>OZ005659.1:77335481-77768817 GCA_963930645.1 Salticus scenicus | reverse complement strand
TGTCCCCTCTTAAGTTATTTCATTTATTTTAGAGAAAGGAAATATTTAAAATATTCTTAGATAATATTTAAAATATACCGAGAAACCTCCCTAAACAGACCCTCCCTATCCTACCCTTTTGGCAGAGATTATTCAGATAATCTTACTTTAAAAAATAAATTTTATATATTTTTTTTAGTACGTGAATTTTATATTGTTTTTCTATATTGTTCTTAAATACTGATTAATATTAGTTCCTTTTTAAAAGCATTTTAGAATAGTTGCTAACTTTTATGTTTTTCGGCTATTGGAAACTTTTAATTTATTTAAGCAGTGTTACAGAAAAAAAAAAAAAAAAAAAAAAAAAAAAAAATCCTATTCGTATTTTCCGCTAGCAAAAAAAGTGTAAAAGTTTGCAATTATGATTTTAGCAATAATTTTGTTTTTGTCGAATGTTTTAAATGCTCGAACAAATTGTTCAGCTTAACATCTTTTCAAATGGAAAAGAGGGGAGGCAATAGTACTAATTTAAGTTCATACTTTTTAATATTAGCTAGCTTCAGTACTTTAACAGTGTTATCAACTTTTATAATTAGTTCCAGAGCAATATGTAACTCATACCTGGTAATATTTATAATTTATTCCAGAATACTGTTAGACCCGCCTTCTTTCACACCATTTTGGTTTCAGAATTTTTTATTTTTTTACATAAAGTAATTATGATGAAGCAAGGGGGAAAAAATTACTTTTGAAATATACTATAGTTACTTTTGTGTGAAAAAAGGAGGGAGCTAACAGTTCTCCGGAGCAAATTATAAATGTTTTCCAGTATGATAAATACAAAAAATGAGGAATATATATATATATATATATATATATAAAAGTTTAGATTAACAATGTTCCGGAGTAAAATATAAGTGTTGGTAATTCTGTTTTTATTCTATCATTTATAGACAACATCAAACATTTAGAAAGTACTGCATTAAAATTTTTTAGCTAAATAATGGTATGACGAAAAATCATTTGTCCAAGCTTGAACTTCCTCTCTAAGTAATGCGCATACAGAAATATGAAGTCTCATTACTTAATTTTATGCTCTATACACAGATTATTACCAGACTTGGAGAATTACACCAAATATAGGATAAATAGTACTCATCCTATATTTCACTTCAAATCAATGTAAAAATAAAATTATTTCTCGATGCTAAATGTAATTCCTAGGGGAGATAAAAATTGTATGCAGGACTAAAACGGGGGTAATTCCGTATTAAATAATATGGAGATAACTTGGGATCGAGGAAATCTAAATCTAGAGAGAGTTGACCCTTCAATAAAGATGAACTTTCAAAGAGTTTTCACTGTATTTTGTTTAATTATCAGACAGAGACAGAAGGATAAAGAAAATCTTTATTACAGGGAATTAAAATAGTACATAATATATTTAAAAATGTAAGGTCACTTGATTAAGAAGTACAGTTTCTGGTTTTGTTAATTATTGGTTATTTTATCACTTATGTTGTCAATATTATAATATAGTAATATATTTTCAATAATTTGGATGCCGTATTTCGACAGTGATCAAACAGACATAACTAAAGTTGTTATATTTGATTCATTTATACAGCGGGCTCTGTCGAACCGCCTTGTTTCTTCCCCTGGCCCGTTCTAGCAAAACGGGAAACAATCCGTATGATTGAATATGCTTGTTTAAGTAATAACTCTAATAATTATTTGTTTTATTGTTTTAGATTACGTTATGTTACGATTCTTTTGTTACCCCCGTTATCCATTAATTCTAGTTATGTGCAAGTTATGTATGATATTTTATTTACATATTTTATTTAGATATTTTTTCTTCTTTTTTTTATTGTTAAGTTCCCCTAATTTTTTCTCCTTGGCTTACAATTATTTTATGTTTATTATATAATTTTAAGTAAATGATATATTATATTCGTTCCATTTGAAAACGACGGTGTGGCGGTGGCTGGTCCTCATTAATCTGTGCTCTACCGTCAAGTGCTTGATGCGATCATTAGCAGTTTGTCAGGCTACTAACAAGGAGCACATCCCTCCCCCCCCCCCCACACACACACCGTGTTGGATCAAAACTGAGACGGTCCCCTTTTTTAATTCTCTTTTCGGTAACTCCTGTGCATAACACGTTTTTCATTCGATCTTTAATCACCTGCCACGTCTACTTCAGTACAAAAATTAAGATAAGCACACCACTAAGTTTTTTTCTTCCCCTTTCCCAGTGTCAGATAATTCTCCATTCATGTATTTATTTTCCCCAGGAAATTATTTCTCAGCTCCTTTCGTCATTTATCAGTCTTCAAGCAGAAGTGTCTTTGCAATTCTTATTCCTTATTTTTTACTTACTTTTTCTTAATTTACCTTTGTTCCTTCATCCTTTCGGCTAGTAAGTTTACGTGTACAATCACCTTTCGTGGCTCCCCTGCCCATTTGTCTCCTCTGAAATTGTTTTTTTTTCTCTATTTTCTCAGCTATGTCTGCTCCTATTTAAAAAATTCCAACACCCTGGCGCATGCTCTGTGCGCTCCTGTTGATCATTCTTGGAGGTGCGGTTGTGCTGATTGAGCACCATGTCCAAGGCCAAAAAAAATCCGAAAGCGAAATCTCAATGTCAATGTCCTATCTATATGATATAAGAGTCTACAAAAGTTAGAAATGTTATCGTACTTCCTCCCGACACAGTTCATTTCTATTGGATGCTCTGCAAGCTTATAGTAAATGCGGGTTAGGACCCCTTAAGAAGACCCCCACGGAAGGCACTTCCCTCAGGCCTAGGACCCTAGTGCAGTCAATCGGCCATAATCCCTACAACCCAACAACCTAGAAGCTCATAGAGCAGATGGTCACCATGCGGTGTTCTGGCGTTTTCCCCCCTTTAGGTGGTATCAAACCCGTTAAATATGGCCTTATCCAGGTAGTTAGGGGCCGTCCAGAATTTTCCAGGGTTCCAAGGAGAATCATACATTTAAGCAATGTTTTATAAAATCATTTTCTTTAATAGGGTATACAGAGCTGCCAACCCTCTCATTAACAATCGGAAGAATTTTAGTACCCGAATTTTTTTCCCACCAGTCTTTTTTTAAAGTAATTTTACACTTATTTAATCGTAACTACATTTGGAGATAATTACTCTAAAATAAAGTGGTGTGGAAAAGCGGCGTGCACTAAAAATCTTCAGATTCATTATTAAGTTTTGCGGTTGAGAGTATTGAGACCAATTGACTGCATTATGGTCCTAGGCCTAAGGGGAGTGCCGTCCGTGTGGGTCTGTTTAAGGGGTTCTAGCCCATATTTCAGCATGTTTTGGAGAAAACAACAGAATGCTCCGAACGGCTAGTTCCGTCAAGCGTAACCTGTTATCGAACCTGCCACTTCACTTTTACCAGCTTTGAGCTCAGAACCGCTCGGCCACTTGTGGGCATTCATGCAGATTTTAGCTTAGACTATGAATGTAGCAGACAAGAATTATAAAAGTAATTTGTTTAAAAAATTATTATTTTAGCTAATTTTAATTTACCTTCTTGTAGATGCTATCAATTAAGCATATTTCCAAATTTACATACTTTAATTCTGTTTAGCTCTTTTGCCAGTTTATTTTATTTAACATTTTCGCGACCACATGTTTTTGTGTTTTTGACAGTAAGGTCCGCCTCTAGATGTTATCCCCCCAAGTTACAATATTTCAGAACACAATTATCTGTATTCACATTTATATTACAAATAGATATACAATATAATTATATTCTTTCCAGTCAAAGTATTTCTATCCGTAGTATATTTCATTGGAAAAATGGGAATATTCTTAAAAAATACACAACATACAAATTTCAAAAGAAACGCCCACTGGTGGAGTTACAGATTTTCAAATGACGTGAATCCACGTCAGCATATCGTACTCTCCGCCCCTTTTTCAGGACACTGTCATGAATAAAAAATTTTAAAATTTATTTCAACCACTACTTTTATAAAATATTCTCTACCCTGTATAATAATGGCATATTATTGTACGAGTACCGAAAATGTTTCTAAATGAAGTTAGTCACAAGCGTCTACGTCTTAATCAGCAACATTTACTCCCAACTAGTGCGCATCTAATCCTGCGCAGACAGACGGCAAGTGATACTCCCCCGTCCCCGCTCTCAATGAAAGACGGCAAGTTTTACTCCCGTCCTGTCCGTTGCTTGTCTCGTTTTCGTAGAAAGACTGTTTAAATGAAGACGTGTTGAAATTAAAATAATAATAAAATAAAACTATATACACATATCAATACGCAAATTTCTTCTTTCACAAAAGTTTTCTGTTTCCTCATAATACAGATACATTTATTTATAATGAGAAATAAGTTTAAAAAATCGATGATAGTATAGTGAACTTAAAACATATTTATTATTTAAAAAGATAAACCTTGCTTATTATTTACTTTTTAATTGCTGGGTAAGTTATTTATTTTATTGAAAAAATTTTGTGTAGCTTTTAGGATGCAAACTGCATAGAAAAAGAATTTGAAATTCACAGATGACAGACATAAAAAATTTAATATATTTTCCAAAGTTTTAAGGATTCTTTTTAAAAATATCTTTTTACGCTACACACTTTATTATTCACTTTTTTGTACGTCAAACTATGTATTTTTATTTGACCAAAAGTAATTTTGCTTAAATAAATGTATAGCGAGGGATATATAAGTATCAACAAGCAGTTTAAAGAAAAGCATTTTTTTTTTTTACTTAGGGCCAAAAAATTTCAGCAATACTGCTTAGAGTTATTAAAATTCTGCGTATCCAAATTAAAATATTTAAAGAAATTTTCTTCTATTCTTTATTTATTTATTTGTTTGTTGAAATCGACAAATCTCTCTATTTATATTTATTTATTTTGTTTGCTTTGTTTTTTAAAAAAGATTTTCCAGGAAATCAAATATTGTTTTTGATATAAAATTATTCTGTCAGTTCTACACAACTTCAACTGTTGGAAATTGCTAGGGTGCAATTTGATTAAAATATTGACTATTTAAATGAGAAATTGTTGCACGCAAAGATATTTAATAAGTCATTTACGCACACACAGAGGGAAAAAAAAAAGTAAGAAATAAAAGAAAAACGTATCCTTAGATGATGGCACAAAATTGACTTTTTTTAGAATTATGCTTCTCTGATATAAAAATCATCTATATTGATCATAAAAAACAATGTTGTTAAATAATTTTAATAAATAATTTGTATTGATCGAATCTGTACAGGAAAACATAGAGGAATGTCTTGTGGTGGCTACAACTTACTAGTTTATTATTGAATATATCATACTCTCAAACGAAAGAAAAGAACATTCAATATACAGCATTCAATGCAATTATAAGTAGATTAATAGTCTTAACTTATTGAAAATGTTACGTTTATCACTATGCAATTACCTTATATTTGTACGATATGTCTTTAAGCACATTTAGATATTTAACGTTTGATATAATATTAGACACTAAGCGGAATCTACTGCAGAAGATAGCAGCGTTGAAATATTATGCAAACATTTACAAACATATCATGACATATTAAGTATTATGATGATTATTAAGGTATTATTAAGGATATGAAATTTATTTAGATTTCATTACAGTGTATTTCATTATTCAACAGCATTTTCTTTTCCTCTCTCTCCAAATTATTTCTTTTACTAGGTTATTTTATATATAACACTGTTAAAGTAAAGACCAAGACAAAATATTAATTCATACTAGAACATTGATAAATTTCTGACATTTTTTGCTCCGCACCTTGAATACATATCAAATATACAATCTATCTAGAATGATAGACAGATAATACACACACAAGCAGTGTATCATTACAGTTGCATTTTTCACAAAATACAAAAATTAAAAATAATAAGTTATCATTTTTTTAAGCATTTCAGTATGTGTACTGGATTGTTTAATAGTGTTTCAGCGTGGATCGTACTTTCGATTTACGCTTTCAGCCCCCCCCCCGACTTGTAGTTGGCTCTTTGCCAAATGAGAGGTGATTTTTCTCTCTTTGAGAATGTCACTTTTTTAGTTTAGTTTTTCGCGGCCTGTCTAAAACAGGAAGTATAATTTTTTCTCTTGAACATGAAAAGTTATGATTTTAAATATCTTGATCTTGGCTCCTTTATGGAGAAACAATATATTCACCTGAATAATTACTGAATTAATTTATAATTGTGAATTCTTAAAAATACTGCAAATAGTAATTTTATTTGTGTGTTTAATTCTGCAATAAAGTTAATAAGCTCTCCCAACTTGAGTAAATTCCATGACTGAAATTGAACACGTGAATTACAGACTATAGATAAAGAAGTATTTTGTGATTATATAATTCTGCATTTTTTCATGGTACGAATTTTTTCATGGCGCAGTATTTTTTTTCATGGTGAACGAAACTCGGGATAAGTGAAATCCCTTGAAAGTGAAATTACCTTTAGATATTAATTTATCTGGATTTGGATTTGAAAGCTTGGATAATTTATTGTGAAAACGAAACTGAAAAATAATAATGACTGGAATTCCGGATTCGTTATTGGATAGCTGCCTGGATATGGAACCAGGTAAGCAAAATTTAACTACTATTTATAACATTGATTAAATGAAATTAGAAATTTTAATTATTTTAATTATTTTGTTTGATTATTTGCTCGCTATGAACATAGAGAAGTTAAAAGCTAAGCGTTCTAAGGAACGCTCTAACGTAACCAAATTAATTAATAAATTAGAGAATTTATTATTAGATGAGATAGAAAATACGAAATCAGACGAAATCATCGAAATTCAGGAAATGATATATGAAAGAGAAATTGCATTAAAAAAATTAAACGAAGAAATAGAAAATTTAATAGTAGATATTAAAGAATATGAAAAAGATATCGCGACCAGCGATAAATATGGCGAGCAGATAATTTCTGCCAAATGCAAAATCAAATTGAGATTAAAAAGATTATGTAATAATAAAGATGAAAATAATTCAAATTGTTCTGTCAGTGAGACCCAAACAAAAACTGGTTCGGCAGTGAGATTGCCGAAAATGTTCTTACCAAAATTTGGTGGACAAATAGAAAAATGGAACGAATTTTTCGATTGTTTCGAAAATTCAATCCATTTAAATGAAAATCTTACAAAAATTGAAAAATTTACTTACCTGAAAACGCTTTTAACTGACAAAGCGTACAATGTTATTGAAGGGTTTTCACTTACGGAGCAAAATTATGATAATTGCATAGAGATGTTGAAGTCACGTTTTGGGCAAAATGATATTATTATTAATGCTCACATGAATAAATTACTTAACTTAGAATATGTAAGGAGTTCATCAAATATAACTGCTTTACGAAAGCTATATGACGCTTGTGAAGTAAATATTCGCAGTTTATCTAATTTAGGGGTGACAAAAGGCCAATATGGTCATTTACTGAATCCAATTTTATTAAAATTATTGCCAAACGATCTAGTAGTTGAATATTACAGGCAAAGTGATAAAAGGAAGGATGAGTCTGATGTGACAGACTTAATTAATTTTCTTAAAGTAGAACTTGAATCGCGTGAAAAATCACTTAGTATGATTAATTATAAAAATGCTTCGGTAATTGTAAATAAAAATAAAGCCGAAATTAATGACAGAAAATTTTCAAATAAAATGAATTCATTGAATGTAGGTGTAAAAAATATATGCATATTTTGCAAGAATTATGATCATCATTCTCTTGAATGTACTAATTTAACTGATGTTGAGAAAAGGTTAAAATTAAAGAAGGATGGCAGGTGTTATAAATGTTTTCTAAAATCTCATCTGTCATCACAGTGCAGGGTGAAATCGCAGCCTTGCGAAAAATGTAAAGCAACAGATCATAACAAATTATTTTGTTTTTCAAAAAACTTGAAACCAGAAGTAGTAGAGAACACTATAGTATCGAATTCACATTTGAAAAATAGTAATCAGGCAGCGTTATTGCAAACATGTTGCGTAATAGCACAATCTAATTCTAGATCAAAAACTGTCAGACTCTTATTGGATTCCGGAAGTGAAAAAAGTTTTATTACTAAAGAATTGGCCCACGAATTAAAATTAACCCGTGTAAGAACAGAAAAGCTAACTGTTTTTGCCTTTGGCATAAATAAAGGTAAAGAAGAGGAATTTGAAGTTTTTAATATTGAACTGCGTAGCAAAATAAATCCTCGTCGGCTCATCCAGGTTGAAGTATTAGCTACAGACTTAATAACCGCGACTCCCTTGAAAAGCCCAAGGGGCGAACCAGAAATTGAAAGTTATATTAAAAATAAAAACTGGAAATTGGCAGACAATTCATTAAGTGATTCCAAAATTAATATATTACTAGGAGCGGATTATTTTTGGAAAATACAGAGAGGTATCATTGAAAAAATTAATGATAATTTATATGTTGCTAATACTATTTTCGGATATACTGTAGTGGGGAAATTGAATAATAATAGTACAGAAGTAATTAATTCGCATTTTGTATCTGTAAATAAATTTGACAGTTTTGATTTGCAGCGTTTTTGGGATTTAGAATCACTTGGAATATGTGACAGTGAGAATGATTCTCTGTCACAGAGAGATATAGAAATTATTAATTCTTTTAATGAAAGTTTAAATTTTGTTAAGGGAAGATATGAAATTCAATTTTTGTGGAAGGAAAATAAAAATGAATTAAAATCAAATATAGAAATAGCCAAAAATAGACTTTGGGGTTTGAAAACAAAACTGTCTAAAAATGAATGGCTTAAAAATGAATATGAAAAAATTCTTGAGGAACAAAAGAAAATGGGTGTAATAGAGGAGTGTGAATTACAAAAATGAAACTGGTGTATATTATATGCCCCACAGACCGGTGATAAGAACAGATAAGTCCACTACAAAGGTCAGAATAGTGTTTGATGCTTCTTCCAAAGAAAAGGAAGCAAAATCTTTAAATGAATGTTTATTTGCAGGCCCCAATTTAAATCCTAATATTTTGGATATTATTTTGAAATTCCGCCTTCATAAAATTGCCTTTGTTTGTGATATCGAAAAAGCTTTTCTGCAAATACAGGTTGCAGAAAATGATAGAAACTTTTTGAGATTTCTATGGTTTGAGGATATAAATAGTAAAAATCCTCTATTAAAGGTTTTCCGCATGACTCGTGTAACTTTTGGTGTTACAACATCACCCTTTTTGCTCTCAGCTACCATTAAACATCATATAAAAGGATATAAGAACTTGTTTGAGAAAGTCGTTAATATGCTTGATACTTCCTTATATGTTGATGATCTCTTTCATGGCGCTAATTCTGTAAGTGAAGCATTTATTTTATCGTCTGGTGCTGTGAAAATACTTAAAGATGCCAATATGACATTAAGAAAATTTAAAAGTAACTCTTACGAATTAAGCAAATTGTGGGAAAAACATGGAATAAACGTTGATGAAGAAATAAATGAGGGAAATATCTCTAAAATATTGGGAATAATGTGGTCAACTAATAATGACACGTTAAGAATAGACTTTCAATCTCTGTTAGAAGGGTTTGATAATGAAATTATCACTAAGAGAATTGTTTTACAAACTGTAGCAAAGGTGTATGACCCTGTAGGGTTTATTTCCCCTTTTATAATAAGAGTTAAATTTCTAATGCAAGAATTATGGGAGCAGGGTGTTGATTGGGATTCTGCTTTACCTGATGCTTTAACACAAAAATTTAAGAAATGGCATAGTGAAATACAGGATTTAGAAAATTTTGAAGTGCCTAGAAAATATTTCACGAATTTTGAAAAATTAACTCCTGAAGCTATTCAAATTTGTGTTTTCTGCGATGCCAGTTTGAAGGGATATGGTACAGTAGATTATTTTCGTGATCCTTGTTCCCGTGAAACTTCATTTATTATGTCAAAGACAAGAGTAGCTCCTCTCAAAAAACTTACTTTGCCTCGACTTGAATTGATGGGAGCCTTAACAGCTGCTCGATTAGCTCATTATCTTGGGCAGCTATTCTCAATTCCCGTCAAAAACATACTATGCTTCTGTGATTCCCAAATTACCCTTTATTGGGTCAAAGGAAGTGCTAGTAGATGGAAGCCCTTTGTAGAGAACAGAGTGCGTGAAATTCAACGATTAGTGGCCCCATCTCAGTGGAGATTTTGTCCAGGGGTTAAAAATCCCGCTGATGTGCTATCTCGTGGTTGCACAGCAACTGAATTGTTGAAGAATGAAGAATGGTTAAAGGGACCAATCTGGTTGAAAGAAGAGCACTTACCGACACCACTACCGGAAAATGAAGTCAAAATACCTGAAGAAGAGATTTTGAGAGAACAACGGAAAACTACTGTTTGCTCTTTAACTCATGGCAATAATGAATTTGAATTATTATATAAGTTTTCATCTTGGTCTAAATTAAGACGGGTTACAGCCTGGTGTCTTAGATTTATAAAAAATACTAAATGTCGATCTGTGCGAAATACTGGCTTTTTAACTATACAAGAACTTGATGAGGCAACTAAAATTATTGTGAAGTTGGTTCAAAGACATGAATTTGGAGAGGAAATAAAGACTTTAAAATCTGGAAGAAACCTGAATGCTAGTAACAAACTCCTTTCTTTAAACCCTTTTCTAGACAAAAATGAAATTCTTCGTGTTGGTGGAAGATTAAGACACGCAAACCTACCTGAGAGTCAAAAACACCAAATGATACTTCCCAAAACGCATCACATTACAGATTTAATTATAAAGTACTTTCATGAAAAACATCTTCACAGTGGAACCCAGTTAACAATTTCAGTCCTGCGACAACAATATTGGATAATTAATGCAAGAGACGCTGTAAAAATGAATCTGCGGAACTGTATGAAGTGTTTTAGAACCACATCGAACTTAGCCTCTCAACTAATGGGTGATCTTCCAGCTGCTCGTGTAGTGCCATCGCGAGTGTTTTCGAAAGTCGGGGTTGATCTTGCAGGCCCCTTTCTCATCAAACCTCGTAAGGGCCGAGGTGTTAGATCTTATAAAGGTTATATTTGTTTATATATCTGTTTTTCCACAAAAGCAATTCATTTGGAAATACTCAGTGATCTCACCTCTGAAACATTCCTCGTATCCTTGAAGAGGTTTGTTGCTCGACGAGGAAAACCTGAAGAATTGTTTTCAGACAGAGGAACGAACTTTGTAGGTGCCGACAACGAAATAAAAAAAATGATGTCCTTGATCTCTTCTGACGAAAAGATCCACAGATATTTGTCCGAAGAAACAATCAAATGGAATTTCAATCCCCCATCGGCCCCCCATTTTGGAGGACTTTGGGAGGCTGGAATAAAACAGATGAAGGGTCATTTAAAAAGAACTATTGGCGAACAAATATTAACTTATGAACAGTTCCTTACTTTAATTACTCAAATTGAATCGTGTTTGAACTCGAGACCTCTTGTTGCGCTCTCGAATGATCCAAGTGACTTAAATGCTCTAACTCCAGGACATTTTATCATAGGCACTGCCTTGACTTCAATACCAGAACCTGACTATTCTTCAGTTAACCTAACCCCGCTTGAAAGATGGAAACTTCTACAAAAAAAATTTCAAAGTTTCTGGAAGAGATGGTCCTCAGATTACCTATCAGACTTGCAAAGGCGATCAAAATGGTTAATAAATAAACCAAATTTCAAGAACGACGATTTGGTTTTAATAAAAGACGATAATCAGCCCCCATTGAAGTGGAAACTGGGTCGCATAATCAAATTATTTCCTGGAGCAGATGGCAAGATTCGTGTAGTTCTACTAAAAACTATTTATGGAGAGTTGAAGCGTCCGATCGCCAAACTATCTCCTCTGCCATTTTAAATCTCTGAACTGAACAACTGAACATTAGCTCATTTTTATTTTTCATTTTATTTTATTTTATTTTATTTTTTTTTTTTTTTTGTGTTCCTGTTTTTAATCCACTTATGTTAATAATCTTGTTACAATGTTTCATTATGTATATTAATCTCTTTTTTTCTTATCTATTTGCAGTTGAAGAAAGAAAATGAAAACCTGTGACAACACTAATGTTGTTATTGTACTTTTTAGGATATTTTTATGAACCTTCGTTCATGGGGGCGGAGCATGTTTCAGCGTGGATCGTACTTTCGATTTACGCTTTCAGCCCCCCCCCCCCCCGACTTGTAGTTGGCTCTTTGCCAAATGAGAGGTGATTTTTCTCTCTTTGAGAATGTCACTTTTTTAGTTTAGTTTTTCGCGGCCTGTCTAAAACAGGAAGTATAATTTTTTCTCTTGAACATGAAAAGTTATGATTTTAAATATCTTGATCTTGGCTCCTTTATGGAGAAACAATATATTCACCTGAATAATTACTGAATTAATTTATAATTGTGAATTCTTAAAAATACTGCAAATAGTAATTTTATTTGTGTGTTTAATTCTGCAATAAAGTTAATAAGCTCTCCCAACTTGAGTAAATTCCATGACTGAAATTGAACACGTGAATTACAGACTATAGATTAAGAAGTATTTTGTGATTATATAATTCTGCATTTTTTCATGGTACGAATTTTTTCATGGCGCAGTATTTTTTTCAAATAGAAAAACCTTTTATTAAAAAAGTCTTTAAAAAAAACTAAATCATAGTTGAAATGTTCAAATTACTTAAAATTCAACAATATTAAAATATATATATATATATATATATATATATATATGCAGTACTGTGGGCTAGTATTGTACTTGAATAAGACTTTTTTCAATGGAAAAACAATTATTTTACCATTCCATTTCATATTTAAAGGAGAGAAAAACATAGTTATGTATGTGAGATGATAAATCTTTAAAAGAACTATGTTGTTAACAATGAAATATACAGAGGCATCTTTAATGGTGTGCAAATTGATTATTTATAAGCCTACTTATATTTTAACATTTTGTTGATGAAATTTTAAATTTGGTTTAAATCCAGATTAGACAGTAAGTAAATATATTCAGCAACCCCCCCCCCCTCCATTTATCAATTTTTTTGTTGATACTACTGCTGCTTCATAGTTAGTTTTGCAATAATAATTTTAAAGCTGTCATATTCTATACATAATAAATTTTTCGATATATTTCTAGAACATTATATCATTAAACACATTTTGGTATATTATTCGAAATTTACTTTATCCCTACCATTGACTTCGAAAAACAAACTTCTCACTTAAATAGAAATTATCGAACAGGAAGCTGTAAAAGATATCATGAAGCATAGCAGCTTATCTATTTATGAAACAAAATAATTTATATTATTCATTGAAAATATAAAAGTGATATTTGTCTATTTGTTAGTAATTACATAAAAAATTTAATTCCACCTTTTAAATCGCATATTCATAGGAGCAACAAAATAAGTAGCAGTCAACTATATTTTCTTAATTTATTATTACGAGCAAATTATCATATGTAATGTTGCACCGAATTATATATCAAAGAATTATACTTTTCGTTAGTTATATTATATTGATTATTATAATTACAATACGTATGCATAATATTTTTTAAAAATATGGGGGGCGGAGAGGGAGTCCATAGCCAAATGAGCCTAGGGCACAATCTAATTTAAATCTGCCTTTGAGAATATGTAAGTCAGTTCAACAAAATACTTTGCAATAACCAACAAGAAAATAAGAATAAATAATTATTAAGCAGTATTAAAATATATTATTTACTCTTAGCTGAGCTAAAAGTAAATAAGAAACTTTATAAATTTTTTAATGCATTCTAATTACCAGATTTCTTTTCTTAATCAATATTTATTACAAAGTGCCAAAGTAAGATTTTTAAATTACGTTTCCATTCCAAAGATTTACAAATCTTAAAATTCTCAAAAATTAAAAATCCTTCCAGCTCTTTTGAAATGGTAGGTTGATTCCTTTTTTCTTATCATGTAGCCACCATTTTGAAACAAAATGACAGCCCTAAATTTGTAATGGGCATGGTGGGAATATATTGATGAGGGCTATATACATATAGAGTTTTTAGCAAATCGGTTCATAAATATTTTTTTTTTTTTTTTTTTTTGTCAATTTTAAATGCATATCAATCAGGCAAACAAACATATCAAATACATTTGTGAGATAAGCCTACTCAACAAATTTATTTCATATTAATTCAGTATTTCAAAAGTTATCATGTTGATTAAATTTCATGTGGCCACCACTCGGAAACAAAATAATGGAGCACACTGCTCAGTTAACTAATGCAAGATATCTGTAAGATAAATCCACTGTCCAACTTTGGTTTGAATAAATTCAGTATTTCAAAGTTATTGTGAAAAAAAGAAAAAAAAAATTAATCAAGTGTCAACATTCAGTGTTTGCAATTTGCACACAAATTTGCAGAGCAACTTGCCCAGCAAAATCATTTATAATATTTGATAAGTCCACAGTCAAACTTTGGTTCGAATTGAGTATTTCAAAAGTTATCATGATAATAAATTTTCAAGTGGCTGCTACTTGGAAATCAAAGAGCAAAGTGAGATGCCTAGCAAACTTAGCTAAGATAGTTGAATGATAAGTCCACTGCACAAATTTTCAAGTGGTCGCCACTTGGTAACAAAACAGCAGAGCAAGTTGACCAGTGAATTTATCCTAAATATTTGAGCCATAAGTTCATAATCCAACTTTGGTTTAAATCAGTTTAGTATTTCAAAAGTTATCGTGATGGCACATTTTCAAGTTGTCACAACTTGTAATCAAAATAGATGAACAAGTTGCGAAGTGAACTCATAAAAAAATATTTATATGATAAATTCTCTGTCCAACTTTAGTTCGAATTAATTAAAAATTTCAAAATTCATCGTGTTGATAAATTTTCAAATGGTAGCCTTATTTCACGTGGTCCCACTTAATATCCAAGAAAGGGTATATTGCACTAAAGTAAAAAAGAAGCAAAAAAAAATAAATAAAATGCTCAAATAATTATAACTAAAAACTGCTTCCAGATTAAGTGAAAATTCATAACATAATATTTTCTAATTTTTAAAACCCAAAATTAAATGAATAGTTGATAGGGATATTAATTATAAGTCGTATAAATGGTTGTGAAAAATGCATATATTTTCATAGAATGGATTAAAATATGAGCTTTTTTTTTAAAAAAAAATTAATGTATTATAATAATTCTGCAATAGCAATAAATTTGAATGATTTTATGTGACTCTGTAAAAATGAATTATAAAGACTAAATTAGGTATTTGCACTGAGTAATGGAGTATCTTAGTTTTATATAAAAAATATTTATTTCCTGGAAAATCTTTCTTACAAATAATAATAAAATAAATAAAAATAAAATGAATGAATGAAGAGACAGAAACTCTAAGCAGTATTGCTGAAATTCTTTGACACTTAGCAAAAAGAAAAATGCTTTTCTTCAAAATGCTTGTAGATGCATATATATCCTTGCTATACATTTATTTAAGCAAAGTAACTTTTGATTTAATTAAAAAAAAAAAAAAAATACATAGTATGACATACAAAAAAGTGTATAATACACAAGGATATTTTTAAAATTAATCTTTAAAACTTTGGAAAATATATTAAATCGTTTAAGTTTGTCATCGATTAAAAATTATTTTTCTCTGCAATTTGCATCTTAAAAGCTACATAAAATTTTTACAATAAAATAAATAACCTATGCTGCAATTACAAAAGTAAATAATAAGCAATGTTTATCTTCTTAAATAATAAACCTGTTTTAAATCCACTATCATTGATTTTTTTTTTTTTTTTTTTACACTAAAAATAAATGCACCCATATTATGATGAAACAAAATACTTTTGTCATAGAAGAAAATTACATATGAATATATATATATATATTTTCCTGTTCAAAAAGCCCTTTACACAGGCAGGAAGCACGCAATATGCCCTTTTAAATGGACTTTTACGAAAACAAAAAGGGAGCAACGGACGGGAGTAATAGTTGCCGTCTTTCACTGAGCGAGGAGTATCACTTGCCGTCTGTATGCGCAGAACTAGATGCGCGCAATTTGAGAGCAAGACTCCCGGGAGTATGGTTTTGGGAGTAAAAGTTGCTGATTAAGACGCAGACGCTTGTAAGTTATTGGTGGCGAAAAGAGGCGAAAATTTTTTTATCCTTGAGTGTGTACTGGAAAATGGGCGGAGAGAACGACCCCACCTATAACACATTGTTTTAAAGTCAACAGGGCTTCGATATATAATAAATAAAATTTTTCGTTATCTAATTCAAGTAATATGTTGCAAATAAATTGGTTAAATAAGTTTTGAGGCTGCTATCAAAATATATGGTAATTGTTCATACTAAAGTAAAAGAAAGCAAAATTTTTGTTAAGAAACGTTTTAAAATTTTATAAAATGTAATAAAATTTTAAAAACCTAAACAAACGAAATGATACACTTTTTTTTTTTTTTTTTTTTTTTTTTTCAAAGTACAAAAAATATTTTACAATTATAATTTGTAAAATAAATTTCATTAAATGTCATTCTTTTACAATTTGCTAATCATACAATGCAAAATTTCCTCTGAACATTAAGAAAAGTATAAAGGAAAGTACCATGCATTACGTCAAGCCAGCTGTTACGATTATCAAACTTTATGTTGTTTGGTATATTTTAATGTTTTATCGGTTCCGAACACATGTGTGAAATATTTCCAACACTCTAATATCATATCGTGCAATTCAAATGCAATCTCTCATGCCTAAGAAAAAAAAAAGTGTGAAAATTTACTGTTATTATAGGACATTTCATAAACAGTAAGCAATCAAAATGGCCTGGAACTTCAGAGATGTAAAGAACATTAAAAAATCACGATTTCCACTCTTCATTTAGTCCTGAGTGCAATTAGGGGACGAACCACAAACAGAAGTAGAGCGCAAATTTGGTTCACTCTGTATCATAAAAAACTACTAATGACTTGTAATTTTAACACACTGTTACACATACTATGTACGGTCAGCCGAAAAAAACCTCCACCCCCCCCACCTAATTTCGCCGTAAATTATCGTAGAAACATTTGACTGGTACCGATCGATTTGTAATAACGTCTAGTTTATAATGGTATTGTTACATTTTGCCTAGGGGGTTGTCTACATATTAAAACTGGCATTAACTTCATTTTTTTCAATTGCAACCCCCTATTTTTGACTTCATATTCAGATTTCTGAGATCAAGGCGGCTCGGAAAACATACCTATTTATATACTTTAAATCAATTCTAAATAGAGTTACACGTGAAAATGTATTAGGGGTCCGTCTATACATCTAGAAAATATAAATCTTGTTCTACCACCCAGTATACATTATTTATTAAGTTTCACACCGGAAAAAAAAATTCAGAAATGTTAATTATAAAATAAAAAATGACTAATTTAATGAACTCTCTGAGTTAGTTTATGAATTAGTAAAAGATTTTTTTTTGGTTTCTATTGATTAAGCATCAAATAGTTCACTTCATACGAAGAAAATTAATTAGCTTGAATAGATATTAAAATATCTATCAAAAGAAAAAGAAAAGAAGGTAAATGGTTTTAAATTTGTTTGAAAATTCAAAATTATTTTAGCTCAAGCTGCCGTATAATTGTCTGAAACGGTGACACTCAACCTGGTTCCTACGGCCGTTTCACAGTTACAATGGGAGTTTGTTCTGATACTGCAGTACTTTCATTTTCTTTAATTTAATTGACTTTTTAAAAATATTAAAACAGATTCTTTTATTTTTATTTATTTATTTTTTTAATTAATTATTTTTTTTTTTCGTGACATAATTAAAAATTTTTACATAAATCTCCACGATATTCTTTTGCTTTTATATTTTATAATGTGTAACAAATTAATATGCAAAATAATAAATCCTACTACTTAATGGGATGTTCGAAAATTCTACTCTTAACACAGATACCGAAGTGGACGGTGGGTGTAGAAAGGCTGCTACCCTTAATCTAAATCTTCAGTTGAAAAGGTCAAAATGTTACATTACTCTATTTAAAAAAAAAAAAAAAAAGGGGGGGGGGAGAAAGAAAGGAAATAATAATAATAAAATAAAATAAATAAATAAAAAAAAAAAATCTGAACAGTAAACTGTGGCAACAGAAGCAGGGAAGCCATCGTCTCCGTGAACGATAAAAATTACGATGGCGTGTCTCCGGACCATCGTAGGGGTGCGTCCCAGACTGTCGCTAATTACCCATAGCGTACTAGTGCGACATTAAACCCAACCTACCTACCTACCAATATATTGTGGTGTGAACTGGCGTATAAGTGACCGATTACGCATGTATTTCAGTGTGGAATGGCTTTTTTAGTAGGTTAAATCTGTTTGGATTTTCACAAATATATATGATTTTAAGTTTATTTAAAATTTGCTTTGGAAGAAGATGATGACTCCTCTTTTAAATGCTAATGCTGAAGGTCACATGTGGATAGCGGTAAAAAGTAAAAATCTATGTTAAAATAAGATAAATTTTTCTAAAAAAAAAAAAAAAAAAAAAGGATAACAGTGGGCTAAAAATACCCCGGAATAAATTAAAATGTTGTTTATTCCGGTTTTAGTCAAGTGATATCACTTGCGCTAAATAGCTGGATCCGACCTCTTTTAAGCTCAGGTTCAGCTCACCATTAAAATATTGTTTTTAATATCTGCCGCACCAAACGTTTTTTTTTTTTTTTTTTTTTTGCTGACTGTACCATATTAATATGTTATGTTGTGGGAATTACGCAATTATTTAGGCAGATACGTTTTTTTTTTTTTTTCAAAAATCATTAATCTTTTGGAAAGTTTTTGCTTATAACTAGAACAGATTTCTAAAATATTTAAAAGAAAGTTGCAGAAAAATTGACAAAACATTGGAGAAAAGTTATTCTGAAACATAAAATTCTCACGTGTGTGTAAAATTCGCTGATATATGAGCGTTTGTAGTAATTTTTTTTTTTTTTTTTTTTTTTTACTGTGCATGCGCAGGCTATAGAAAAACGTTTATTGCATAGGTTGAAATTTAGATATATTGGACAACTTTTGACAAAGGTTCATTTGAATAGAGTAAAATTGAGGAAATTCTCGGCAAAAGAACGAGCTAGATTTTAGGTATTTTCCAGAGTTTAAATTTCATAAGGGTTTTTGACGTGCTGTTTATTTAGTTTGAAGATCCAATTATTTCAACTACCTTGTCCTTTTTGTGAAAAACCCCTAATTGCATAAATGCCAATAGTTTAATTTATTAGCTTTTCCTTTATTTCGCTTCACTTTATTTATAGAAACATTTTTCCTCCAATACATAACTTCGATAAAATAAGAAGAAATTACTCTTAAGAAATTAGTGGTATGAGAATAAAGGCGGACTTAAAATACTCCGGAATAAATTAAAACGTTGGCAGTTATGCCAATAGGCTTGTAACTCTATTATTATTATTATTTAATAAGATTTGTGAGTTCATAAGGGGTTTTTCACAAAAAATAAATAAATAATAAAATAAATAAAAATGAATAAATAAATAAATATTAAAATAAATAAATAAATAAATAAATTAACCTTTTCCAACGGGGTTGAATCCTCCATGAACCATTTTTCGTGCTAAATAATTGAATAAATTTATTTAAGAGATATTTTAAAACGCTATATAATTTCGTAGAAAGTGACATTCTTGGTAATTAACATTCTCTTTCAAAAGTGTCTCAGTAATAAAGTTAAGAGAAATATTAAAAGTATATTGTGTTTCTCTTGTTGGATAGACGTGCAACGCAAGTGACATAAATTTCCTCAGTGTAAACATTTAATTTTCCAACCTAGACGATTAACTTAATTATATCATTCTACTAACATAGCATTGTTGTCAGCGACAAACATTTTAATTACTTGGAATTGTGGAGAAAAATTAAGTTTTCCACATTAAATGCGATTTGAATTTCAAATTGCTTAATTATTTAATGCTATTTGGTAATTTTCTTAGAAATATTTTCGTTACATAGCTTATTTGTTGTTTTAAAAAATACGAAATTAATTTGAAGGTAGCGTGATAAAACCCAAAGAAATATTGAAATATTTTTACATTTTCTGTAATATTTCACATTTTTGTTATCTGTGAAAATATTAAACTGAAATACCATTTCTATGCATGCTAAGCGACAAAATGTTATACAAAATATTCAATGAAATAAAAAAAATAATAATTTTAAAACCTTTTTAGGTATTCTGGATAGTTTTTAGTGCTTACACATTTTATGATTTATTTTTTTATGCAGTTACTATTCAAATTTTAAAATAATATTCATTAGGTTTAAATCAATCATTTAATTCAATTTAAACATAGAATACCGACTTTTCATCTGGCATTGAATAATTTTACAAAATAAAAGTAAATTGAATTTATTCCCTACTAATAAAAACATTTAAATTTACTAATTAGATTTTACTTTGTTACTTAAAAAAGGATTGATCGTATAGTATTAAAAAAAAACAATGAGTAACACCAAAAATTAAAGCCGCGTTGTGTTCTCCAACTTTAATTTTTACTCACAGAAACTTTTACTTTTATTTTACTTATTAAATTTGATTCGCAAAAAGCCCATAAGTTTGAAAAATGGGTAATAACTACCCGTAGACAGGAGTATAACATTTTATGTTTCTCTAATTAAATTAACTCAGAATTACACGTCATAAAAAAAAAAAAAAAAAAAACAGGTACTAAAATTTGATTTTAAAATACACAAATTTTAATTAAACTAAATTAGGATTTACAGTAAATACTTTATACCGTGCTATACATGTTAGTTATACTATCAAACATTAATTTATATTTCAGAAAAAACAATGAACATCTTCAGTAATAACAATTAAACTGGTAATACCTCGGAGAAATCCGTTATTACACAAAAACAACAATATACAGCCTTCGTACAAATTCAGCAATTATTTATCCTTTCTAGGTAACCTTTCTGATAAAATGAACTGATACAATTATAATTTAAGGTAACCATTCAATATAGTATAACAGACACAACAAAAAGGAATGTTAAAGGCATAATAATATTTCAAAACTTGCATCAGTTGGTTTCTTTAGCTGTTTCAGTAAGGCCGAGAGTGGAGTAATACAAAACAGCGGTAGGTGTTTCACAAGCATCAAGGGCCCTCATTAGGATGCATTCAAACTAGGTATTAGAAATATTTTTGGTATTTACTAAGAATTTTTACCCATTGCATTCCTTACCGTCCTTCCAGTTAATCCATTTATTTAATTGACAACAATTTTACTTGATAGAAAGAAAAAAAAGTTAATCACGGCACATAAGATTAATTTCACACCGTGATATAGGATTCCTCTAAGATTTCACATGTCTTGTAAAGTAATTTGCGAAGATATGAAATCGAAATACTATATTTAGGCATGGTGTTTTATTAAGAGTTGTTTGTTGTTTCTATTGTCTAGATATATTTGTCATTTATAAATGCAATATTTATAATTGAATATTGATGTCATATTCACAAATATTATTCTTCAACAGATATGAAATGAAATGAAATTAATATTAAAAACATTTTTAAAAATCTTTCAACACGTTTTTGAAAGAAATATGTAATCTATAATAATAAAAGAAGATGTCTGTCTGTCTCTCTGTCTGAGCATCTATACGTTCAGCCCCTACTGAACGCAGAAGTTTAAAATTTGACATACGGGTACCTAGAAGCCTTCCCGAGGGGATAGTGAAAACAGAATTTAAAAATTTTAATTAGTTGCGGAGATATTAATTAAAATGTCGACCCATGTTGATCGAAAAATGACCGAGAAACTACGGATAATTGCTTAAAAAGAAACATTCTATCAGCAGACGATTTTCTAAGCTGTCTCGATCGGAAAGAAAACACATGCGAGACAACTGTCTGCGATAAAAAAAGGAAAATAATGTAACCAATTAAGATATCGCGTGTTTCATAGTGGGGATAAAAATTGCAAATTTCAAACTTTTTCAAATTTTCATTCACGTTAAATTTAAATTAATATTTGGCCTAGACAGTATATTATAAAGCTACTGTTCAATTTTCATGAAAATATCTGAAAAAAAAAAAAAAAACATTTTTATTGAGAAAAGATTATATTTTGCAGTATTTTAAATTGAGATATGCCGTTGAAATTTCGTAGTATTTGGTTTTAATGCCTGATAATTCGATTGTGAGTCTTTTTGAAAGAGCAGAATTATTAGGAAAGCTTGAAGCAGGGGAAGAAGGGGCAAAAATGAAGAAAAAAAAAGTTAAAAATTTACTTTTTATTTTACAAGATTAATTATTAAATTCTTTTTAATACATCATTCGAAAGATGTTTTAAAGTACTTTTATATTATCGAAAGTGGAATTCGAGATTTCACCTGATTTACACGTTTTAAGGTGTCCTGATTAGGTTTTCTTTTGTATCTCAGCTACTAATTAAAATAATTTCGTAAGTAATACATCATTTGAAAACTTTGTTGATTTGGAATTGAATAGTAGATTACAGAAATTTCTACCGCCAGATGGCTATGTAATATTTTAAAATTTCAATGTTTAAAATTCTAATTATGATTAAATTATTTTTAATACATCATTCAAAAAATATTTTAAAGTACTTTTATATTATCGAAAGTGGAATTCGAGATTTTACCTGATTTACATGTATTAAGGTGTTCTGATTAGGTTTTCTTTTGTACCCCAGCTACTAATTAAAATAATTTCATAAGTAATACATCATTTGAAAGCTTTGTTGATTTGGAATTGAACAATACATTACAGAAATTTCTACCGCCAGATGGCGCTGTAATATTTCAAAATTTCAATATTTCAAATTCCAATGAGCGAAGAAGGTGTTGTAAGCTCTAAAACGGAGATAAGGCGCTGCAGGCGCCACCGAGCGGTACTTAGCTAAAGTCAGAAATTTTAAAGATCATAACATGGTGAGCGAACAGGCTGTTTCAGATGTTGAAAAAGAAAGAGGGCGCCGAAGGCTATTCCGCACGGGAATTTACTGCAATTAAAATTTTCAATAAGCTATTTTCACTATTTATCAATAAGCTGTTATTAGACCTGAAACGGGGAAAAGGCGCCGCAGGCGCCACCGAGCGGGAGTTTCGTAAAGTCGGATTTTTCAGAGATCGCGAACCGGCTGGTCGCCGAAGGCGTCTAGTTATATATATATAACGATAAAATATTACAAAAATATTTAATAAAAGGAAAACTTTAATTTCTTTCAAATTTTTGCAAGCTATTTTCATGATAATTAGTTGAAGAATATATTTAATGGGTTACTAACCTTTTACTTCAAATGTGTAAAATTCTTTCTAGAGAAAGGAAACGGAATAATTTTAGATACAAAAAAACCTCTCTAAACTGACCATCAATTGTTCTCTTTGGAAGGACGGCCTTTTATTAGAGTTAATCGGAAAGATCTTAATTCAGTCAACAAGTTCCATTGTTTATATTGTTTTAATGTTTCAAATTTATATTACATATCTGTCGAGCTTTTGATTAATCACAAACATTTGTTCGTTTTATTTCCAAGAGCAATATGGCATAGATGCCAATCTTTCCTTTTTATAAAATTTTGCTTTATTTCATCAGCGAAAATATTTACAGATGTTTTAGACACTCTCGCAAATTGTTCAGCTTAGCATCATTTCAATTGGAAAAGAATTCCATAAATTTACAGTAAAGTGTCTTGACCTGGAAGGAATTACTAATTTTAAATTTTAATTTTTAAAGTTTGCTAGATATAACTCTTTTATTTTACATTTTATAATCAACATAAACTATATAGAAGCTTTTGTATTTAAACTTATTAGTTAAATAATGGTATGACCGAAAGTATTATTGCAAGGGTTTAATCACTTTTTTGCCTCAATAGGGTTGTTGCACTGTAAGTACATTTACAGTCAAATTCAAAATAATTGACATTTTCATTTACTTTCAGTAAGTCGGTAAGGCCGAAAGACCTTAATGACACACAGGGCGAGTGTCAACCAACTTCGCGAAAAATGGCAGTTTAGGATTCGTGATATTTCGAGACCCTTCGTTTAACAAAAGATGAATTGTGGAACTTTCCAATGAATTCTAGCACAGAGCCATCACCAAACTTCTTCGTCAGAAGGTATAAATAGAAGCACGTTTATTTCTGGGAGTCAGTGTTGTTCAGAAAACTATTCTCAGTTATTTTATCCTTGCATACTTGCCAACCATCTCATTAATAACCGTACAATTGTTAACGCCCTCTGAAAAAACTCCCCTTTTCTCACACTACTATATTTTTAGAGTTATTCTCTGCAAATGTTGTTACGATTAAATAAGGCTAAAATTACTCTAAAAAATTATTGGTGTGAAAAAAAGACGGTTACTAAAACTTGTACGGTTCTTAATGAGATGGTTGGCAAGTATGTCTTTGAGAGTGCGTTCTTTGTTTGTGAAGCACGGAAATTCCGCTGTGTGGTGTATATGATGCGGCTTTACTTCTGTGGAACACGTGAAAGTTTTCTTGGACTGTTTCTAGATCATTCGGGGAATATTGACTTTTGTGATACAAACGACAATGTCCGACACATGGGTGGCTTTATTGGACTCATAAGTGCCAAGTCTTCCGTTTTTCAAGGGAAATTTCGTATCAGATTTTTTAAATAATTGTTTTCAGCTTATTTAATCGTCGAAAATACATATGACAGATTTTATTTTAAAAATACCGGTGATAAATCTGGTTTAAGAATAGAAAGGTGGCAGCTATGATTGGGCTGCTTCGAGAATATTCGTTATACTGAGACTATTATTGGAAAGTTTCGAGAATATGCCTTGAAATCACAGTTTTCTTTAACTGATTCTTTAATTAAATAAAGTTCATTTATCCACTAAAATCTGCCTGTTCCTTTACAAACTCCTTTCTTCAGACAAAACTGACAATATTTTTTGTAATAATATACATTTTCTCGCTTGAATTTTATCTCTAATTAATGTGCACTCAGAAATATGAATTATTTTCACATATTTATACTCCCTACACCAGACTATAATTACACACTTGGAGACTAATGCCAATAATATGGTGACAATAATTGACGTAAATCTCAATGGAAAAATTAGGAAAAATTCTCTCATAGGAAAAATAAATTATCTACCCATGCAAAATGACCCCTAAGGTTAGAAACGTCAGTGTGTATGGTACAATAATGGAGGTAACTGAGTCTTAAATAATATCGGGATAATTTGAGATAATTTGGGACAGTGAAAAATTAGAAATAGATAACCTTTAACACTCTTTATCAACTATACTACTCAAGGGCGTATTTACAGTTTTAAAGTTTGATAATTTTCACTGAACTCGCTTGCGAATCCCTATCTTTACATGCATCGTCCACTACCCCCCTTCCCTCCCCAAATAAAAAAAAAAGTAATAAATTAAAAGAAAAATTAGCATTATACGCTTTAGAGACGTTTAGTTGGCAAACTAAAAGAAAATTTCATACTGGCATCTCAGGTTTAATAGAGATGCAATTTTAGAGAGTTTTCTCTATATCTTGTTTAATCTCCAGACAACATGAAATGAAAACTAATTAAATAATTAAAAAGGAATATATTTAAAAGAAATTAAGTTTGCCTGATTAAAAGTACTGCCTTCGTTTATTATCCTTTAATGTATCATTAATGTACTAATAAAGTAGAGTCTTGTACAACGCCGGTGCAACTTTGTCTCATGAATGTTACAATTTTATTTTTTAACACCACTATTTTTTGATCAAAGAAACTGCTTCATATAAAAACTAAGCCGAGAGTATGGACAAATAGCATGATACTCTAAAAATTTTGTGGTGTTATAAATTAAAACTGTTTTATTTACTTGCCATCTCTGTCCCGCTCTGGGGCCCACCAGCGGCCGAGCGGTTCTGCGCTCAAAGCTGGGAGGTGCCGGGTTCGATCCCAGGTCGCGCTCATCGACCTAGCCGTTCGGAGTTTTCCGTGGTTTCCTCCGAAACTCGCGTAAATACGGGCTAGGACCCCTTAGAAAGACCCCCACGGAGGGCATTCTCCCTATTGGCCTAGGACACATAAGGAGTCAATCGGCCTTAATCCTCCAACCAACCAACTGTCCCGCTCTGTACGAGACTTTACTGGAAAAATATACATATATGTGTGAGTGTGTGTATCTTACCGTAACAACTCAGCGGTTCATCTACCCCACCATTTACAAACAACGCTACATTAACAATATTGGAAGAACAAATAGCTATGGAAATAAAAGTAAAGAAAAATGGAAAGGCTTCATGTGACGACAAAATGATGTGGATATTTTAAATGAAGCAGGGAAGGAAATCACTTAAATTCTTACTTAACCATTCAATAAATGTGTAATATTAAGCACATCCATCTAGCACAGAACGTTGTTATAACGTTGTTACAACTAATTTTTCACTGTTCAGACATATTTTCAACGCTATAACAACGTTATGGCGTTGGGGTAAATGGCAATTCGAACTGGGTAAATGGCAATTCGAACAATTTTTTGACACAGCTATTTCTTTGAAAATAATAATTATTATTATGTTTAATAAAGAAAACTACTTAATAATTATAAAAAATTTCTAAAAAAAATTCTGGTAGCAATAGTTGACATAAGTTGATAGTTATGTAATGTTCCAGAGGACTAGAAAAATGCTGTCGTAATCTTAATTTTATAGAAAGGAGGGGAAATATATATTAGAAATGATATTTCAAACGATTCGTTCGCAATCCTGTATGAAATTCTAATAAAAAGTCTGACAAATAGCTTACAGAAACAATTAGACGCAGCGTAACTTAAAGAACAAAAAAAATTTTCGTAGTAGTTTTAATAAGATCGACAATATTTATGCAATTAGAGAAATTATTGAAAGGGTTAATGCATACGAATGTAGTTGCCAACTTAGCACTTTTTGGCTACCGGAAATATATATAGGGGAGAGTAGGGAGGGATGGGACAGTTTTGACAAAAATGTTTTTTACAAATTTACGTTTACTGGTACAACACAGTTTCAGAGAAACAAATTGAAACATTTTAACATCTTTTGAAAATATGAATTTGATGGCAATTATAAAAATATTTATTTTATAAGCCAATAAATATAGTCATAAAAATGTCCCATCCCTCCCTTGTATGAAGGAGGGATGGGCATGTTTATAAAGTTAAAATAAATACATAATATACAGACATACTATGAAAAAGGACAAAAACAGTGGGGCACGATGTATGTAAGGTTAATTAATTACTAATAACATCTATTTTATCCAACATTAGAATATAATGTAGCACGTAAATAAGCATTTTCAAATCAGTTCATCTTTTTTTTTTTTTTTTTTTTTTACTTCTATCAGAGAAAGTGCAGTTTTTATGTTCAAATATTCAGAATTTTTTGTTATATTTCAATGTTTTGTGGTTCCCTGAAAATTAATAAGGTTTTTAGTGGCTGGTCTGTGTGTGCTATCAGCATTTCTCAAGAACAAATATTACCAAGAAATCTTAACTGTAATTGGTGAAGATAATTTCTTTTGTATATTTTACCATGTCCAAGAAAGCTGCTCAGGAATGAAAATTAATTCCTCATACATATATAGTAAATAAACTATTTTTTAAAAGTTAAAAGGGTAAACAAAAGTCGTGTGAGTGCCACACCATTTATTTTCCATGATTTTGAATTTGTTTCGTGCATTTTTTCTTCCATCTATTCATTTATTTGCTTCTTGATATTTTCTGTTTAAGGAGTATCAAAATCTTCATTCTTCTTCCTTTTCTTACATGTCCCATCCCTCCCTTTTAATTATTTTTCAAAAAAATAATTTATTATTAGAAACATGCTATTTTTAGGCTTAATTTAGCTTCTAATTCATAAAAGTTACATTATTATGTATATGAAATATGAAAAGTATTTATGCTAACATCAGGGAGTGACTTTGAAAACTTGCCTTGAAAATTAAGCAATTGTTTACTTTTGGTGTTATAAAATAGTTTTTTTGTTACATAAACTTACAGAGTTCTCAAACTAAAATGACACATAGCAACAAATATGGGGCTGTAGTTACTTCACCTGGTGGAAGCGTCAAAAATTAAATCAATGTTTATTTTATGAATAATTTTAGGTGTCCCATCCCTCCCGACTCTCCCCTATATATATAAATATATTTTACTTTACTTTACAGTGAAAACCATTATAGTTCATTGATTAAATGAAATAAATTTTTCTATTATATTTTTCCGGTAGCCAAAAGGTTCTAAGTTGGCAACTATGGATACGAACCCTTTATCTGCATGGCTTTTGTGGACAACGAAAAAGCTTTTGACTTTGCTATGTCATTAGCAGTTATGGATGCATTAAGGAATACTAATATAAATTCCAGATATATTCACGCTATTGGAAGGAAACATTTATAAAAAAGCAACAGCCAAATTAAAATTCCCCAAGACAAATAATGCGTTGAAAATCATAAAAGGCAACAGGACACAATTTCACGTAAACTGTTGAATGCAGTACTTCAAGAAGTTTCTAAAAAAATGAATTTGGGAAGAGAAAGGCAAAAAAACTGATGAAGATTTTTTTAAAATAATTTGAAATTTGTGAATGGCATTATACTGCTTGCTTCATCATTTGAGGATTTCCAAGAAATATTTCAAGATTTCGACAAAGAAAGCAATTTTGTTTGATTGAAAATTAATCGCAGTAAGACAACAATTATGTCTAAGTACTCTGTTTCTCCGTTGAAAGCCACTGTTGATATAGATGAGTTAGAACGGCATGCAGTTATACTATAACTATTTCTTTCAACGAAAATGTCTACTAACCCTGGACGAGAGGTCTAATATATCGTATCATATTATATATCGTATTTATCGTAATATAACTCAATACTTATTTCGCTTCCTTCTTCGACACGTTTTAATACGCATTTTTTATATGCATGAGCAGCCCCCGAAAAACAAAAACATTAAATCATTAAATTCATTTTTTTTCGTTATTTTTATTTCATATTATTTCACGCACACTTTTTATTTCCTAATTCAAAATGATTAAAAAAAACTTTTTCTAAATCGCTTGTAACAATACTGATTATTATTAATTTTCTTTTCTTTTTCTTTCAATAATAATAATATAAAAAAAAAGATTTTGATGAAATTCTGGCAAAAGCAGAATTTAGTTTAGGACGGAGGACTATTATTTATTTTAATTTTTTTCTTTTTTCAAATTACAACATCGCTTTCAAATTATTCAATTATATTTTCGATAAATTTTAGATTTCGAGAAATGTCCAACTATCGAAATCGAGAACGCAAAAATCCCAGATTGAGAGTAATAGGCCCTCAGTCCTAAAAAAAAAAAAAAGGAAAAAGAAAAAATGTGAAAACTTCAAGAACTGTGGAGGTAGTGAAAAATATACAAAATTCTCATTAGCCCTGAGTAACTAGAAATTTTTATGGAAATATTCACTGTCACGAATGAAGAAAATATGATTATATCTCAGACGGCTGTTAAAACCGAGACTACTTCTGGCGGAAAAAGTGTTGAACATTTAGCAATATTTAAACAATATAAAATTACATCTCATATAGAGACATGTTATCCCACGTGTCTTTGTAGAAAACCACAATTTATAAAAGAATCCACTGTAAAACAAGTATAAAATATTTAATTAAAATCATTAAAAGATACACATCGTGTCAAGGCCTTTCACCCTGAGTATCAGGGCATCATCAGGACATAGCCATTTTTTAACAAAAAAGTACAGCAACACTATATATACATAAAAAAAAACAATTTCGGTTACAGTTATTAAAACCGAAATTGGTTTTTTTATGTATATATAGTGTTGCTGTACTTTTTTGTTAAAAAATGGCTATGTCCTGATGATGCCCTGATACTCAGGGTGAAAGGCCTTGACACGATGTGTATCTTTTAATGATTTTAATTAAATATTTTATACGTGTTTTGCAGTGGATTCTTTTATAAATATTTAAACAACTTTCATACTCATGTTTTTTTTTTTTTTTTTTTTAATAAATGTTTATTAAAAAAATCTCTTCTCATTTTCAGTATTAACTCTAATGTTTTGATCTCACACTAAATGTTTCTGAAAAGCAATGCATTTTCCCGCTCTCTTCTTCAATTGTTTTTGGTAATTTACAAATTAATACCAAAGAAAAGAAAAAGAGGAAAGTTTAGGAGTTGGCGTGAAGAAATATTTTTTTCAACTAAGGGGAAAATGGATTTTTTTTTTCTACAATTTTTAGAGGTGTTTCAAAATTTTTACTGGCAACAACACCACCACTTAACGTACTACGCACATAAGAAGTACTAAAATTTCGTCCATATTCGTTTCCACCGAAGAACGCCATTAACGCGCTCATTCGGTTAAATGAACTGAGAACCAAGATGAAGGAACGTACATATATTAAAAGAATTTGAGCAATAAAATGTTTCGAGATAATTTTACCGGTGGAAATTGGTATTTATTTATTTTCACCAAGCATAAGTTTTTAGCTAGAGGTAATACACTTCACCCATTTTTCAGAACATTTTCAGGGATAGAAAAAAGTTCGCATTCTTGCCACCATTAAATTCATGTAAAACTTTTTGTGGTATTTTTATGGTATTTTGTTCTGATTAAACATGATAGATGTTATTGTATGATTATAGTAATTGCAATGCTGGCAGAAATTTCACGTTTTAGAGAATGTCCTTGGAAAAAAAAAAAAAAAAAGCCAGAGAGTACAATCCCTTCTTTTAATTACTTTAAAAAATATTTCGTATGTTTTTCAACTTTTTTTTTTCTTTTTTTTAGTGTTTAAATTTGTTGTTTAAAAGTTTTGTGTTTAAATTCTATTTTTTAAATATATTAGAATTCGGGTTTAAAAGAGCTTAAGTTGCTTAACTCTTTAGCCAGGAAAACAAAATTCTTAAAAATAATAATAATAATCAATAAATAAATAAATAATCAATATTCACATTAATATAATTTACTTTTTTCTGAAGAAAATATGCATCATGGAGTTTTATTATTATTATTATTTAATTTTTCGTGACTGAAATTTAAAAATAAAAATTTAATGTTGGATAAAGTTGTTTTTCCAGTATTCACCTTACGACTTTTTATTTCTGAAGTTATTCCACAAAATTTCTATATATTTAAAAAGAAATAAATGCCGGCGCTGTTTATTTTCTGTGTCTGTGGCTATATCTCTGCACGAACGAAAATGACTTCATATTTCTGTTTGTGTGAAATTTGATTTACCGTAATTAACGAAATTATTTATTAAAACACCACGTTATTAGAGGCACTCTATTTACTAATTTGCAAATAGTTTCTCTTTTTAACGGTTTTTTAACCTGTGACATCGCAATCACCGTGAAAAATAAAGCTGAATTGAAGCTAACCCTTTATCGCATAAACTTGCAGTCATTCGTACTCTTTTACATCATGCAAAGCATTATTGTAGTAATTCCGAATTATTAAATATTTAACTATCCAAAATTTTTTCTGATTTAAAAAATAATGGTTACCCCCTTCGTTTTATTAAAAGAATTTATAAAGAAGAGTTCTATTTTTCATATAAATCAGTTCATCCTAAAGTTAAAAATTCCACTTATCGTACGACTATCCCTTATTATAAAGGTATTTCTGAAAATATCTCTAAATTACTTAGAACAGTTAATATCTCTACTAGCTTTAAACCTCAACTCCGTATTAGTAACTTTCTCTCAAGCTTTTATCCCGCTGTCCCCCCTCTTAAACGTCTAGGTGTAATCTATAGTATTCCTTGTAAAAATTGTGATTCTACATATATCGGTGAAACTGGCAGAACAGGTGAAATTAGATTAAAGGAACATAAACGATCATATAAAACAGGAGATTTAAAATCAAAACTCGTAATCCATTCTCTCAATAGTGATCATATTCCGGATTTTGAAAACTTTATAAAATTTTAGCTTCTAATATAAATATCTATGAATCCCGTATTTTTCTAGAGGGCGCTTTTACCAAAATGCAACATTCTGCCTTGAACGAGGCTAAAGCTATTCCCCCTGAGTATTTAATCTTGTTTTGATGTATTATGAATTTTGTAAATGTTGTTTGTACTTGTATGTTTGACACTGAGGAGGGCTAGTGTTCTAGCCGAAACGTCTGTCTTGTGTTTTTAATGTTTTTAATTAAAATATATTTTTAATGTTTTAAATTTTTGTATTTTTATCTCATTTTAAAAGTTACATTGGTTTTAATATATTAATGAGGCGTATAAATTATGCTAAATTTTATTAAATCAAGACTGTCTTGCTTTTCCCTCCAAGGCAGTAGCACGTGTTTTTTTGCACCTGATGAAGGAAGGCTAAGTCCTTTCGAAACCGATTGTGCTGGCTTAAATTTTATGGTTTGTGAAGAAGTATTATTGTCCATTTAAAACCATTTTGGTTTATAATGAAAAGTTTTAGAAAAATGTGTAAAGGCGTGTCCGTTACAAGATACGAACATATCGGATACTGATATGTTAAGTCTTTCTTCTTAAATATTAAATGTCGTTTTCTAGATTTTCACTGCTAAAATTCTGTTTTAACCCTGTTGTCCTTTTTTGTATTTGAATATTCTAGTTTTGTACACCTCAAGTTAAATGTCATGTTTTTTAAAACACGAAAAAGCAGGGTAACAAGAGTTTCAGAATAGAAGAATCTTACCAGCATTCTTTATCAATAATTTCTATTATGTTCAATCGCAGTAAATTGAAGCAGAAATATGATACAAATTATTGATAAAAATACTCTTGTAAGTTTTCCGTTCTGCAATACTTGCCAACCATCTCATTATGAACCGTACAATTTTTATCACCCGCCTTTTTTTCACACAAAAATTTTTTTAGAGTGATTTTAGTCTTATTTAATCGTAACAGCATTTGGAGAGACAAACTCTAAAAAAATAGTGGTTTGAGAAAAGGGTTTTTTTTTCAGGGCGTTAACAATTGTACAGTTATTAATGAGATGGTTTGCAAGTATGGTCCTGAGACAGAAACTCTCCCTCCCCCCCCCCCCCCTGCAGTAAGTTTAGGCTTACAGAGCAGAAATGCGCATTCGATAATCGTTTTATTATTAACCCTTTTCACTCGTATGTCCTTTTGACAGGACATTAAAAAATCGAGCCACGCCTTAAGGTGTTCCTCTGCAAATGAAATGTTATTTTTCTAAAACGTGTAACTATAGGCTAGCATTCGGCTACCTGAAAATTTTAACAGAAAGGTACATTTTATTTAATGATGAAGTAAAATAAAACAAATTATTACAATTTTTCGGTACCCAAGCGGTATTAAGTTGGAAACTATACGTATGACGTTTTAAAGGAACGCCAAAAGGCGTGTCTAGCGGAAAATATGCCGAGCGCAAAGGGGTACTTTTGCGAAACTTTTTTGTTTTTGAGGTAAGAACCGCCTGTGGACGTTATTCTCCCAAGTTACATTATTTCAGAACAAAATATTCTGTATTCAGATTCCATAGGTGCCAAGTCTCCCGTTTTTCAAGGGAGACTTCAAACCAGAAATTTTTTGTAGCTGTTTATGGCAATATTAATCATTTAAAAAATATATAACATATTTCATTTAAAATAACTGGTGCTAATTCTGATTTAAAAGTTTAAAATGTTGGCAGCTCTGAGATTCATATTACAAATGTGTATAAATAATACTTATACTGTTTCTAATCAAAGTATTTATATCCGTAGAATTTTAGTTGCAGAAATGTGAATACTGTGTATATTTTAAAAAAATAAATGCCATACAAATTGCAAAGGAAATGCCCACTGGCGTAGTTACACATTTCCAAATGACATGAATCTACCTCAGCGGTCGCGAAAGCGTAAATAATATTATTAATAATAATTTTTACATTTTTTCTTTTACCACGAATTTTCTGTTTTAATCTTGTTGTGACATTTTTGCATTTGTTAACTATGCTGTTTGTAAGCTTTATGTTATTTTAATTTTATCGCATGATGTAGCATAATAAAACATTAAATTTTTATTAAATGTTTTTTAATTCAGAATCAAATAGTGGATTTTTTATTTTTATTTATTTATTTATTTTATTTTATTTTTTTTTTTTAAGATTGTAAAATCTATTTATGAAACAAAGCATAATATTATTTATTTTCCATTAATTCTAATCACGGCGTAAAATTCACATTTATTATGGAAAAAAGAATTTAAATCAAAAGAATATATTCTGTTGTTTTGTTTTGTTTTTTATTGTTTCTAAGCAAGGTTTCGAAATTTACGCTACAAAATACTTTATTTTTGTAAAATTAACGCATTGCAAGCGGGAAAGTTTAATGACATTCCAAAAGAATAATAAGACCCACCATGTGGCTTTTTCTGAAACTGTACTTTGCTTTTAAAAATGTGTCTTGCTTCCTTGATTTTATTTTGTTTGAATCTATATTAAAATGTAGTATATTTAAGCGAATGAAATTTACCTTTTCGATTGTTGATGACAAAATTTTAGTAATTTAATCAAAATTTATTAAATAATTTGATGTTTTAGAAAAACGTATAAAGGCGTGATTTATTGCTCAAAATGGGAATATGAGTATTGTCATAAATTAATTGTAAAATGCAGTAGTAAAAAATATAGGAACTAGACTTTTTTAAAACCAGAAATTATACAAAAAATACTTCCGCAAATAGTGACAAACATTTAAAAGAGGCCAAGGAGGTCCTATACTAAAGCTTTACAGTAAAATTGTTAAGATTTTCGTACTTTTTCTTTTTTTTTTTTTATAAAAATAAACGCTGTCGTCGTCGTTCATTTTGTGTTTTAATCATATTTTTCGATTAAAAGTGTGTCAAATTGTTTGGCATTAATGCGTTATTTAACACAGTTGTCAACATTATAATTAATTCAGAAGAATTTTTAGCCCCGCTTTAATCTATACCTCTTTCTTTTTCTTTTCTTTTCTTTTCTTTTTTTTTTTTTAAGATTAATTTTTTCTATTTTATTGTGGATATATACGAGAGAAAAAATATTCTAAAAACAAAGTTGTGCGACATAAAGACGGGGCTAAAAATGCTTCATAATAAATTAAAAGGTTAACTACAATGGTATTAAATATTATGTATTTCGATGAGATATCAAACATAGGATTTTTATAATATAGTTCTGCTTATGTTTTTATCAGTGCCATTTGTAGCAGATGTAAAAAATTTTAGCTATTTAACTCTCTGTGTGGATTGGAAAATGGTAAAATTGTAATGTTTGTTTGAAAATATGGATTTTACAATGTATTAAAATAATTGTTTTTCAAAGGTAAGATTAAATGATTATTTTTGTCTTTTAAGGTAATATTTATGACTATAATAAAATAAAATAAAATAAAATAATATAAAATTTTGATATCAGTAATTATAAAGTTTTTACTAATAATATACATCCGAATGAACAGGGAAAAATGTATCCTTAAAAATTAAGTGGTGTAAAAAAAGGCGGGGTTAAAAATACCCGGGAATAAATTAAAATGTTGGCATCTATGCAGTCTATTAAGATGGCGTTACATCTTTTATACAAATAAACTAAATTCTCACCCTCAATATTTTGTATCTCAGTTATTACGCGATTTACATCTCTTCCTGATGAAGTTTTACTAGCATAAATTTTATAATCCCGTAAAACACAATTTTCTATTACGCGGAACGAACCCCCGCGTTGTACGGGAGTCTACTCTAGGCTGTAAATTGACACATATAAGTAATGTCCAAAACAAATCACAAGCGTTATATGGAAAGTGATGGGCGGAGCTTCTTTTTCGACGAACATTAAAATATAATTACAGGGTTCGCTCTCTCCCCCTTCTATCAGGTCTTCAGGTAAAATTTTTTTTGTCTTTATTACTACCACTATTTTCATACAATATTCTCAACCCTATTTAATCAGGACACGTAAGTATAAAAATATCACAGAGTTCTGTGCATTTAAATAGTATTTTTAAAATAATATAATTAATAGTGAAGTGAAATAAAATAAATTTTCAAATAAATTATTAAAATTTAATATGCATTTTCTTATTGTAAGTAATACATCTCATTTTAAATTTCATTGTTGGTATTTTCATCTTTCTTTCATTTGCTGAGTATTGTAAATGAATTAAATTATTCATTATATCAGGGATGGAACACGGGCGCAGAATTCATACCACTATCAACGCAAGAATTTTTTTTACTTCTTAAATCAACAATATTATAGTTAGAGAAATTTCTTAAACAGATACCGGTATGAATTCTGCGCCCGTGTTCCATCCCTGTTATATATATATATATATATATATATATATATATATATATATATATATATATATATATATATATATATATATATATATATATATATATATATATATATATATATATATATATATATACATATATCAGGGATGGAACACGGGCGCAGAATTCATACCACGCTCAATTTAAGAAAATTTTGTACTTCTTAAATCAACGATATTATAGGTAGAGAAATTTCTTAAACGGATTCCGGTATGAATTCTGCGCCCGTGTTCCATCCCTGATATATATAAAGGCATTCATGGTAATTTGTACCACTGGTTTTGTTAGACCCGCCATATTTTGACTTTAGTATATTTTAAAAGTATTTTTCATTTTATTTTATAGTAATTACTTATTCGATAAATTTTCTCTAAAATCAAAATGTTGTAAACAAAAGGGCGACGCAACAGCACCCTGTAAAGTTGACAATATTTTTGTTCGGAGCATTATTAGCGCTGCTTTTATTTCATATCACTTTTACTTTAGGAATATTTTTTTTTTCTCATTTTTTATAGTTATATACTACAGAAAATTATTTTGTGAATAAAATCGTGCAAAATAAGGGCGATGCGACCAGCGACCAGTTTTGTGGATTCCAAAAATAATGGAATTAAATAAGAATTCATAGGATAAACAGTGTAGTTAAAATGTGCTCATAAGAAAGAGAAGATTTAAACTGATACAGGAATCGCATTTTCCGCCCTCTTCTGTTTATTAATTTTTATTTAGGGGGGGGGGGGATGTATCATCACTTCCGGGGATGAAAGTTTCCGACTTCTTTGCTACCATTATTTTTTTTAAAGAAAATTTTATGGTGCTTTCTTTGTAATGTGCCGTGATTAGGTAGGTTAAAATTTTTTCTATAAAATTATTGGTATTATAAAACGCAGCAATTTCTCATCCCCAAAAATGACCCCCCCCCCTCACAAAAAAAAAAAAAAAAAGAAAGAAAGAAAGAAAGAAAGAAATAAAAAGCGGAGAGTACAACCCCTGCTGATAAGATTTACAATAATTTCTTTTAAAATATTTATCCCCTCTGAAACATTTTATGTTAGAGTCAGAAATTTAATTCCTTTTATGATACACATTAATGTTTCTACGATAAAATTTTTACCCATGTTGTTTTTCTTTGTTGTGGATAATATGCTTTAATATGTGGAAATAATTATTTAGAAGTGAAACAAATTTGCTTCTAGAAGTACTTAATTAAAATTACTTTACTAAAAAATAGAAAATCAACTTCTATAAATTCTTTTAAGTACTAAGTAATTGAATAACTTTGTTTAAGATATACTTTAAAGTATCATATAATTTCCTAACAATGTGGAATTATTTACTAATTAACATTCTCTTTCAAAAGTGTCTCGTAATAAAGTTATGTAAAATATTAAAAGTATATTGTATTTCTCCAGTTGGATAGAGGTACAAAACATGTGACATAAATTTCCTCAGTGTAAATATTTATTTTTCCAACCTAAACGATTAATTTAATTATATCATTTAACTAACATAGCATTACTGTCAGCGACAAGTATTTTAATTACTCGGAATTGTGGAGCAAAATAGAGCTTTTAACTTAAAATGACATTCTAATTTCAAATTGCTTAATTAACCAACGCTATTTGGTAATTTTTATAGAAATGTTTTCGTTAAATAGGAACTTGTTGTTTTAATTAACAAGAAATATGTGCCAACCCTTCTGATTTTTTAGGGAGATTTGATGCCGGATTTTTTTTTTTTTTTTACTGTTTTCATCTTATTTAATCGTCGAAAATATTTGTGACACTTTCCTTTAAGAAAATACTGGTGATAAACCTGATTAAAAAGTTAGAAATTGAGGCAGCTGTGATAAGAGATGAATCTGAATATCACATAATGAAACTAATGGAATATTGACATGTTTTTTAAATAATTTCTCATGTATTTTTCTTTTCTTGCAAAGTAATTCCAAATAAAATAAAGTAAAATAAGAAGAAATTAAACAAAAGTAAAAGTAAAAATAAAATAAAATAAAAATAAAAATAAAAATAAAATAAAATAAATAAATAAATGAAGTCTATTTTTATGCATGATATTATGATAAAATTTCTATGCTGTTTCTATCGTTTAGGCAAATTTTCTATTATATAATTCAGTATTCATTATTGAATATTTATATAAGATATGGTAAAAATATTTATCACAATATTATAAATTAAATTACACTATATCATATAGAAAGCATTTTAAAAATATGTTAATAAGTTCAAAAAAGACACGTGTACATACTTATAAAACATTAAAATATATACATATACATATATATATATATACAAAAAAATTATTAGGGGAAAAAAAAAATATATATATATATATATATATATATATATATCACAGGCATTTTACCATAATGAGATAAAGCAAATATTTAATGGGCTTCTAAAAATTTAGTTAAATTGTATAAAGTTATTTCATTCATTCTGGAGAAAGGAAATATTTAAAATATACTTAGATACCGAGAAACCTCCCTAAAGAGACCCTCCCTATCCTACCCTTTTATCAGTAAGGTATAAGTTATTTCATTTATTTTAGAGAAAGGAAATATTTAAAATATTCTTAAATTTATTTTTTTTAGTACTTGAATTTTATATCGTTTTTCTATATTGTTCTTAAATAATGATTAATATTCGTTCCTTTTTAAAAGCATTTTAGAATAGTTGCTAACTTTTATGTTTTTCGGCTATTGGAAACTTTTAATTTATTTAATCAGTGTTACAGAAAAAAAAAAAAAAAAATCCTATTAATATTTTCCGCTAGCAAAAAATGTGTAAAAGTTTGCAATTATGATTTTAGCAATAATTTTGTTTTTGTCGAATGTTTTAAATGCTGGAACAAATTGTTCAGCTTAACAACTTTTCAAATGGAACAGAGGGGAGGAAATAGTACTAATTTAAGTTTATACTTTTTAATATTAGCTAGCTTCAATACTTTAACAGTGTTGTCAACTTTTATAATTAGTTCCAGAGCAACATGTAACTCATACCTGGTAATATTTATAATTTATTCCAGAATATTGTTAGTCCCGCCTTCTTTCACAACATTTTGGTTTTAGAATTTTTTTTTTTTTTTTTTTTTTTAACATAAAGTAATTATGATGAAGCAAGGGGGGAAAAATAACTTTTGAAATGTACTTGTGTGAAAAAAGGACGGAGCTAACAGTACCCCGGCGCAAATTATAAATGTTTTCCTGTATGATAAACACAAAAAATGAGAAAAAGAACAAAGTGTATATATATACACATTAAAAAAAAAAGTGTTACGAAAAAAGTTTGGACTAACAGTGTTCCGGAGTAAATTATAAGTGTTGGTAATTTTATTTTTATTCTATCATTTATAGACAACATTAAACATTTAGAAACTACTGCATTTAAATTTTTTAGCTAAATAATGGTATGACAAAAAATCATTTATCCAAGGTTGAACTTCATCTTTAAGTAATGCGCATTTAGAAATATGAAGTCACATTACTTAATTTTATGCTCTATATACAGATTATTATAACACTTCGAGAATTACGTCAAATATAGGATAAATAGTACTCATCCTATATTTCACTTCAAATCGATGTAAAAATAAAATTATTTCTCGATATTAAATGTAATTCCTAGGAGAGGTAAAAATTGTATGTAGGACTAAAACGGAGGTAATTCCGTATTAAATAATATGGAGATAACTTGGGATCGAGGAAATCTAAATCTAGAGAGAGTTGACCCTTCAATAAAGATGAACTTTCAAAGAGTTTTCACTGTATTTTGTTTAATTATCAGACAGAAGGATTAAGAAAATCTTTATTACAGGGAATCAAAATAGTACATAATATATTTAAAAATTTAAGGTCACTTGATTAAGAAGTACAGTTTCTGGTTTTGTTAATTATTGGTTATTTTATCACTTATGTTGTCAATATTATAATAGTAATATATTTTCAATAATTTGGATGTCGTATTTCGACAGTGATCAAACAGACATAACTAAAGTTGATATATTTTATTCATTTATACAGCGGGCTCTGTCGAACCGCCTTGTTTCTTCCCCCGGCCCGTTTTCGCAAAACGGGAAATTATGCGTATGATTGAATACGCTTGTTTAAGTAATAACTCTAATTATTATTTGTTTTATTGTTTTGTATTACGTTATGTTATGTTTCTTTTGTTATCCCCCGTTATCCATTAATTCTAGTTATGTGCAAGTTATTTACGATATTTTATTTACATATTTTATTGATTTATTTTTTCTCCTTTTTTTTACTGTTAACCCGGTAGTAGTCGCTATCGACAGCGCCACCTATTACAGATTGCGAACTTTTTATTTAACTGTCACCAATAATTTTAAGAAGTGATGTGATCGACGTCAAATCGATTTTATTCGCGTTTTCTGTATATCAAATGTCACTTCTAAAAGTTTTTGGTGGCTATTGAATAAAAAAATCTGAAAAAACTGAAGTATGGGCGACAAATCGACTAACTAGCGACTACTAACGGGTTAAGTTCCCCTAATTTTTTCTCCTTGGCTTAAAATTATTTTATGTTTATAATATAATTTTAAGTTAATGATATATTATATTCGTTCCATTTGAAAACGACGGTATGGCGGTGGCTGGTCCTCATTACTCTGTGCTCTACCGTCAAGTGCTTGATGCGATCATTAGCAGTTTGTCAGGCTACTAACAAGGAGCACATCCCTCCCCCCCCCACACACACACCGTGTTGGATCAAAACTGAGACGGTCCCCTTTTTTTCTTCTCTTTTCGGTAACTTCTGTGCATAACACATTTTTCATTCAATCTTTAATCACCTGCCACGTCTACCTCAGTACATAAATTAAGATAAGCACACGTCTAAGTTTTTTTTCTTTCCCCTTCCCCAGTGTCAGTTAGATAATTCTCCATTCATGTATTTATTTTCTTCAGGAAATTATTTCTCAGCTTCTTTCGTCATTTATCAGTCTTCAAGCAGAAGTGTCTTCTTAATTCTTTTTCCTTATTTTTTATTTATTTACTTATTTTTTCTTAAATTACCTTTGATCCTTCTTCCTTTCGGCTAGTAAGTTTTCGTGTACAATCACATTTCGCGGCTCCCCCGCCCATTTCTTTCCTCTGAAACTGTTTTTTTTTTCTCTATTTTCTCAGCTATGTCTGCTTCTATTTAAAAAATTCCAACACCCTGGCGCATGCTCTGTGCGCACTTGTTGCGCATTCTTGGAGGTGCGGTTGTGCTGGTTGAGTACCATGTCCAAGGGAAAAAGAAAAATCCGAAATGGAAATCTCAATGTCAATGTCCTATCTATATGATATAAGAGTCTACAGCAGTTAGAAATGTTATCGTAATTCCTCCCGACACAGATCATTTCTATTGGATGCTCTTGCAAATTATAATAAATGCGGGTTAGGACTCCTTAAAAAGACACCAACGGAAGGCACTCCCCTCAGGCCTAGGACCCTAGTGCAGTCAATCGGCCATAATCCCTACAAGCCAACAACCCAACAACCTAGAAGCTCATAGAGCAGTTGGTCACCATGCGGTGTTCTGGCATTTTTTCCCCTTTAGGTGGTATAAAACCCGTTAAATATGGCCTTGTCCAGGTAGTTAGGGGCCGTCCAGAGGTTTCCAAGATTCCAAGGAGAATCATACATTTAAGAAATGTTTTATAAAATCATTTTATTTAATAGGGTATACAAACCTGCCAACCAACCATTAATATTCGGAAGAATTGTAGTACCCGAATTTTTTCCCACCAGTCTTTTCTTAAAGTAATTTTACACTTATTTAATCGTAACTACATTTGGAGATAATTACTCTAAAATAAAGTGGTGGGGAAAAGGGGCGTGTACTAAAAATCTTCCGATTCATCATTGAGGTTTGCGGTTGAGAGTATTGAGACCGATTGACTGCATTATGGTCCTAGGCCTAAGGGGAGTGCCGTCCGTGAGGGTCTATTTAAGGGGTTCTAACCCGTATTTCAGCATGTTTTGGAGAAAACCACAGAATGCTCCGAACAGCTAGTTCCGTCAAGCGTAACCTGTTATCGAACCTGCCACCTCACTTTTACCAGCTTTAATTCAGAACCGCTCGGCCCCTTGTGGGCATTATTATGATAGCGGTAGGTATGGTTACATGTATATACATGTTTAATAAAATCATATAACTTTAATGGGATATAGGGATTATTATAAAGAAAAGTAATCCCTTTTCATGCAGATTTTAGCTTAGACTCTGAATGTAGCATACAAAAATTATAAAAGTAATATGTTTAAAAAATTATTTTTTTAGCTAATTTTTTTTTACCTTCTTGTAGATGCTATCAATTAAGCATATTTCCAAATTTATATACTTTAATTCTGTTTAGCTCTTTTGCCAGTTTATTTTATTTAACACTTTCGCGACCGCTTATTTTGTGTTTTTGACAGTAAGGTCCGCCTCTAGATGTTATCCCCCAAGTTACAATATTTCAGAACACAATTTTCTGTATTCACATTTATATTACAAATAGATATACAATATAATTATATTCTTTCCAATCAAAGTATTTCTATCCGTAGTATATTTCATTGGAAAAATGGGAATATGCTTAAAATATACACAACATACAAATTGCAAAAGAAACGCCCACTGGTGGAGTTACAGATTTTCAAATGACGTGAATCCACGTCAGCATATCGTACTCTCCGCCCCTTTTTCAGGACACTGTCATGAAAAAAAAATTTTAAATTTATTTCAACCACTACTTTTTTGAAATATTCTCTACCCTGTATAATAATGGCATATTATTATACCTGTACCATAAATGTTTCTAAATGAAGTTAGTCGTGGCGAAAAGAGGCGGAAATTTTTTTATCCTTGAGTGTGTCCTGGAATAAGGGCGGAGAGAACGACCCCTCCTATAAAGCATTGTTTGAAAGTGAAAAAGGCTTCGATATATAAAAAGTAAAAATTTTCGTTATCTAATTCAAGTGCTATATTGCAAATAAATTGGTTAAATATGTTTTGAGGCTGCTATCAAAATATATGGTAATTGTTCATACTAAAGTAAAATAAAGCAAAATTTCTGTTAAGAAACGTTTTAAAATCTTATAAAATGTAATAAAACTTTAAAAGCCTAAACAAACGAAATGATACATTTTTTTTTTTTTTTTTTTTTTTTTTCAAAGTACAAAAAATATTTTACAATTATAATTTGTAAAATAAATTTCATTAAATTTCATTCTTTTACAATTTGCTAATCATAGAATGCAAAATTTCTTATGAACATTAAGAAAAGTATAAAGGAAAGTACCATGCATTACGTAAAAGTTGCTGATTAATGGGAGTAAAAGTTGCTGATTAAGACGCAGACGCTTGTAAGTTATTGGTGGCGAAAAGAGGCGAACACTTTTTTATCCTTGAGTGTGTACTGGAAAATGGGCGGAGAGAACGACCCCACCTATAACACATTGTTTTAAAGTCAACAGGGCTTCGATATATAATAAATAAAATTTTTCGTTATCTAATTCAAGTAATATGTTGCAAATAAATTGGTTAAATAAGTTTTGAGGCTGCTATCAAAATATATGGTAATTGTTTATACTAAAGTAAAAGAAAGCAAAATTTTTGTTAAGAAACGTTTTAAAATTTTATAAAATGTAATAAAATTTTAAAAACCTAAACAAACGAAATGATACACTTTTTTTTTTTTTTTTTTTTTTTTTTTTCAAAGTACAAAAAATATTTTACAATTATAATTTGTAAAATAAATTTCATTAAATGTCATTCTTTTACAATTTGCTAATCATACAATGCAAAATTTCCTCTGAACATTAAGAAAAGTATAAAGGAAAGTACCATGCATTACGTCAAGCCAGCTGTTACGATTATCAAACTTTATGTTGTTTGGTATATTTTAATGTTTTATCGGTTCCGAACACATGTGTGAAATATTCCCAACACTCTTTCCCTCATATCGTGCAATTCAAATGTAACCTTTCATCCCTAAGAAAAGAAAAAAAAAAGGGTGAAAATTTACTGTTATTATAGGACATTTCATAAACAGTAGGCAATCAAAATGGCCTGGAACTTCAGAGATGTAAAGAACATTAAAAAATCACAATTTCCACTCTTCATTTAGTCCAGAGTGCAATTACGGGGCCAACCACAAACTGAAGTAGAGCGCAAATTTGGTTCACTCTGTATCATAAAAAACTACTAATGACTTATAATTTTAGCACACTGTTACACATACTATGTACCATATTAATATGTTATGTTGTGGGAATTACGCAATTATTGAGGCAGATACTTTTTTTTTTTTTTTTTTTCAAAAATCATTAGTTTTTTAGTGAGTTTCTGCTTATAACTAGAACAGATTTCTAAAATATTAAAAAAAAAATGTTTCAGAAAAATTGACAAAACATTGGACAAATGTTATTCTGAAACATAAAATTCTCACGTGTAAAATTCGCTAATATATGAGCGTTTGTAGCATTTTTTTTTTTTTTTTTTTTTTTTTTTTTTTTTTACTGTGCATGCGCAGGTTATAGAAAAACGTTTATTGCATAGGTTGAAAACTAGGTATATTGGACAACTTTTGACAAAAGTTCATTTGAATAGAGTAAAATTGAGGAAATTCTCGGCAAAAGAACGAGCTAGATTTTAGGTATTTTCCAGAGTTTAAATTTCGTTTATTTAGTTTGAAGATCCAATTATTTCAACTACCTTGTCCTTTTTGTGAAAAACCCCTAATTGCATAAATGCCAGCAGTTTAATTTATTCAGCAGTATTATTAGCTTTGCCTTTATTTCGCTTTACTTTATTCATAGAAACTTTTTCCTCCAATACATAACTTCGATAAAATAAGAAGAAATTACTCTTAAGAAATTAGTGGTATGAAATAAAGGTGGACTTAAAATACTCCGGAATAAATTAAAACGTTGGCAGCTATGCCAATAGGCTTGTAACTCTATTATTATTAATCTTTAATAAGATTTGTGAGTTCATAAGGTGTTTTTCACAAAAAATATTTAATAAATTAAATAAATAATTAAATAAATATAAATAAATAAACCTTTTCCAAAGGGGTTGAATCCTCCATGAACCATTTTTCGTGCTAAATAATTGAATAAATTTATTTAAGAGATACTTTAAAACGCTATATAATTTCGTAGCAAAGTGACATTCTTGGTAATTAACATTATCTTTCAAAAGTGTCTCAGTAATAAAGTTAAGAGAAATATTAAAAGTATATTGTGTTTCTCTTGTTGGATAGACGTGTAACGCAAGTGACATAAATTTCCTGAATGTAAACATTTAATTTTCCAACCTAGACGATTAACTTAATTATATCATTCTACTAACATAGTATTGTTGTCAGCGACAAACATTTTAATTACTTGGAATTGTGGAGAAAAATTAAGTTTTCGACATTAAATGCGATTTGAATTTCAAATTGCTTAATTATTTAATGCTATTTGGTAATTTTCTTAGAAATATTTTCGTTGCATAGCTGATATGAAATTTAATTAAATTAATATAAAAAATATTAAAAAGAAAATCTTTTAACACGTTGTTGAAAAAAATATGTGCTTATGTATAAAACGCGACAAAATGTTACACAAAATATTCAATGAAATGAAAACTTTAATTTTAAAACCTTTTTAGGATACTTCTAAGATTTTACATGTCTTGTAAAGTAATTTGCGAAGATATGAAACCGAAGTACTATATTTAGGCATGGTATTTTATTTAGAGTTTTTTGTTGTTTCTATTGTCTAGATATATTTGTCGTTTATGAATGCAATATTTATAATTGAATATTGATGTCATATTCACAAATTGTATTCTTCAACAGATATGAAATGCAATGAAATTAATATTAAAAACATTTATAAAAATCTTTTAACACGTTTTTGAAAGAAATATGTAATCTATAATAATAAAAGAAGATGTCTGTCTGTCTCTCTGTCTGAGCATCTATACATTCAGCCCCTACTGAACGCAGAAGTATAAAATTTGACATACTAGAAGCCTAGAAGCCTTCCCGAGGGGATAGTGAAAACAGAATTTAAAAATTTTAATCAGTTGCGGAGATATTAATTAAAATGTCGACCCTTGTCGATCGAAAAATGACCGAGAAACTACGGATAATTGCTTAAAAAGAAACGTTCCATCAGCAGACGATTTTCTAAGCTGTCTCGATCGGAAACAAAACACATGCGAGACGGGAGTAGGAAAATTCCAGACCAGACTAATTATGTAGCTTTTCGCACGATCAACCCCATGGGTAAGTTCCGGACCAAACTTTGGTCCGGAATTTACCTATGCGTTTCCACTCTACTCTTGTAAACTGAGGGTTGTTTCACAAATAAAAATTAAATCGGTAACGAATTAAATCGCTTACTTTTTATTGTATTTGCACTTTATTATTACTGCTGCAATTGAGTACTGTGAAATCTGAGTATCATCTACCTATTGATGGATGAAAGGTCATTCATTCAGAAATTTAAAAAAAAGGAAAACAGATTACATTATAACCCAAACCACTATTTTATGCATATGCATGTATTAAGCTAACAGTACAATACTGTATCAAACTTATGCTAAAAACATTTAAAAAGCGAAAATCAACTTGTGACTTTTAAACTTGTGACTGATCCCTCGCGTTTTATGAATCAAAAAGAAAGTTCTTCCATCCTCTCTAAAACGCATAGGTAAATTCCGGACCAAATGTTGGTCCGGAACTTACTTACACCCTGCGATAAAAAAGGAAAATAATGTAACCAATTAAGATATCGCGTGTTTCATAGTGGGGATAAAAATTGCAATTTTCAAACTTTTTCAAATTTTCATTCACGTTACATTTAAATTAATATTTGGCCTAGACAGCATAGTATAAAGCTACTATTCAATTTTCATGAAAATATCTGAATAAACAAAAAAAAAAAAAAAAACATTTTTATTGAGAAAAGATTATATTTTGCAGTATTTTAAATTGAGATATGCCGTTGAAATTTCGTAGTATTTGGTTTTAATGCCTGATAATTCGATTGTGAGTCTTTTTGAAAGAGCAGAATTATCAGGAAAGCTTGAAGCAGGGGAAGAAGGGGCAAAAATGAAAAAAAAAATGTTAAAAATTTACTTTTTATTTTACAAGATTAATGATTAAATTCTTTTTAATACATCATTCGAAAGATGTTTTAAAGTACTTTTATAATATCGAAAGTGGAATTCGAGATTTCACCTGATTTACACGTTTTAAGGTGTCCTGATTAGGTTTTCTTTTGTATCTCAGCTATTAATTAAAATAATTTCGTAAGTAATACATCATTTGAAAGCTTTGTTGATTTGGAATTGAACAGTAGATTACAGAAATTTCTACCGCCAGATGGCGCTGTAATATTTTAAAATTTCAATGTTTAAAATTCTAATTATGATTAAATTATTTTTAATACATCATTCAAAAAATATTTTAAAGTACTTTTATATTATTGAAAGTTGAATTCGGGATTTTACCTGATTTACATGTTTTAAGGTGTCCTGATTAGGTTTTCTTTTGTACCTCAGCTACTAATTAATATAGTTTCATAAGTAATACATCATTTGAAAGCTTTGTTGATTTGGAATTGAACAATACATTACAGAAATTTCTACCGCCATATGGCGCTGTAATTTTTTAAAATTTCAATATTTCAAATTCTAATGAGCGAAGAAGGTGTTGTAAGTTCTAAAACGGGGATAAGGCGCCGCAGCAGCCACCGAGCGGGACCTAGCTAAAGTCAGAAATTTTAAAGATCATAACATGGTCAGCGAACACCCTGTTTCAGATATTGAAAAGGGAAGAGGGCGCCGAAGGCACTATCGCACGGGCATTTACTGCGATTAAATTTTTCAATAAGCTATTTTCACTATTTATCAATAAGCTGTTATTAGACCTGAAACGGGATAAAGGCGCCGCAGTCGCCACCGAGCGGGAGTTTCATAAAGTCGGATTTTTCAGAGATCGCGAACCAGCTGGTCGCCGAAGGCGGCTAGTTATACATATATAACGCGAGAAAATATTACAAAAATATTTAATAAAAGGAAAACTTTAATTTCTTTCAAATTTTTGCAAGCCATTTTCATGATAATTAGTTGAAGAATATATTTAATGGGTTACTAACCTTTTACTTCAAATGTGTAAAATTCTTTCTAGAGAAAGGAAACTGAATAATTTTAGATACCAAAAAACCTCTCTAAACTGACAATCAATTGTTCTCTTTGGAAGGATGGCCTTTTATTAGAGTTTATTCGGAAAGATCTTAATTCAGTCAACAAGTTCCATAGTTTATATTGTTTTAATGTTTCAAATTTATATTATATATCTGTCGAGCTTTCGATTAATCACTAATAGTTATTCGTTTTAATTCTAAGAGCAATATGGCATAGCTACCAATATTTACGCTCTTTAACCCTAGCGTCAATGACCAGGTACCCGGGTACCTTTTTGCGCGTATCAGCGTAATTTTAGTCATTTCTAATTAAGACTCGGCAAAATCGCTTTTAATCCTCGTTATTTACATGAATCTGAACTGAAACACACAATTGTAACCTTTTTTGGGAAATTTTATTATTGGGTTTTTTTGCATTAAACTTTCTTATACGATTACTCAATATCCAGGTACCCAGGTACCCATTATTGTTTCTCATCTACATGTAAAATCTATCTGATTTTTATTATGAAAAATATAATAAAGCATAATAATAATTATTTATAATAATAATAATAATAATAATTATTATTATTTTTATTATTATTATTATTATTAGTAGTAGTATTAGTGGTGGTGGTAGTAGTAGTAGTAGTATCTTGACAAATATAATTACAGAAAAAAAATAGTTTTCAACACATATTATTATTGTTTATTACTATTATTATCCGGAAAAATATAATTACTGATAAAAATTAAGTGTCAACACATGATTTACATTGGCATATTGTAATAGAATGTTCACAACAAACTGGATTTACGGACGTTTTACACGATTTTCTCGTTTTTCTGCGAAGTTTTTTCGGAGCAAAAAGACATGCTTGGAAAACTCCAACAACTGGCTTTCTACCTGTTGAATCACGTGCCTGAGAATCTGTAGTAGTACTGGAGCTGGACGGCATCTCTACTCGGTTTGAGTTAAATGCTTTCTACTCCTGAACTGGTTGAAAAATGTCGCATGCTCTGTATATTTGTTGACCGTTTCTGAATTGTTGGAAGACATAATCTTTCACCTAACTGACGCAAAAATAAACGGCGGTCTTTCTTTTTATGGCTGCTCATATCGACATTAGCTTTATATATAATATAAGCAGCTAGAGCAGATATGTCCAAAATGTTGAAAAAAAGTGCAAGTGGCCATCTTTTCGTTTGTCTCTGAGATGTATACTTTCGAAGCACCTGATCCATCGTTTCAACACTAGACTTTGTTTTGTTGTAAAACGTAATGATTTCTTGCTTTTGGCAGGCCCCAGAGGTGCTTCTATCATGATGTAAAGTAGAAAGTAATATAACGGCTTTTTTCTTCTTAGGAACATATGAACATATAGTTACATCGCCATTGAATCCGAATAAGGAACTTTGAGAATCTCGTTTTTTGCACGGTAACATTTCAGATGGAATATATTTCTTATTTCTTTTTAGCGTTCCAACGATTGTCAGACGCCATGATAACAAAAGTTGAGCTAAAGATAGCGAGGTGAAAAAATTATCCATAGTGATGTTTCTGCCTGAGCGTTTGTATGCAGCAGCGAGGTCTTTTACGACCCGTTCGCCTTGATTCACTTTCCGTTGTCCTCCGGATTTTCCAGTATACAATTGACCAGAGAGAGGATAAAAGTTAATGGCATCACATATCCACCATACTTTTATACCGTACTTTGCGGGCTTATTTGGCATAAACTGGGTAAATCGAGTTCTACCTCGATATGGAAAAAGTTGTTCATCTATTGTGAGATTTTCAGATGGTCTGTATTTTTGTCTTAAGTTATCGTTGAGTAAATTCCAAACATCGCAAAGTGCTGCAGCTTTATCATTTTCGAGTCGTGCAGTACGTGTGTTTTGGTTATCAAATCGAACAAATCGAAGGATATTCCAAAACCTATTTAGGCTCATAGTTGCCCTGTAAAGTGGATATGATGTTGTTTTCCACATTTCTATCGTGTCATCATTGTTAGAATTATTAGCTCCTGCTGCCAATAGAATCCCAATAAAAGCAAGAAATTCTTCAGCTGTCAGTTTCGTCCATACTAGTTGTTTCTTGCTCGAATTGTCTCGATTATGTTTTTCATAAACAGATATAGCTTTCTGATTTGTATATCTAACTATGATGTCAACCATTTCATCACTAAATATGCACTTAAATGTATTACGAATAGATAAGTTTTGTGTGGCCCACTTTTTTCACGAAGAATATTATGAACTGGTGTTTGGTTATAAATAGGCGGATCTTTATTCCAATTAGTTCCATCTTTGGCTTGAAACGTATTCGATGATGTGACCAATACATTATCAATGTCCTCGAGAGAATCACTGTCGCTAGTGCTGTCACTGTTGATTTCACTATCACCACGGTTTACAACTGTAAAAAGAAAAAAAAAAACATTTATATTTGGAATAATCACGTACTTTTTATATTTACTTACATTACAGTGTACCCGCGTTATAAAAAGAAGATGGGTACTAGAGTCCCTCACCCGGAGGGTTATCCACTTTTCATCTATCTATATTATTATAATTGATAATATTGTATTATAGATTCTCATTATAACGCGAGTATACTGTTTATAATATTTGAATAAAGGAATGAAAAAGGAAATTTTTAATAATAGACATCATACAAGTGCATTATAAAATTTTAAAAATTACCTTCAAGATCATCATCTGAAATTTCTTCATGATCGCCATTCCTTCCAGGGATATTACTGTCATCATCAACTTCCTGATCAGAACCTTCTTCACTGGATCTACTTGAAACTGCATCAAACAATCTTCGAATATATTCATCCTTTTCTGCAGCACTCAATCTTTAGCATAAAAAAAAGATATTTTATAAATAATAATATAATATAAGTTTAATAATATAACTATAGAAAACTCATAATTCAATTCTACTACTATTTAATTAATAATTTTGTTAATTATCTTTTAATTACTAATATTTATTATAATTAAAATGATATTAAAATTAAATATATTCCTTCCGGCACAGTCGGAAGAGTAGGTTGATTTCTTTTCCGCTATTCTGTTTTATGGAACCGAACTTAATCCTTTCAGCTAGTCTCTTTAAACGATTTTCCCTAGTTTAACAATTCCTGAAAATATTATTTAAATCCAAGCAATACATCATAAGATAATGATTAATTTGTATTACTTCTCCATATACCGTAAGGTTGTTCGGATAATCAAAGTGCCGGATAACTGCAATCGGATTACCGAAGGTTTCTGATTTGCGAACTCATCTAAGATAATATCATTACCAAACAACATTGAAAATTTGGTTGAATTTGGTTCATTATTTACAATATTATCGCTATATCAAATTTCGGGTTCTAAACGGGTTCTCGAACCGGAACTCGTTTTGTGGAATCGAACCCAATCATTTCAGCTTGTCTCTTTTACTTACTTTAACAATTCCTGAAAATAATATTCAATTCCAAACAATACATCATAAGATAATGATTAATTTGTATTATTTCTCTATATACCGTAGCTGTATATACCGATAATCGAAGTGCCGCAAATTTCGAACGGATTACCGAATTTTTCTGGTTAACAAACTCATCCAAGATAATATCATTATCAAACGACTGTACAAATTTGGTTCAATTTGGAATCGAATTTCTTAAGTTATCGTGGTGACAAGATTTTGATTATACATATATAGATATATATATACATACATATATACATATATGTAGAATCTTGGCTGGGTGTCTAGGGGTGGGGCAATGATGAGATGCGACTTAGATAACGAAGACATTTATTACGTAACATACACAAAACAGATTAAATATAAGGATTAACATATAACAGCAGACTTCCTATCATTAACCAACTGCTGGTTTCCAGGCTTAGCACATAATAAACTCTCTTGATCAGTATATCCGTAACAAGACAACATTTAAGCACTCGTACTTGTATTCACAAAAACACCTACGCGTGATATCAAATAGTAAAAATGAAGTAATGAGCCCTCCATGGCTCTACACACTTATTATGAGCACAACAAGCTCTAATTATGAGAACATGAGCAAGTCAGCCTTCGCGCTGACGGTCTCAACCGATCTCCACTGCAGCCAGATCTCAACTGACTCCCGTCCGTCATCTCGTTCAAAGATAAGCATCCGAGACAGCGCCATCTGTTGGCTGTGCAAGGAACTTCCCACAACGCTCGGCCATTCTGATGTGCGGTGACCTCACCGTAACCCAACCTGGGATACTAAAGGATATCTGCAAAATACAATTAAAAGAAAAAAAAACAAAAAAGAGAAACAGACATTAAAAAAAAATTATGTACATAAAAATTCACAGTTAACTTTTTCTTTAAAGTTTATCAGTCTAGTTTGTGGATTCCAGTTCAGTTAGTGGACCATAATTTCATATGGTCTGCAGAAGTACTAGTATGTATAGGTCCTTCGTGATCACCTATCTTCTCGACTTCATATCTGTCTTTAGTCTTTACTCGCACAACTTTATAAGGACCTAAGAATTTTGGTCTTAGTTTCATGCCGGTTCCAAACTGAGTTCGCTGGATGGCAACTAGATCATTAATTTTATATACATGGGCTTTCTTTCTCTTCTTGTTGTAACATCGGTGATTTTCTTCTTGAATCTTAAGAATGTTTTTTCTTGCTTCTTCACGAATGGTGTTAAGATTATCAAGCACGGAATTTATCCTTTCCTCTTCGAGGAGTTCAAGTATTCTCTTATCTTCTTTCTTTCTCATTGTTACTCCAGTGAGTAATTCGAACGGAGTTCTTTTGGTACTTCTTGATACGGTGGAATTAATAGTTCTCTGAACAGCCTCAACAAACTTGTACCACTTGTTAGGGTCATTTTTACACAACTTGGATAATACAGGAATGATTGTTCGATGAAGTCTCTCAATTTGACCATTCCCTCTTGGGATTCCAGTTGTGATGGTGTTATGTTCAATTCCCTCTGATTTACAGTAATCTGCAAATTCCTTAGATATGAACGCAGGTCCACGATCAGATATTATTCTTGCGGGGTTACCAAAAATAGCAGCTTGCTGTTTTAATTTTTGCAAGGCGTCTGCTGAAGAAGTGGATTTCACCGGATATAGCCACGAAAATTTACTAAATCCATCGATGACGGTGAAAATGTGATTGTAGTTTTTGTTAGTGGTTGGTAATGGACCCACAAAATCGATGTGATACGTGGATAATGGTATATCTCCTTTAGGGATAGGGTTCAAAAAACCTTCTCCTTTTCCCTGTTTCTTATTTACAAGTATACATTCTACACAACTTTTTACAACATTATCTATGCATTTTTTCATATTAGGAAAGTAATATTCTCGTTTAACTAACTCTTCAGTTTTATTAGCCGAAAAATGTCCTAAGGCATGACATTTTTTTACGACCTCGATTTGCATGATCTCTGGGACAATTAGTACATCCCTATCATTTAACACTTTATATAAAACATTATTTTTTAACACATATTCGTCATTTTGGTTCTGTTGTAAAAGAGATTTCATAGTGTTGATAAACTCATCACTTTCTTGAGCAGTAGCAATACGATGAGTAAGGGTATCAGTTGTTACAGTCATTACAGGGTGTCTGCTAAGCGCGTCAACATGCTGCATTTGTTTACCAGGTCGATGTTCTACTTCGTAGTCGAATTCCTGTAGCAGGAAAGACCACCTGGCTACCTTAGGTGTCAATTCACGTTTATCTAAAGTTTTAGTGAACGCTTGACAGTCAGTATAAATTTTAAATTTACTACCTAATAAATAGTTTCTAAATTTTTTAAGGGCTTCTACTATCGCTAACATTTCTAACTCATAACTACAGTATTTTTCTTCTTGTACAGAGGTCTTTTTATTCATATAATGGATTGGATAGTACTGTCCATCGTCATCTTGTTGTAATAGGATTGCACCGAATCCTAATTTAGATGCATCTGTATGAACTTCTAACTTATAGCCTTGCTTAAAAAGGTGTAAGACAGGCGTATTAGATAAAATGTCTTTCAGCTTTTGAAAAGCCAATTTCTGCTCTTGCTCGAATTTAAATGGAATGGAAGCACGTAATAAGTCACTGAGTGGTCTTGCTATGTTGGCATATGAACGAATAAATTTTCTAAAGTAACCCGTTAAACCTAAGAAACTCTGCACTTCCCTAGCATTACGGGGTCCGTTTCTTGCACACAAACTAAAATGAAACGCGCGTAAAACGTGGGGAAAATAACGAGCCTTTTTGTTCTTTCAGTAAAATCAGGGGGGATACATTTCACAAGGAGGAGGATAATAAAGAACACTTCCATTTACATAGAAGGGGTGGTAGAAGGAAAACTGATTTCCTCTTTACTCTTTCGAAATTCGATGCGAGTACCGCGGTACCCGGTCATTGAGAGTAAAGGAAACGTTTGGTTTCGATGCGAGTACCGCGGTACCCGGTCATTGAGAGTAAGGGAAACGTTTGGTCATTGACGCTAGGGTTAACTAACTTAAATCATTCCTTTTTATAAAGTTTTGCTTTATTTCATCAGTGTAAATATTTACAGAAATATATATATATATATATATAAATTTCTACTAACATTTTCCGGTTTAAAAAAGGTGTAAACATTAGAAACTATTATTTTAGAAATAATTTTCCTTTCAAGAATGTTTTAGACACTTTCGCAAATTGTTTAGCTTAGCATAATTTCAATTGGAAAAGAAATCTCTATTTCATAAATTTTCAGTAAAGTTTCGTGACCTGGAAGGAATTACTAATTTCAAATTTTATTTTTTAAACTTAGCTAGATCTAACTATTTTATTTTATTTTTTATAATCAACATAAGCTATTTAGAAGCTTTTGTATTTAAACTTATTATTTAAATAATGGTATGACCGAAAGTATTATTGCAAGGGTTTAATCACTTTTTTGCCTCAATTGGGTTGTTGCACTGTAAGTACATTTACAGTCATATTCAAAATAAATGACATTTTCATTTACTTTCAGTAAGTCGGTAAGGCCTAAAGACCTTAATGACACACAGGGCGAGTGGCAACCAACTTCGCGAAAAATGGCAGTTTAGGATTCGTGATATTTCGAGACCCTTCGTTTAACAAAAGATGAATTCTGGAACTTTCCAATGAATTCTAGCACAGAGCCACCACCAAACTTCTTCGTCAGAAGGTATAAATAGAAGCATGTTTATTCCTGGGAGTCCGTGTTGTTCAGAGAACTATTCTCAGTTATTTCATCTTTGCATACTTGCCAACCATATCATTAATAACTGTACAATTGTTAACGCCCCATGAAAAAACTCCCCTTTTCTCACACCACTATATTTTTAGAGTTATTCTCTCCAAATGTTGTTACGATTAAATAAGACTAAAATTACTCTAAAAAATTATTGGTGTGAAAAAAAAGGCGGTTACTAAAACTTGTACGGTTCATAATGAGATGGTTGGCAAGAATGTCTTTGAGAGTGCGTTCTTTGTTTGTGAAGCACGAACATTCTGCTGTGCGGTGTATATGACGCTTCTTTACTTCTGTGGAACACGTGAAAGTTTTCTTGGACTGTTTCCAGATCCTTCGGGGAATATTGACTTTTGTGATACAAAAGACAGTGTCCGACACATGTGTGGCTTTATTGGTTTCATAAGTGCCAAGTCTTCCGTTTTTCAAGTGAAATTTCATACCAGATTTTTTTTTTATAATTGTTTTCAGCTTATTTAATCGTCGCAAATACATATGACAGATTCTTTTTAAAAAATACCGGTGATAAATCTAGTTTAAGAATAGAAAGGTGGCAACTATGATTGCGCTGCTTCGAGAATATTCGTTATGCTGACACTATTATTGAAAAGTTTCGAGAATATGCCTTGAAATCACAGTTTTCTTTAGCTAATTCTTTAATTAAATAAAGTTTATTTATCCACTAAAATCTGCCTGTTTCTTTACAAACTCCTTTCTTCAGACAAAACTGTCAATATTTTTTGTAATAATATACGTTTTCTCACTTGAATTTCATATCTAATTAACCCTTTGAGTACTGAATTATTTGAAGATTTTTATGCCCATGGGACCGATATACAGAGCTGCCAACCTATTCCGGCAAATTGTTAGTACCGCCCTTTTTTCAGGACACTCACAAAGATAAGATATTTCTGCCATTCTTGCCACAACTAATTTTACGCAGAAAAACTTTATAAAATTAGTGGTAACAATGAATTTAAAAAGTTTCATTCCTCAGAGTGTCCCGAAAAAAGAGCGGAGAGTACGGCCTTGCAATTGTTTGAGATCAACGCTCACTGGCTGGGGGCACCAAACATCGACGCCTGCTTCTTAAATTCAGATGACGAGTCAGACTTGTCCACCGTAACTTCGCCCAAGTAAGCAGATGACGAGTCTCACTCGTCAAATGTACCCAAAGGGTTATTGTGCATTCAGAAATATGAGTTCTTTTCAAATATTTATATTCTCTACACCAGACTATAATTACACACTTGGAGACTAATGTCAATAATATGGTGAAAATAATTGACGTAAATCTCAATGGAATATTTTAATCTTAGGAAAAATAAAATTATCTACCCATGCAAAATGTGATATCTGAGGTTAGAAACGCTATTGTTCATGGTACAATAACGAGGTAACAGAATATTAAATAATATCGGGATAATTTGGGACAGTGAAAAATTAGAAATAGACAACCTTTAATACTGTTTATCAACTATACTACTCTAGGGCCTATTTACAATTTTGAAGTATGATAATTTCCGCTGAACGCGCTTGCGAATCCCTATTATTACATGCACCCCCCACCCCATCAAAATAAAAGTAATACATTAAAAGAAAAATTAGCATTATACGCTTTGGAGACGTTTAGTTGGCAAACTAAAAGAAAATGGCATCTCAGGTTTAATAGAGATGTAATTTTTGAGAGTTTTCACTGTATTTTGTTTAATCTGCAGACAACATAATAAAGAAAACCTTTATTAAAATAAATTAAAAAGGAAAATATTAAAAAAAAAAATTAAGTTTACTTGATTAAAATGTACTGATTCGTTAATTATTCTTTAATGTATCATTAATGTACAGTCACCCCCCCCAAAAAAAAACGCCCCCCCACCTAATTTCGCCATAAATTATCGTAGAACATGCGACTGGTATCGATTAGTTTGTAATAACGTCTAGGTTATAAAATTATAGTTAGATTTTACTTAGGGGTCGTCTACATATTAAAACTGACATCAACTTCATTTTTTTCAATGGTAACCCCCCCTTTTTTATAATTTATTTGAATTCTTTGGATCAAATCATCACAGAAAATGGTATAGTTTATATATTTCGCTCAATTTTTCATAGAGTTATAAGCTGTCAAAGTTTGGGGATGCTAATGTTAAATGAATTTGACAAGCATTAAATAATATCTTCCGAAATAATTATGATATTTAAATTCTGTTTTTTTTATTCGTTAGAATAAAGTGACCCAAACATATTCCATGCAAATTTTTGCTAAAAAAACATTTTTTGAATTATGAAAATTATTAATAAATTCCTATTTGAAAAAAATATGAATTATGACCTATGTTAATTTTTGCACGAATAGAACGGGCATCATCAAAAACATGGGTTTCCAAATTTACAGCTCGTTCCCAACATTATTTTTTGAGTTACAGTGATATTTCATTTTTTACTGCTGTTAGGGGGGCGTCACTTGTTATAATTTGTATCCTCTGTGAGTCAATATTTCTATACATTTTGACGAAAAACTATTTTAATTTACCTCTATGTTATTATAATTGTTTTCTAAGGAACATTTTGATGTTTATTATTCAAATTGGCTTATTTTTTATAAAATTATCGCAATGCAGGCAAGAGATTGGGAAAAAATTCCAAAAGAAATGAAGCCCCGCCTCTATATTGCGGAAACAGTATTAAAAAAAACTAGTTTCATATTCGTATATGACTCTATATGTGAAGCTTGTATGCATAAATGTCAGTGGCATTTACTACATGGAATGCTAAAGACAAAATTTAAATTATTTAATTGGAAGTATGTAAAATAATTTTGTTTTATAATGTAAAGTTTTAGAAAAATTGTGTAAAGGCGTGGCTACCGTTGCAAAGAGGAGTTTACTCGATTCTGAAATGTTAAGCCTTTGTTCTTAAATATTACATAACTTTTTCTAGTTCCTCACTGCTAAAATTCTATTTTATCCCTTTTGTCTTTAACTTGAATATTCTAGAATTCGCGCGTCTCAAGTTATATATCATGATTTAGAAAACGCGGTAGGACGAGGATTGTTATTTGAAAGAGCAATATGCAGTGAACAATACTTTTGTTTTTTCTTTCTTTTAAATTAATATAATTAATTTTTATTAATTTTTATCAGATTTTTTAAAACAAATTTTCTGTTTTAATCTTGTTGTGACATTTTCGCATTCGTTTACTCTACCGTTTATGCTATTTAAATTTTATAGCATGACGTAACATACTAAAATATAAAATTTTTATTAAATGTTTTTTTAATACAGAATAATATAATGGTAATTTTTTTCTTCTTTTTCTTATGTTTTTAAAATCTATTATTGAAGCAAAGCGCAATAATATTTATTTTCGATTATTCTAATCACGGCGTAAAAGTGGTGTCACATTTATCACGGGAAAAGAATTTAAAACTAAGTAATATGTCTTATTACTTTTAAAGATATAGATTTTACACATTTAAAATTAAGAATTCAAGTACAGTAGACGACTGCAGAACGGGGAATATTCGATCTAGGCAATAGGAAACCGTATTTCTATATCCGTAATTATTTTCATATGAATGTACACAATAATTATACTCTTTCTAGTGAAAGTATTTGTATTCATACTATTTTGTTTATATAAATATGAATATAAGGAATATTCTTAAGAAATATCGTAACACACAAGTTGTGAAAGAAACGCCCACTGAAGGAGCTACAGATTTCCAAATGACGTGAAACTACGTTAGCAGTCGCGAAAATGTTAAATATCCTTTCTCAGATTTTAGTTTAAATCTTGTTATCTATATTTTTGTATATTATCTATTGTTGGTTTGTACGCCTAAAATTTAATGTAAAACTTTATTGTAACACTTTCATGCGGGGCTTACTGTATAAAATAAAAATATACCCAACAAGAAGTAGATAATTATTTTTCTTAAATATTAAACACTTTTTTTTTTCGTGTAACCGCTATTAATATTATTATCATTATTACTATTATTCTTTCAACATGGTACCTAGATTTTTGTAATTCAACATTGTATTTTAGGGTTCATATGATTCAAGCTATTTAATTTTCTTCATAAGAAGTGATGTATTTTACTATTCAAAGTTTAACAAATAAAAACCAATAAAAATCTTTCAATTCATAAACTTACACAGAAAGTTTTGCGAATTTGAATTGGTTTTTATTTTATAATTAACATTTCCGAACTTATTTTCCGGTGTGAAATATAATAAATATATTATATATTGCATGGTAGATCACGATTTATTTCTCTAAGTGTTAGACGGTCCCCTAACACTCTTTCACATGTAACTCTGTTTAGGTGTATAAATAGGTATGTTTTTCGAGCTACCTTGATGTCAGAAATCTGAGTATCAGATCAAAAATAGGGGTCGTCATTGAAAAAAAATGAAGTTTATGCCTGTTTTAATATGTAGATAACCCCTTAAGCAAAATCTAACTACACAATTAAAAACTAGACGGTATTACAGATCGATAGGTACCAGCCGCATGTTTCTACGATAATTTACGGCGAAATTAGGTGGAGGGTTGGGGGGTGGCGTTTTTTTGGGGGGGTTGACTGTACTAATACAGACTGTATTAGTACAGGGGGTTGACTGTACTAATACGAGACTGTACTAATAAAGTCTCGTGTCAGTTTGTATCATGAATGTTACAACTTTATTTTTAAAACAATACTAATTTTTTATTAAAGCAACTGGTTTTTTAAACAAAAAAACAAAAACAAAAAAAACATACTGGGGAAACGCAAAAGTTGATAGCGTTGTAAAAGCTACAGAGACATTTTTGCGCACTTGCGGTAATTGGGTTGCTACACCGGGCGATTTAGCTATGATTTGGGGAAGTAATTATAATTATTATTATTTTTTTTTTTTTCCCGAAATAAACTCAAACATATTTTTTCAGAGTACATTTTTTAGTTTATTTACAAATTTATTTACACTAAATTGGTTACTTACAATCTATTATAAATCCATATTACACATTTTCAAAATATTTTAACTCACCGTAATTAGAAATAAATTGCCAATTGAAGGGTTAATTCGATTTCATGAAATTCTTTATTGTAAATAATTAATTCGGTGATATCTCTCTCATTCTTATCAACAAAACCATCGCCCTTAATATTTTGTCAAGCAATTATCATATGATTTACATCTGTTTCTGAAGGTCTTTAACTTGCATAAACTGGTCTAATAATTTATGTCCCGAATAACGTGGTTTCTTATTATGCGTAACGAATCTCCTGCATATAGTTGCCAACTTAGCAGCTTTTGGCTACCGGAAAATTTTAGTAATTTTTTTTTATTCTACTTAATCTGTGAAAAACGTTAGTTTTCATATAAAATAAAACAAATATTTCTGTAAAAATTTTCCGGCAGCCAAACGGTGCTAAGTTGTCAGCTATGCCCTTGCGTTTTGCGGGTGTGTTCTCTTTATATCGTTTGTTAATTTTGTCGTTTATTAATTGCCGACACTTAGCTAAATCTTGCTCACTTTGCTGTTTCTTCAACCTTTATTTTATTTTATTTTTCTTATGACTATTGTTTCTTTATACGCTCGTATTACATGAGTTTAGAATTAATGTTGCACTAAAAATTTATTAAGTAAGGAAATCGGGAGCATGAAATATAATCAGCATAATTATTTATTTATTTATTTTTAAGAAAATATAATACAATAATAACAACAAAACTGAAAATTTCTACATTTTTTAGTTTTTTCTGCACTCCTCAATGTATTATTTTATAATTAAGAATATTTTTGGGGAGAGGGGTGTGGCTTAGTATGTGATCCATTGCTTTTAACACGTTCGCGAACGCATGCTTTTGTCTTTTTGACAGTAAGGTCCGCCTGCCGAAGTTATTCTTTCAAGATTTATTATTCCTAACGAGGGTTTCAATTTTCACATTTATATTACAGGGATGGAACACGGGCGCAGAATTCATACCAGTATCAATGTAAGAAAATTTTCTACTCCTTAAATCAACGATATTGTAGTTAGAGAAATTTTTTAAACAGATTCCGGTATGAAATCTGCGCCCGTGTTCCATCCCTGATATTACATATAAATATACATAATAATTATACTGATTCTAGTATTTGTGTCCATAGTATTTTGTTTGTACAAATATGAATTTAAGGAATATTCTTAAGAAATATAGCAACATACAAACTGCAAAAGAAACGCCCAATGGAATTGTTACAGATTTCTAAATGATATGAAGATACATCAGCGGTCGCGAAAGTATTAATCGTACACTCCGCCTTTTTTCTTTTCAAGACCCTCTCAGATATAAAAAATTTTCGTCTTTTTTGCCTCTACTAATTTCATGCAGAAATACTTTTAGTATATTTACAGCAATGTTTTTACAGGGTAGAAATTATTTTATCAAAATTGTGATAGTAATAAATTTGAAAATTTCTCATGCACGAGAGAGTCCTGAAAAGAGGGAGGAGAATAAGATCCCTATTTTAATTAGTAATTTCTCTACCTTTTGACTATGATACACATAAATATATTGGGTAATAATAATTATATATATACATATATATATATATATATATATATATATATATATATATAATCACGGGATACGGTTTTTCCTATATGAAGCATTAAAGAAGCATTTAAATTATGCCATCTGAGAAATAATCAAAAAAGGAAATTTTTAATTCACGTTGTGGTACACATGTATCTTTTAACACTTAACCCCTTTGGTACCCAACTAGGGTACTTTCACAAAATTCACAAACATAGTTCGTACGGGCCTTATTTTTTCTCTGAGTCTCAAACCAGTATTCTGAAACAATAAAATTCATCTTAATCATGTAGACTTATTTTATAATGAAAATCGATCTGCAAAATTACAGGTATAAGATTCAGGGGGGGGGGGGGGGAATAAAGGCCCGTACGCATTCTGTTAAATAATATAGAGATTGTTGTGTAAACATAATAGTAGCAAAAAAGTCAGAGATTTCTTATCTCCAAAAGTATCCTAAAAGAAAAAAAAAAAAGAAAAAGAAAAAATGTGGAAACTTTAAGAACTGTGGAGGTAGTGAAAAATATATAAAACGATCATTAGCACTTAGTAACTAGAATTTTTTATGGAAATATTCACTGTTAGGAATGCAGAAAATATTATTATTTCTCAGAGGGCTATTGAAACCGAGACTGCTTCTGGCGGAAAAAGTGTTGAACATTTAGCAATATTTAAACAACTTTCATACTCATATTTTTGTTTGAAATAAACGTTTATTAAAAAATCTCTTTTCATTTTCAGTATTATGTCTAATGGTTTGACCTCACACTAAATGTTTATGAAAAGCAATGCATTCTCCCGCTCTCTTCTTCAATTATTTTTGGTGATTTACAAATTAATGCCAGAGAAAAGAAAAAGAGGAAAGTTTAGGCGTTGGCGTGAAGAAACATTTTTTCAACTCAGGGGAAAATGGATTTATCTTAATAACTTTTAGAGATATTTAAAAATTTTTCCTGGCATCAACGACACCGCTTCACCCACCGCAGACATACGTCAGTATTGAAATGCTTAGGATTTCCACCGAAAAGGACATGCCATCAAGGCGCTCATTCGGTTACACGACTAAAGTTTACTTATTTCAAGGACAATTTTACGAAAAATAAGAATTTCAGCCATAAAATGTTCCGAGCTAAGTTTATTGGTGGGAATTGGTATTTATTTTATTCTCCTGAGAATGATAACTTTTTAGCCAGAGGTAATACACTTCGTCCATTTTTCAGGGTATTATCAGGTATAAAAAAATTTTTGCTTTTTTGCCACCTTTAATTTCATGTACAAATTTTTGTGATATTTTTATGATATTTTGTTGTGATTAAACATGGTAGGTGTCACTGTATGATGATAGTAATTGCAATGCAGGCGGAAATTTCACGTTTTAGAGAATGTCCTCGGAAAAAAAAGAAAAAAAAAAGAAAGGCTAGAGAGTACAACCCCTTCTTTTAATTACTTTAAAAGAGATTTCGTATATTTTTCAACTTTTAAAGTTTTTCTTTTTTTTTTCTTTTCTAAGTTTTGTGTTTAAATTCTATTTTTTAAATATAATTAGAATTCATGTTTAATAGAGCTTCAGTTGCATAACTCTTTAGCCAGGGAAACGAAATTCTTACTAAAATAATAATAATAATAAATAAATAAATAATCAATATTCACATTAGTATAATTTATTTTTTTCTGAAGAAAATAAGCATAATGGAGTTTTATTATTACTATTATTTAATTTTTCGTTTCTGAAATTTAAATCTAAAAATTTAATGTTGGATAAATTTGTTTTTCCAGTATTCACCTTATGACATTTTAATTCTCAAGTAATTCCACAAAATTTCTATATATTTAAAAAGAAATGCATGCCGGCGCTGTTTATTTTCTGTGTCTGTGGTCATATCTCTGCACGAAAGAAAAAGACTTCATATTTCTGTTTGTGTAAAATTTGATTTACCTTAATTAACGAAATTATTTATTAAAACACCACGTTATTAGAGGCACTCTATTTACTAATTTGCAAATAGGTTCTCTTATTAACGGTTTTTTAACCTGTGACATCGCAATCACCATGGAAAATAAAATGTTATCCATGATGTAAAAAATAAATATGTGAAAACAATATAAAATAAACTTGAAAGACTGGCATTCTCGAGAATGAAAAAAAGTATATATTAAAGTATATAAAACTAAAATACACTTGTAAAATCTTTGAACTAAATGTGAAAGAATGGATGTATAAAATTTTTTATATTTATCCTAAGAAATGTGTTTCCATCGTCCATTTGGATAGACCATAGAAAGTAATAACTTTGAATGTAGAAAAAGAAAAAAAAATAGCGCTATAACTGAAAATAAACGAGATTTTGAAAATGTTAATGATGTACGTAGACAAATTTTGAAATTTGGCACTGAAGTAGCTTGAATATTTCTCGCCAAGGTCTTTACTTACGAAATTCTGATAGCTATTGTAATTTCTTTGGCAAAATGGCAAAATAAGAACTGTATCCAAGAGGTTTTTAAATTAAGTTTAAGCTACATGAACGTAACCACTTTGTACATTTAAAGATTTACTTTTTGACATTAGAATACCTTTGTTTGTTACATAGAGACAGCTTTAATACAGTCAAAAAAAAAAAAAAAAAAAAAAAAAAAAACCTCACCTAATTTTGCCGTAAATTATCGTAGAGGCATGCGGCTGATACCGATCGGTTTTTAATTACGCCTAGTATATAATAGTATTGTTAGATTATGCTTAGTGGGTGACCACATATAAAAACTGTTATCGACTTTTTTTTTTTTTTCAATATTAACTACAATTTTTATAATTTATTTGAATTATTTGGATCAAAGTATCGCGGGAAATGGTATAGTTTATATATTTCACTCAATTTTTCATAGAGTTATGAGCTGTCAAAGTATGGGAATGTTAATACTAAATGAATGTAACAAACATTAATTCATATCTTCCCAAAAAATTATCATATTCAAATTCAGTGTTTTTTTTTTTTTTTTTTTTTTTTTTTATGAGTTAGAATGAATGAAGTGACCCAGACACATTCTATGCATATTTTTCTTCAAAAAAAAAAAAAAAAAAAAATTATAATAATAATAAAAGAAAAATTATTAATAAATACATATTTGAAGTAATTAAGAATCACGATCTACATCAATTGTTGCATGAATAGAACATGCATCATTAAAAACATGGGTTTCTAAATTTACAGCTTGTTCCTAACGATAATTTTTTAGCTACACTGATATAATGTTTTACAATGCTGTTAGGAGACCGTCACTTGTCATAATCTGTATCCTCTGTAAGTAAATATTTGTATATAATCTGAATAAAAGCAATTTTAAATTACCTTTATGTTATTCTTGCTGTTTTCTAAGCAAAATTTCGATGTTTATTGTACAGAATGTCTAATTTTTGCAAAATTATCGCAATGCAGGCAAGAGATTGCGAAAGAATTCCAAAAGAAACAAGCCCCGCCTCCATACCGCTGAAATTATATATATACAACTGGCCATTAAATTTGCTACACCAAGAAGGAATAATAATAACGGAATGAAATTTGTTGGACACATACATTATAGTAGGAAGAACAATTGATTAAAATTTCAGGAAATCTGGAGTAATAATGACTGAGAAAACAGTACATAAAGCAGCGACCACTGTGAGCAATAACAGCACATATCTGCCTAGGCATTGAATCGAACAGCGATTGGATGACATTTACGGGTAGAGCACTTCATGAAGTTTTAACACGATGCCACAATTCATCGACAAAGTTACTGGTGAGTGGTGGGGGACCAGTCGCTTTTCAACGATTAAACAGTCATTTTCATTGGTACGAGATCAGGAGAACGCGCTGACCAGAGCAACAATCGAACACATTCTGTATCAGAGAAAGTCCAGACAATGCAAAAAACTTGCGGTCGTGCATTATCTTGCTTAAATTTTGCGCTACGGAGGCCTCGAATACAGGGCTGAGGGGTGGGCATTAACTCATCAGAAATTTAATGGCCGCTGTTCAGAGTGCCAGGAATATGAACATGAAGTAATCGAGACGTGTATCCAATGGGAACCCATAACATCATTGCGAATGATGGACAGTATGATGATGTCGAATCCCAGCTGGCAACGTGCATTATTCATAATGCCGTTAAATACGGATAAGGCAATCTTGATGCTGTAAACAGGATTGTGATTTGTCTGAAAAGTGACTTCACGCCATTCCTTCGTCCAGGTTCATCGTTGATCACACGTTAATGGCGCCCATATCAGTGATGCAGTTTTGAGGGTAATCAGAATTTTGGTAGCCGCATACTGAGTCACCACCTGGATCGATGGTATGTGGTACCATTGGATACATGTCCCGGTCACCTCTTGTTTTCATTCCCGCCACTCTGAATACCAGCCATTACATTTCTGACGAGTTAAGGCCCATCGCTCTGACCTATGTTCAAGGCCTCCGTAGCAGGATAATGCACCATTTAAGCAGGATAAAGCACGACCGCAAGTTGTCCTTATTGTCCTGACCTTCATTGATGCCGAATGTGTTCGACTGTTGCTCTGGCCAGCGCGTTCACCTGATCTCGCACCAATGAAAATGACTGTTTAATCGTTGAAAAGCGACTGGCTCCCCACCACTCACCAGTAACTTCGATCGATGAATTGTGGCATCCTGTTAAAACTTCATGAAGTTGTCTACCCGTACATGTCATCCAATCGCTGTTCGATTCAATGCCTAGGCAGATAAGTGCTGTTATTGCTCACAGAGGTCGCTGCTTTATGTACTGTTTTCTCAGTATATATTACTCCAAATTTCCTGAAATTTTAATCAATTGTTCTTCCTACTATAATGTATGTGTCCAACAAATTTTATTCCGTTATTATTATTCCTTCTTTTTGTAGCAATTTTAATGGCCAGTAGTGTATATATATATATATATTAGTTTGCATATTCATATTTCACTCTATATGTGACGTTAGTATGAATAAATCTCAATGGCATTTACTACATTGATTGCTGAAGACAGAACTTAAATGATTTAATAGCAAATATGTAAAACCATTTTGCCAAAACTAAATGCAAAACTGGTGTACAAACGATAAATAGACAATAATACTTCTTCACACACCATAATTTTTAAGCCAGCACAACCGGTTTCGAAAGGACGTAGCCTTCCTTCATCAGGTGCAAAAAAACAAGTGCTACTGCCTTGGAGGCAAAAGCAAGACGTCTTGCTTTTGCCTCCAAAGCACGTGTTTTTTAGCACCTGATGAAGGAAGGCTACGTCCTTTCGAAACCGGTTGTGCTGGCTTAAAGTTTATGGTGTGTGAAGAAGTATTATTGTCTATTTAAAACCATTCTGGTTTATAATGAAAAGTTTTAGAAAAATGTGTAAAGGTGTGTCCGTTACAAGATACGAACCTATCGGATACTGATATGTTAAGTCTTTCTTCTTAAATATTAAATGTCGTTTCCTAGATTTTCACTGCTAAAATTCTGTTTTCACACTGTTGTCCTTTTTTGTATTTGAATATTCTAGTTTTGTACACCTCAAGTTAAATGTCATGTTTTTGAAAACACGAAAAAGCAGGAGAGCAAGAGTTTCAGAATAAAAGAATCTTACCAGCATTCTTTATCAATTATTTCCATTATGTTCAATCGCAGTAAATTGAAGCAGAAGTATGATACAAATTATTGATAAAAATACGCTGTTGTAAGTTTTCCGTTCTGCAATACTAGCCAACCATCTCATTATGAACCGTAAAATTTTTATCACCCGCCTTTTTTTCACACAAAAAATTTTTTAGAGTGATTTTAGTCTTATTTAATCGTAACAACATTTGGAGAGACAAACTCTAAATAAACAGTGGTTTGAGAAAAGGTTTTTTTTTTTTTTTTTTTTTTTTTTCTTTTCAGGGGCGTTAACAATTGTACAGTTGTTAATGAGATGGTTTGCAAGTATGATCCTGAGACGGAAACTCTCCCTCCCCCTCCTGCAGTAAGTTTAGGCTTGTAGAGCAGAAATGCGCATTCGATAATCGTTTTATTATTAACCCTTTTCGCTCGTATGTCCTTTTGACAGGACATTAAAAAATCGAGCCACGCCTTAAGGTGTTCCTCTGCAAATGAAATGTTATTTTTCTAAAACGTGTAACTATAGGCTAGCATTCGGCTACCGGAAAATTTTAACAGAAAGGTATATTTTATTTAATGATGAAGTAAAATAAAACAAATTATTACAATTTTTCGGTACCCAAGCGGTATTAAGTTGGAAACTATACGTATGACGTTTTAAAGGAACGCCAAAAGGCGTGTCTAACGGAAAATATGCCGAGCGCAAAGGGGTACTTTTGCGACCCTTTTTTGTTTTTGAAGTAAGAACCGCCTATGGACGTTATTCTCCCAAGTTACAATATTTCAGAACAAAATATTCTGTATTCAGATTCATATTACAAATGCATATAAATAATAATTATACTGTCTCTAATCAAAGTATTTATATCCGTAGTATTTTGATTGCAGAAATATGAATACTGTGTATATTTTTAAAAAATAAATGCCTTACAAATTGCAAAAGAAATGCCCACTGGCGTAGTTGCACATTTCCAAATGACATGTATCTACCTCAGCGGTCGCGAAAGCGTAAATAATATTATTATTAATAATTTTTACATTTTTTCTTTTACCACGAATTTTCTGTTTTAATCTTGTTGTGACATTTTTGCATTTGTTAACTATGCTGTTAGTAAGCTTTATGTTATTTTAATTTTATCGCATGATGTAGCATAATAAAACATTAAAATTTTATTAAATGTTTTTTAATTCAGAATCAAATAGTGGACTTTTTTTTTTTTTTTTTTAAGATTGTAAAATCTATTTATGAAACAAAGCATAATATTATTTATTTTCCATTAATTCTAATCACGGCGTAAAATTCACATTTATTATGGAAAAAAGAATTTAAATCAAAAGAATATATTCTGCTGTGTTGTTTTGTTTTTTATTGTTTCTAAGCAAGGTTTCGAAATTTACGCTACAAAATACTTTATTTTTGTAAAATTAACGCATTGCAGGTGGGAAAGTTTGATGACATTCCGAAAGAATAATAAGACCCACCATCTGGCTTTTTCTGAAATTGCACTTTGCTTTTAAAAATGTGTCTTGCTTCCTTGATTTTATTTTGTTTGAATCTTTAATGAAATCTAGTATACTTAAGCGAATGAAATTTGCCTTTTCGATTGTTGATGACAGTCATTTAATCAAAATTTATTAAATAATTTGATGTTTTAGAAAAACGTATAAAGGCGTGATTTATTGCTCAAAATGGGAATATGAGTATTGTCATAAATTAATTGTAAAATGCAGTAGTAAAAAATATAGGCACTAGATTTTTTTTAAAACCAGAAATTATACAAAAAAAAAAACTTCAACAAATAGTGACAAATATTTAAAAGGGGCCAAGGAGGTCCTATACTAAAGCTTTACAGTAAAATTGTTAAGATTTTCGTACTTTTTCTTCTTTTATAAAAATAATCGCTGTCGTCGTTGTTCATTTTGTGTTTTAATCATATTTTTCGATTAAAAGTGTGTCAAATTGTTGGGCATTAACCTCATTTAAAGAGACGATGTGTTATTTAATACAGTTGTCAACATTATAATTAATTCAGAAGAATTTTTAGCCCCGCTTTAATCCATACTTTTTTTTTTTTTTTTTTTTTTTTTAAAGATTAATTTTTTCTATTTTATTGTGGATATATACGAGAGAAAAAATATTCTAAAAACAAAGTTGTGCGATATAAAGACGGGGCTAAAAATGCTTCATAATAAATTAAAATGTTAACAACAATGGTATTAAATATTATGTATTTTAATGAGATATCAAACATAGGATTTTTATAATATGGTTCTGCTTATGTTTTTATCAGTGCCATTCGTAGCAGATGTAAAAAATTTTAGCTATTTAACTCTCTGTGTGGATTGGAAAATGGTAAAATTGTAATGTTTGTTTGAAAATATGGATTGTACAATGTATTAAAATAATTGTTTTTCAAAGGTAAGATTAAATGATTATTTTTGTGTTTTAAGGTAATATTTATGACTATAATAAAATAAAATAAAATAAAATAAAATAAAATTTTGATATCAGTAATTATAAAGTTTTTACTAATAATATACATCCGAATAAACAGGGAAAAATGTATCCTTAAAAATTAAGTGGTGTAAAAAAAGGCGGGGTTAAAAAAACCCAGGAATAAATTAAAATGTTGGCATCTATGCAGTCTATTAAGATGGTGATACATCTTTTATACAAATAAACTAAATTCTCACCCTCAATATTTTGTATCTCAGTTATTACGCGATTTACATCTGTTCCTGATGAAGTTTTACTAGCATAAATTTTTTAGCATAAAAACACAATTTCCCATTACGCGGAACGAACCTCCACGTTGTACGAGAGTCTACTCTATGTTGTAAATTGATACATATAAGTAATGTCCAAAACAAATCACAAGCGTTATATGGAAAGTGATGGGCGGAGCTTCTTTTTCGACGAACATTAAAATATAATTACAGGGTTTGCTCGCTCCCCCTTTTATCAGGTCGTCAGGTATGAACCATTTTTGTCTTTATTACTACCACTATTTTCATACAATATTCTCAACACTATTTAATCAGCACTCGTAAGTATAAAAATATCATAGAGTTCTGTGCATTTAAATAGTATTTTTAAAATAATATAATTAATAGTAAAGTGAAATAGAATAAATTTTCAAATAAATTATTATAATTTAATATGAAGTTTCTTAATATATATATATATATATATATATATATATATATATATATACACATATATATAAAGGCATTCATGGTAATTTGTATCCCTGGTTTTGTTAGACCCGCCATATTTTGACTTTAGTATATTTTAAAAGTATTTTTCATTTTTTTTTTTTTATCGTAATTACTTATTCGATAAATTTTCTCTAAAATCAAAATGTTGTAAACAAAAGGGCGACGCAACAGCACCCTGTAAAGTTGACAATATTTTTGTTCGGATCATTATTAGCGCTGCTTTTATTTCATATCACTTTTACTTTAGGAATATTTTTTTTCTCATTTTTTATAGTTATATACTACAGAAAATTATTCTGTGAATAAAATCGTGCAAAATAAAGGCGATGCGACCAGCGACCAGTTTTGTGGATTCCAAAAATAATGGAATTAAATAAGAATTCATAGGATAAACAGTGTAGTTAAAATGTGCTCATAAGAAAGAGAAGATTTAAACTGATACAGGAATCGCATTTTCCGCCCTCTTCTGTTTATTAATTTTTATTTAGGGGGGGGGGGGATGTATTATCACTTCCGGGGATGAAAGTTTCCGACTTTTTTGCTACCATTATTTTTTTAAAAGAAAATTTTATGGTGCTTTCTTTGTAATGTGCCGTGATTAGATAGCTTAAAAATTTTTCTATAAAATTATTGGTATTATATAAAACGCAGCAATTTCTCATCCCCAGAAATGACCCCCCCCCCCCCCCCCAAAAAAAAAAAAAAAAAAAAAAAAAGAAAAAGGCGGAGAGTACAACCCCTGCTGATAAGATTTACAATAATTTCTTTTAAAATATTTATCCCCTGTGAAACATTTTATGTTAGGGTCAGAAATTTAATTCCTTTTATAATACACATTAATGTTTCTACGATAAAATTTTCACCCATGTTGTTTTTCTTTGTTGTGGATAATGTACTGTAATATGTGAAAATAATTATTTAGAAGCGGAACAAATTTGCTTCTAGAAGTAATTAATTAAAATTACTTTACTAAAAAATAGAAAATCAACTTCTATAAATTCTTTTAAGTACTAAGTAATTGAATAACTTTGTTTTAGATATACTTTAAACCATCATATAATTTCCTAACAATGTGGAATTCTTTTGTAATTAACATTCTCTTTCAAAAGTGTCTGGTAATAGAGTTAATTAAAATATTAAAAGTATATTGTGTTTCTCCTGTTGGATAGAGGTAAAACACGTGTAACATAAATTTCCTCAGTGTAAACATTTATTTTTTCCAACCTAAACGATTAACTTAATTATACCATTCAACTAACATAGCATTACTGTCAGCGACAAGTATTTTAATTACTCGGAATTGTGGAGAAAAATAGAGCTTTTAACTTAAAATGGCATTCTAATTTCAAATTGCTTAATTAACCAACGCTATTTAGTAATTTTTATAGAAATATTTTCGTTAAATAGGAACTTGTTGCTTTAATTAACAAGACATATGTGCCAACCCTTCTGATTTTTTAAGGAGATTTGATGCCGGATTTTTTTTTTTTTTACTGTTTTCATCTTATTTAATCGTCGAACATATCTGTGACATTTTCCTTTAAAAAAAAATACTGGTGATAAACCTGATTAAAAAGTTAGAAATTTTGACAGATATGATAAGAATCTGAATATCACACAATGAAGCTAGTGGAATATTGACATGATTTTTAAATAATTTCTCGTGCATTTTTCTTTTCTTGCAAAGTAATTCCAAATAAGTAAAATAAGAAAAAATTAAGTAAAAATAAAAATAAAAATAAAAATAAAATAAATAAAATAAAACAAATAAATAAATAAAGTCTATTTTTATGCATGATATTATGATTAAATTTCTATGCTGTTTCTATCGTTTAGGCAAATTTTCTATTAATAAATTCAGTATTCATTATTGAATATTTACGTAAGATATGGTAAAAATATTTTCACAATATTATAAATTAAATTAAACTATTACATATGGAAAGCATTTTAAAAATATGCTAATAAGTTCAAAAAAGACACGTGTACATACTTATAAAACATAAAAAAAAAAAAAAAAAAAAAAAAGCAAAAATTATTAGGGGGAAAAAAAATACAAAAATATCCAAGGCATTTTACCATAATAAGATAAAGCAAATATTTAATGGCTTCTAAAAATTTAGTTAAAATGTATAAAGTTATTTCATTTATTCTAGAGAAAGGAAATATTTAAAATATTCTTAGATACCGAGAAAACTCCCTGAAGAGACCCCTCCCTATCCTACCCTTTTATCAGTAAGGTATTAGTTATTTCATTTTTTTTTTTTTTAGAGAAAGGAAATATTTAAAATATTCTTAGTTACCGAGAAACCTCCCTAAAGAGACCCTCCATATCCTACCCCTTCACCAGTAAGGTTTTTATTTTATATAGAATGTTTATATTTTATATAGAAATGCACTTTATTTTACAGGATAAAAATAAAATAAGAAAAATAATGTCTAACGAAATTCTGACATTAAACATAATTATAAAAAAAAAAAAGTGTTCTCAAATATTCCTAAACAAGAAAACTCATTGTCAGAATTAATGTATTTCAACACCGGATGTAATAATTTATTTGAAATTACGCAATATTAATTATTTCAGTTCATAACGGTCATCCTCTAGTCAAACTGACGCTTGGCATAATACCAACGTACTTTAGGGTTAATACATTTTATAAACCGTCGTTAAAAATTCAAAAATTAACATTGATTTATTCTTAGAAACAAAGAATTGAAATTGGCATGCATTTTGGCGAAAGTAATGATAACGGAAACAGATGGTTTCCCTTCTGGGCTGATCTCTCGGTGTCATCAAAAATACACACCCACAGTTTTGCTCTTTTTCTCAGACAGAAAAGACGTATTTTTATTTTCCCTCTCTCTCTCTCTCTCTCTCCCTTGCTCCCCGAGAATTTTTAGGATTGTATTCCTAAAATAATATTTTTAAGTATGAACTTGGATCTTATCATCATGTGACTTTTTTTAACAAGATAGTAATAAAGACAATATTTGAATTCTCAAGACTTTGGTTCTTTTTGATTGTTGTGCGACGCAGTGTACGGGATAAAATATTTCTAAACAGACGGATTTCAACTCCACAGAAACCTGGTGCTAAAAACCAGTTTCCGGGAATGCATCGGTGGAGAGAGAGAGGGGCCCGTTTGAATGTGGTGAATCTTTGAACTTTTTAATTTCGAACTTTTATAATTGACTTTAAAAGAACATATTTTTTTTTATTTGTGCAAGTGAAAGATATAAACATGGACTCGCCTCTCCTGCTCTGGTCAATGATAAATGAAGCGCTCATCGGGAATGCTTAATACGATGGTGTCCTGTTCCGAAGTACCAAATCCCAAAGCGGAGCTCCTCGGTATATGATCAGCGGTGACTAGCGATAACTCTTCGTCTTCCCGTCATTTAGTCTTCAAACCAACATTAAAAGGAGACAAGATATGCGAGCGTGCCGTCCGGAACATATGCTGTTCTGTCTTCTGTTCGGTCAGCGGTTTTCATCGGGAAGTGCTACAGGTACATTGGTATTTAAGCAAGCTGGAAAGCTGTGTGAAAATTCATAGGATTTATAGAGTGATTCGCACAAGTGTGCTGAAGAAAAGCCGTACGTGAAATTTTGTGCAAGGTCTTATCAGGGAGTTAGACGTACTCATACAGGAAAAAAGCCATACGTGTGTAAAATTCGTGAAAAATTTCGAGAATTTTTATAAAGTAATTTAAGGGACAGAAAAAAAAAAAAAAAAAAAAAAAAAAAACTAGGGTATATGAAAAGTGCACGATTTCAAACTTTTATAGTGTTTCATCGGCAGAGTACGAGGGCACTGGTGAAAAGCCCAGGGTGTGTTAAATATTTTAAAATTTTTATGTAAAAACTTTCTACAAACTCGTACAAAAAAAAAAAAAAAAAAAAAAAAAAAAAAAAAAAACTTCATAGACATTCAAGATAAAATTCAGCGAATTTAAAATAGTTATCAAGTTCAAATAGATCAAATCAAAGTAATTATTTTGTGATAATTTTTATTTTAGAAAGAAAAGGTATGTAATTTTTGATTTATGTTTGATATAAGAAAGACCAAGTGATTTAACAAAACAAATACATATTTAAAAATTAAATTTTTAATTGATTTAATAATTGAACTCAAGGACTAAATTTATTGAATGTTAAAATTTTTTCATTTTGATTGTATTAGTACTATAACATATATTTACGGTTATTTCAAAAGTATGATTGATAAAGGCATAATTAAATTATAATTAAAATTATTTGAAATACTGCATAATACTTTATATATTTTCAATATACTCTTGGCTAGGTACTTTTGCTGATGTTTTGAAGTGATATTTAGGATATATAGATTTATAATAATAGTATTAGTCATGTTAATTGGAAATTGAAGATAGATAGAGCAAAAGTGCTTAGTCTGATTTGAATATTTATTCATGAATATATATATATATATATATATATATATATATATATATTTATATAGATATTCAATTTATGATTGACATTAATGCATATAAATAATCACACTAGCTATTTTCCTAAAATTCTCATTTTATTTAATGTCACAATTTTTTATTTCTTTACACACTATTTATGATATGTGTGCTCATGTATTTTTCTTTTTGGATAATAATATATGGGTATATAAAACTAAGTATTCTTGTTTGTGAATTAGCATACAGTAGTATAAAATTATATTCCAAAGTAATTAATAAACAAATAGATTAAAAAAAAAAAAAAAAAAAAAAAAAAAAAAACAAGAATGCTTGGTATTGACAATTTTTATTTTGTGTCGCATAATATATTTATTATATATATTTCATTTACAATATTATTTTGAGTCAGTAAAGAAAAATTAATAAGTATGGCAAAAGCCAAAAGTGTTAATATTCAATTAATCAGTTTTGATGGAGAACCATCTTTGGTGGAATTTTTCTTTGATCAAGTGTCCACCTACGCGAATATAAATCGATTATCATCTGAGGAAGCCGTGGCTGTAATGAAAGGTAAACTTGCAGGAGCTGCATTAAAATATTTAACTAAGTCTCCCCATTTGTATAAATCAACTGATTTAAATTTTATTAAGGAAGAGTTTAAAACCTTCTTTACGCCTATGAGCTCTACTCAAGCTCTGATTGAATTTAACAACTTGAATTTGCTCCCTCAGGAATCCATAAAAAATTTCTCACATAGATTAAATATTTTAGCAAATATTATTTATGAAAAAATTACAGATACTAGTGCGCTAGACAATATTAAATTCACAAGGTTCATTTCGTCTATACCATCAAACATACGCATAAAAATTATGGAGGAAGGAATCACAGATTATAATTTGGCTGTAAATCGCGCTCAAAAGTTACAAGAGATAAACATGAACGAAAATATCCTGCTCAAACAAAATGACAATGTATTTGTTAACACTTTATCAGAAAAATTAATTGAACTAACAGAAAAAGTTAATGCTTTGTCTTTTGGACAAAAAGATAAAGAAGAGGAGGTAAACAATTTATCAGGTTCACGAAATGCCAATGTTGGAAGAAGTCGACACAATGATTATAGACAAAATTTTAGATCACATAAGGTTAAGGGATCACAACAGAAAGAGGGTATTAATGGTGTTGTTTGCTGCCTTTGTAATCGTAGAGGGCATGTGGCTTCTAGATATTATAAATGGCAAAGAAGCCAAACCCAAAACAATAATTTTTCGAGAGGAAGATTTTACAAAAGAAATGACAATAACAGAAATTTAAACTAAGCACGAGATGTATAGTGGCTGATGGCCTTACATCTCAATTACACCCGCAGACATCAGCTCCTAATCCTAGTTTTGGTTTGTCAAATGTGAGTGGTATTGCAAAATTATCTAGTACAAGAAAAGTAAATTCAATTGCCTCACAAACTGTAAATAAAATAAGTATTGCTGATAACAAGTCTACACAAACTACAGAAATTCAAAATGAATATATTTTTAATGCAATAAAATTTCACCTACACTACCCTTAATTAAAATTAATTTAGCTAAAAATGTTATCACAGGATTAATTGATACAGGGAGTTCGATTTCATTGCTTTCTGAGAGTACTTTTAAATCTTTAAAAGAGAAATTAACTTATAAACACTTGTCTTCACCAGTAACGATTAAAACAGTAAATTCAAACGTACAATTCTCCTCATGTATTCAAACTTCTTTCAAAATAAATAACACATTTTTCTCGCAGAAATTTTTCATTGTTGACATTTCTAAAGATTCAACTTTTCAGGCCATACTTGGATGGGACTTTATTCAACAAAATAATGTAATAATAGATAGGTATAAAAACAATATCAAACTTAAAGATATAATTATTCACATTACAAATACACTTGTAGAAGATGAAAACCTAAACAATTGTAGAGTTTCGAAAGATACTGAAACTCAGAAAAAAAAATCAAAATCATCCCCAGAAATTTAAACAAATTACAGTTAGGACTTCCCAGAAAATATTTTTGGAACCTGAAGAGGAAACATTTATTGATGTGAATACATATTTTCTGTCTGACAGGGACTATTTGTTTGAAAATACAGAGAATAATGCAAATATATTGTGTCTAGATTCAGTGATAAATTGCAGTAATTCAAAAATACTAGATAATAATAATAATTGTAATAGAGGCCAATTTCAAATTTATGTTAAATTTCTAACTAATGAAAATATACACATAAATAAAGGTACAAAAATGGGCACCCTAACAGAAATTGATGAAATTATTCCGCAGGAAACAGAAATTGATAAAAACAGTAAAATTGTTCCTGATACAACAACACAAATTTTGAATTACATTCAAGCTTCTGATGAAATAATTAATTTGAGACGAAAGGAACTCTCTCCTTTGGATTTTGATGTCAAACATCTCCAAGGAGATCAAGAAAAAAAATTAAAGAAAATTTTGTAACAAATTTTGCAGTCTTTTCCAAATCTATGAAAACTTTAGGGCATACAGACAAAATTATACCAAATTTAAAATTAATCACTGCGTTCCCAATTAAAACATTACCTTTTCCAATACCACAATCATTACAACAAGAAGCTAAAAGTCAAATAAATCAACTTGTGGAAGCTGGAATTATTGAAAGAAATTGTTCAGAATGGGCTTGCCCCATTCTTTTGGTTAAAAAAAAACTTGACGCAGAAGGTAAACAAAAATATAGAATTGCAATGGACCTTAGAATGCTTAACTCAATAATTCAGGGATCTTCATACCCTTTGCCCAAAATACAAACAATTATTGCTGACTTATCAGCCTACAAATACTTCACATGTTTAGATTTTCAACAGGCTTACCACCAGATTGCACTTCCTGAAGATTTACAAGATAAATTAACATTCACTACTATGTTTGGTAGTTTTAAATACAAAAGACTATGCTTTGGATTAAAAAATGCTGCTTCTCAATATCAAGCTTTAATGGACACAATTATTGATGAAATTCATTTAGAGGGAATACATGCGTATCAAGATGACCTCATTTTTGGCTCGAATAGCTTTGAAGAAACATGCACTAAATTAAATAGAATCTTAGAAATTTTGTTAAAGTATAACTTAACCCTTGCCCCTAACAAGTGCACTTTTCACCAAACTGGTATAAATTATCTTGGATTCCATATTCAAAATCATTGTATTTCTCCAATACAATCAAATATTGTAAAAATCAATTCTTTTCCTACACCGTCAACGAATAGGCAATTAAAAAAATTCATTGGTGTTGTAACATTTTATAAATCTCTTGTACCCAACTTTTCTAAATTAATACATCCTTTAATTGATCTGACTAAACCAAAATCAAAATTTCATTGGACTATTGAACATCAACAGATTTTTAACAGAATTCAAAAAATTTTCTTTGAATCACCAGTGGTCAGACTACCGGATTGGGATAAAGATTTCTATTTAAATACCGATGCTTCAAATATTGCTGGGGTGCTAATGCAAAAACACGATAATAAATTACTTCCAATAGCCTTCTTTTCTAAATCATTGAAGCCATCTGAAAAACGCTACCCTGCACTAAAATTGGAATTAATGGCTATCTACAAATCAATCATTGCAATTAAATATTATTTATACAACAGAAAATTCTCAATTTTATCTGACAGTGCTCTATTAAAGAGATGCAAAAAAACAAAAAATTCTACAGAACTTACCACTAAGTGGCTAATGGAAATTTCAGAATATTTTTTTGATTTTGAACACATTCATGGTTCATCAAATATTTTAGCAGATTATTTTTCGAGATGTGACTTCACTCACAATCAACAAGATTTGAACTCTAATCCTGAATTAATTTTTCATAAACAACCTCTACCTATAGTACATGATAATACTAATGTTGTTAATCCATTTGATGATAAAAATTGTAATAAAATCAAACAAAAATACACTAATTGCTTAATTTCTGGAGATTCAAATAATAAAGACCCACTGTTAGAAATCTCGAATGATACTTTTGTAAATGAACAAATGAAGGATCCTGTATTGTCAAAAGTTTACAAAGAAATTCTAAAGAAAGGTTTTTCATGAAAATACTCAAACTGTTTTATTCATCCAGACACAAAAGTACTAATGTATAAAAAGCAGTTTCCCAATAGCTCAACATTCTCATATCTTATTATTGTTCCTAATTCACTAAAAGCTAAGACATTAACAATTTCACATTTGTCTCATTTTGGATAAAATAAAACATATAATTTTCTGTCAAACAAATACTTTTGGAAAGGACTGTACAGATACTTTAAACTTTGTCGCTTCATGTACTCGATGCCTACAGGCTAAGCATCATAACACTCTTCCAGCCCCATTACAACCTACATACACATCCACACCTCCTGGACATACTATTAGTGTTGATTTAGTAGGACCATTTAATAATGGTCACTCAGTACTCACAGTGTTGGACAGTTTCTCGCGACATCTTGAACTTTATCTATTAAAAGATACATCAACAGAAAAAATAGTTAAATGCTTGTTTAGTTATATTACCACCTTTGGTAGACCTTCAGTTATCCTCTTTGATCTTGGTCCTCAATTTACATCTAATGTTTACAACACTTTTAATAGTACTCTTGGTATAAAAATTACACATTCTTCAGTAGCACACCCACAATCAAACGCGCTTTCCGAAAGAGTCAATAAATCCATTAAATATTCAGTAAACACTTTAATGTCTGAAGACCATACATTTGAAAACTCTTTGTTTATACATAAATCATTGTATAATGGGTCTAAACATTCATCTACCTTATACTCACCTAATTTATTACATTTTGGAAGAGAAATTTCATTAATTTTTGACCCATTTGAGCAACAGATTAATCAACATTTTCTCGACAGGAATGTTGATACATATAAATTATTAGAAGATTTAAATAAGATTTACCTTAAAGCTTACTCTAACATAAAAGATAATCAAAATAAGAGATATCAATACTTTCGCAGACATGCTAAATTAAGACCAGTTGCTGTACATGACTTAGTTTATTTAAAATCTGTTGATAAGTTTAAACCAAAATACACTGAACCTTTCATAGTTCTACAAAAACACTTACCGGTTTCATTTACAATTAAAAGACTACAAGCACCTGATAGATTGTCATTTCGAGTCCATATTGACAGACTTATTATTGCACCACCTAGATACAGCCACTTACTTGATGAAGCAAGTCCTAATAGAAATGTTAATTATAATTCAAGACAAAGCCACAATTATAATTTCAGAAACAGAAATTAAGTTTTAATATCATATTATATAGTGTTTTACAAAACTTGTGCATTATATAAAGAGTACTCGATGCATGAGTTCCTTTTTATGTTTATTTTTTTGTTCTGTCATTCATTGTATGCAGGCAATTGGCTGGACCAATATATGAATCCTGTATATACCTTTTTTTTTTCTTGTCTTTTTATAACAATGGATGACACAACACTATGTGAAATATTACATAATTTTCTCTTCTCTAGTTCTTATTATTGCAGTTTTCTTAACATCAAATTTAACAAAATTTATTATGTTCAGTAAAAAAAAAAAAAAAAAAAAAATCTTGTTTAATAATATTTACATTTTGATAGATATTAATGTGTCATAAGGTTAACAGATGATTACAATACTGTTTGTTTACATACTATATCCAAAATTTTCAATAGTGCAGTGACTTAAAGTTAAAACTCAAAATTTTAATATGTGGCAATTACCCTATTAATATTACTATGCTATGTTATTTTTAAAATGCTTCATTGGGTTTAGTGAGTTGTTTTGGTGATCTTTATCTCATCACACTAAATTCTGATAGAACTAAGAATTTTAATTAAATATTTTTTTTTTTCATTTTTTAAATTTACCCTCTATGCTAATGCTAACTCGTTCATAATTTACTCGGGGGAGTAGCATTTCATTGTGATAAGACCCCCCCCAATTCTTTTGAAAATTGTTTAATACAATTCAATTAGATATATATGTACTCAGTTTTGCGAGGTGTCCCTACAGAAGTCTTTGACTTTGATGGGGGACGGAGGCCTGTCCCTAACAAGTCAGGTCTTTATACATGCCCTATCCCGCTAGGACAATGGCCATAAGCCAAAGTCGTAAAACTTGTTGCTTCATACAAGATTTAGGGGAGATATTTTTTTTGACTGTCCAATGGACGTCGTTTTTGAATCTCTCCTGTGCGGAATTGCACGAACAAATTTTTCATTTTAGTGATATTTTCTCTTATTTGTATATATATATATTTTTCATTTTGTATTCATTTTTTTTAATTTACTTGTACTCATGTTTTATTTATTTTTTCTTTTTGTTAAACATTGATGTTATTTGATATGTTGCAGTATTATATGTATATTGAATATTGTTTACAATGTAGAAAGTAATGTGAAATAACTTTAAAGCATAACATCATCATTCCATACATATAGAAGAACATTGTAAAGAAAAACTATTTTTGCAAAAAAAAAGTGAACAGTTATCACTTTGAAAGCTTTCTTGACAAGATATATGTAAGAGAAAACTGGATCCAGACTGTAAAAAAAAAACTGTATTAAATGTGGTGCCCACAATGATATTCGGAATGATAAAGTGTTCATATACCGGTGTGTTTCATGGTGAAACAGATTTGTAATGTGCATACGTATAGTTATAATTGAGTGTTTCTTTGATATACAATTTTTTGTTTTTGCTTATGCAGATTTCTTATATATATATATATATATATATATATATATATATATATATATATATATATATATATTTTAAGGGGACATTTTTTTCATTATGTTTATATGACACACTAGGGAGTGAGAGAAATTTTTTTTTATTTTTTTTTTTTTTTCTGGGTCGCCGGGAGAAATATGTGAAGGTGTTCACATATATTTGGTTAAATTTTAATTGATTTATTTTAAATAAAATAAAATCTAAAGATGAATTAATGCATTATTGCAATAAAAAAAATTATTAAATTTCAAGTAAGATATTATATTCACATAATTTGTTCTCAGGCATTTGAAGAAAGAATTGTTTTTAAATGTCATCAAATATTACACAATTTTAATTATACATACGACCTACACTATATATTAACGTAAAACGATAACTGACATCATTCAGTGGTCTAAATTTTATATGTTTTACATCTATATCGTAAATATAATGTTTATATTTTATATAGAAATGTACTTTATTTTATAGGATAAAAAGAAAATAAAAAAAATAATATCTAACGAAAATCTGACATTAAACATAATTATAAAAAAAAATGTTCTTAAATATTCCTAAATAAGAAAACTCATTGTCAAAATTAATGTATTTCAACACCGGATGTAATAATTTCTTTGAAATTACGCAATATTAATGATTTCAGTTCATAACGGTCATCCTCTAGCAGAGACTCCAACATACTAATTAATATTCCGTAGTATTGTTAGCCCCGCCTTTTTTTTCACACCAGTATAATTTTAGAGTATTTTTCTTCTTATTTAATCGTAACTGAATTTTGAGACTATTAATCTAAAAATTTACTGGTGTGTAAAATAGGGCGTGACTAACAACACTACGGAATATTAATTAGGATGTTGGAGTCTCTGCCTCTAGTCAAACTGACGCTTGGCATAATACCAACGTACTTCAGGGTTAATACATTTTATAAACCGTCGTTTATAATTCAAAAATTAACATTGATTTATTCTTAGAAACAAAGAATTGAAATTGGCATGCATTTTGGCGAAAGTGATGATAACGGAAACAGATGGTTTCCCTTCTGGGCTGATCTTTCGGAGTCATCAAAAATGCGGACCTACAGTTTTGCTCTTTATCTCAGACAGAAAAGACGTATTTTTATTTTGCCCTCTCTCTCTCTCTCCCTTGCTCCCCGAGAATTTTTAGGATTGTATTCCTGAAATAATATTTTTAAATATGACCTGGATCTTATCATCATGTGACTTTTTTTAACAAGATAGTAATAAAGACATTATTTGAATTCTCAAGACTTTGGTTCTTTTTGTTTGTTGTGCGACGCAGTGTACAGGAGATCATGGTAAAGGGATAAAATATTTCTAAACAGACGGATTTCAACTCCACAACATCCTCATTAATATTCCGTAGTGTAGTTAAACCCACCCTTTTTCTCACACCAGTAAATTTTTAAAATGATGTTATCTAAATGCAATTACGATTAATTAAGAAGAAAAATACTCTAAAAAGATACCAGTGTGAAAAAGAAGGCGGCGCTAACAATACAACGGAATATTAATCAGTATGTTGGCAAGCATGGGTTTTTAAGTTATTTCATTTATTTTAGAGAAAGGAAATATTTAAAATATTCTTAGATACCGAGAAACCTCTCTAAACAGACACTCCCTATCCTACCATTTTGTCAGAGATTATTCAGATAATCTTACTTTAAACAATAAATTTGATATATATTTTTTAGTACTTGAATTTTATATTGTTTTTCTATATTGTTCTTAAATACTGATTAATATTAGTTCCTTTTTAAAAGCATTTTAGAATAGTTGCTAACTTTTATGTTTTTCGGTTATTGGAAACTTTTAATTTATATAATCATTGTTACAGAAAAAAAAAAAAAAAAAAAAAATCCTATTCATATTTTCCGCTAGCAAAAAAAGTGTAAAAGTTTGCAATTATGATTTTAGCAATAATTTTGTTTTTGTTGAATGTTTTAAATGCTCGAACAAATTGTTCAGCTTAACACCTTTTCAAATGGAAAAGAGGGAAAGAAATAGTACTAATTTAAGTTTATACTTTATAATATCAGCGAGCTTTAATACTTTAAAAGTGTTGTCAACTTTTATAATTAGTTCCAGAGCAATATGTAACTCATACCTGGTAATATTTATAATTTATTCCAGAATACTGTTAGTCCCGCCTTCTTTCACACCATTTTGGTTTCAGAATTTTTTATTTTTTACATAAAGTAATTATGATGGAGCAAGGGGGGAAAAAATTACTTTTGAAATATACTTGTGTGAAAAAAGGAGGGAGCTAACAATACTCCGGAGCAAATTATAAATGTTTTCTTGTATGATAAATACAAAAAATGAGGAATATATATATATATATAAAATATATATATATATATATATATATAAGTTTGGATTAACAGTGTTCCGGAGTAAATTAAATGTGTTGGTAATTCAGTTTTTATTCTATCATTTATAGACAACATCAAACATTTAGAAACTACTGCATTAAAATTTTTTAGCTAAATAATGGTATGACGAAAAATCATTTGTCCAAGCTTGAACTTCATCTCTAACTAATGCGCATACAGAAATATGAAGTCTCATTACTTAATTTTATGCCCTATACACAGATTATTATCACACTTGGAGAATTACGCCAAATATAGGATAAATAGTACTCATCCTGTATTTCACTTCAAATCAATGTAAAAATAAAATTATTTCTCGATGCTAAATGTAATTCCTAGTGGAGATAAAAATTGTATGCAGGCCTAAAATGGAGGTAATTCCATATTAAATAATATGGAGATAACTTGGGATCGAGGAAAACTAAATCTAGAGAGAGTTGACCCTTCAATAAAGATGAACTTTCAAAGAGTTTTCACTGTATTTTGTTTAATTATCAGACAGAAAGGTAAAGAAAATCTTTATTACAGGGAATTAAAATAGTACAGAATATATTTAAAAAAATTAAGGTCGCTTTATTAAGAATTACAATTTCTGACTTTGTTAATTATTCGTTATTTTATCACTAATGTTGTCAATATTATAATAGTAGTATATTTTTAATTATTTGGATGCCGTATTTCGACAGTGATCAAACAGACACAACTAAAGTTGATACATTTGATTCATTTATATAGCGGGCTCTGTCGAACCGCCTTGTTTCTTCCCCTGGCCCGCTCTCGCAAAACGGGAAATTTTTTCCGTATGATTGATTATGCTTGTTTAATGAATAACTCTAATTAATATTTGTTTTATTGTTCTGTATTTCGTTATGTTATATTTCTTTTGCAGGGATGGAACACGGGCGCAGAATTCATACCACTATCAATGTAAGAAAATTTTCTACTTCTTGAATCAACGATATTATAGGTAGAGAAATTTCTTAAACGGATTCCGGTATGAATTCTGCTCCCGTGTTCTATCCCTGCTTTTGTTATCCCACGTTATCCATTAATTCTACTGAAATGCAAATTATTTATGATATTTTACTTAGATATTTTTTCTACTTTTTTTATTATTAAGTTCCCCTTATTTTTTCTCCTTGGCTTACAATTATTTTATGTTTATTATATAATTTTAATTTAATACTATATTATATTCGTTCCATTTGGAAACGAGGGTGTGGCGGTGGCTGGTCCTCGTTAATCTGTGCTCTACCGTCAAGTTCTTGATGCGATAATTAGCAGTTTAGCAGTACGTCAGGCTACTAACAAGGGGCACATCCCCCCCCCCCCTGCGCGTGGTGGATCAAAACTGAGACGGTCCCCTTCTTTTCTTCTCTTTTTGGTAACACCTGTGCATAACACTTTTTCCATTCGATCTTTAATCACCTGCCACGTCTACCTCAGCATTTAAATTAAGATAAGCACATCACTAAGTTTTTTTTCCCTTCCCCAGTGTCAATTAGAGAATTCTCCATTCATGTATTTATTTTCCCCAGGAAATTTTTTCTCAGCTTCTTTCGTCATTTATCAGCCTTCAAGCAGAAGTGTCTTCGCAATTCTTTTTCCCTATTTTATATATATATATATATATTTGTTAAATTACCTTTGTTCCTTCATGCTTTCGGCTAGTAAGTTTTCGTGTAGAATCACATTCCGTGGCTCCCCTGCCCATTTCTCTCCTCTGAAACTGTTTTTTTTTTTTTTCTCTAGGTTCTCAGCTATGTCTTCTTATTAAAAAAATTCCAGCACCATGGCGCATGCTCTGTGCGCTCATGTTGCGCATTCTTGGAGGTGTAGTTGTGCTGGTTGAACACCATGTCCAAGGGGGAAAAAATCTGAAAGCGAAATCTCAATGTCAGTGTCCTACCTATATGATATAAGGGTCTACAACAGTTAGAAATCTTATCGTACTTCCTCCCGACACAGTTCATTTCTATTGGATGCTCTGGTAGCTTATAGTAAATGCGTGTTAGGACCCCTTAAAAAGACACGCACGGAAGGCACTCCCCTCAGGCCTAGGACCCTAGTGCAGTCAATCGGCCTTAATCCCTACAACCCAACAAACTAGAAGTTCATAGAGCAGTTGGCCACCATGCGGTGTTCTAGCGTTTTTTGCCCCTTTTGATGGCATCAAACCCGTTAAACATAGCCTCGTCCAGGTAGTAAGGGGCCGTCCAGCGGTTTCCAAGATTCCAAGGAGAATCATACATTTAAGCAATGTTTTATAAAATCATTTTCTTTAAAAGGGTACAGAAAAATGCCAACCATCTCATTAATAATCGGAAGATTTTCAGTACCCGAATTTTTTCCCCATCAGTCCTTTTATAGAGTAATTTTACACTCATTTAATCGTAACTACACTTGGAGATAATTACTCTAAAATAAAGTTGTGTGGAAAAAGGAGCATGTAGTAAAAATCTTCCAATTCATTATTAAGGTTTGGGGTTGTGAGTATTGAACTCGATTGGCTGCATTATGGTCCTAAACATAAGGGCCTGCCCTCCGTGAGGGTCTATTTAAGGGGTTCTAGCCCGTATTTAAGAAAGTTTTTGAGAAAACCACAGAAAACTCCGAACGGCTAATTCCGTCAAGCATAACCTGTTACCGAACCTGCCACCTCACTTTTACCAGCTTTAAACTCAGAACCGCTCGGCCACTGGTGGGCAGTATTATGATATCGGTATGTATTGTTACATGTATATACATGTTTAATAAAATCACATAAATAACTTTAATAGGGTATAGGGATTATTATAAAGAACAATAATCCCTTTTCATGCTGATTTTAGCTTAGACTATGAATGTAGCAAACAAGAATTATAAAAGTAATATGTTTAAAAAATTATTATTTTAGCTAATTCTTCTTTACCTTCTTGTAGATGCTATCAATTAAGCATATTTCCAAATTTATATACTTTTTTTTCTGTTTAGCTCTCTTGCCAGTTTATTTTATTTAACACTTTCGCGACCGCATGTTTTTGTGTTTTTGACAGTAAGGTCCGCTCTAGATGTTATTTCCCCGAGTTACAATATTTCAGAACGCAATTTTCTGTATTCACATTTATATTACAAATAGATATACAATATAATTATATTCTTTCTAATCAAAGTATTTCTATCCGTAGTGTATTTCATTGGAAAAATGTGAATATTGGGAATATGCTTAAAAAATACACAACATACAAATTGCAAAAGAAACACCCAGTGGTGGAGTTACAGATTTTCAAATGACGTGAATCCATGTCAACACATCGTACTCTCCGCCTTTTTTCAGGACACTGTCATGAATAAAAAATTTTAAAATTTATTTCAACCGCTACTTTTATAAAATATTCTCTATCTTGTTTAATAATGCATACTATTATAAACATACCATAAATGTTTCCACATGAAGTTAGTAGTGGCGAAAAGAGGCGGAAATTTTTTTATCCATGAGTATTTCCTGGAGAAAGATCGGATAGAACGAGCCCTCTTATAATGCATTGTTTTAAAGTCAAATGGGCTTCGATAAATAAAAAGTAAAATTTTTCGTTATCTAATTCAAGTACTATCTTGCAAATAAATTGGTTAAATAAGTTTTGAGGCTGCTATCAAAATATATGGTAATTGTTCATACTAATGTAAAATAAAGCAAAATTTTTGTTAAGAAATGTTTTAAAATTTTGTAAAATGTAATAAAACATTAAAAACCTAAACAAACGAAATAATACACTTTTTTCTTTCAAAGTACAAAAAATATTTTACAATTATAATTTGTAAAATAGATTTCGATAAATTTCATTCTTTTACAATTTGCTAATCATAGAATGAAAAATTTCCTAATGAACGTTAAGAAAAGTATAAAGGAAAGTACTATGCATTACGTCAAGCCAGCTATTACGATTATCAAACTTTATGTTGTTTGGAATATTTAATGTTTTATCGGGTCCGAAGACATGTGTGAAATATGCCCAACACTCTTCCCCTCCTATCGTGCAATTCAATTGTATCTCTCATGCCTAAGTATATGTTTTGACTAAATTGAACGAAGCAGAAAGAAGTATTGTCTAGAAAAAATTGACTTTAAATATGATAATAATTTATTCGAAAATTATGTAATAACTCATGTAATAGGCATTTAAATTAGTGCAATATATTTAAAAAATTGAAGTGAATTTTAAATTAAAAAATAAGCATTACTATGAATTAAAAAATAATATTAAGCAAACTTATACATTTAAACAATCTTTTAAATGCATAAATAAATAAATAAAAGTTTTTTTTTTTTTTTTTCAGGATTTTCGTATTTGTATGAAAAGTCATACAGTTTTAATAGCCTGTTTTTTTTAAATAAATATATAAATGCAATTTATAAGAACGGTAAAAGAAAATTCTATAAAAAATTAATATCTGAAGTATTTAGCCTAGGGGTATTAAGTGGTTGATATTTTCTATTAAATACAGTCGTGTAGTACACAAGTGAATCAAAATGCAATTTTGTAAAAATTGTCCTTAGCATTTTTCGCCTTTTTGAATGTACATGAAATTCAACTTTTACATCAACGTCATCTTTCTTTACTGTAACAATATTTGCTTTCTTTCTTTTTTTTTTTTTTTTTTTAAGTGTAAGTCATTTGATTGAGAAATTATGTAAAAGAAATTTTGTAAACGTTTATGCATGTTCAGTTTCAAAATAATTTATTAAAAACGATCATATTTCATCAGATGTTTAATATTTTTATATTATGATTACAGTATGTTGTGTCTAATAGTGTGTGAAGTTTTCTAAAAATAACGTTGCATATTTAAAAAAAAACTTTTATTTTATGAACAAGGCACTTTCAAAATATTTTTGTTGATGTTAAAGAAACATTTCTATCGTCATGAATATGCATGCGTTTCACATACAAATAAATAAATGAAAAGATAGAAAATCAGAACATGTAAGAAAATATAGAATCACATGCTACAGCGACATTGAAATCCAAGGATTAATTTTTGGTGCGGGCTAAAAGTACTCCTAAAAAAATTATGAAAAATTATAACATTATTATAAGATATGCAACATGCTTTATAAGCAAAGCTTCAGGAGCTCATAAATTATTTTTACAGAGAAAAATAAGAAGACTGCTTTGTTTAAGAAGAAAAATGTAGAGATTATGATGGATTAATACTTGTGTTTTATCTAAGATAATTATAACAAGTCTAAGAATTATTCTACGTTTTCATTAAAGTGGAGTATGGGTAGTTGTCCTTGCGCGAACAGTTGAAGACTGGAAAAATTCGAGGTAAGAAGTCGTTTATTTAAACAGTACGAATTGTTTATTCGTAAAAAATATAATAATTATAGGGATTATCAAAAATTTAATCTTTAATTTATGTGAGAGTTATATTAGCTTTTAAAATACCTGTTGGTGTGAAATAATCCTTCCATGGTTTGGAGTAATCTTGGCATAAAAGGTGTTTATTTCAATAGTACAACTAATTTATTCGTAAAAGGAAATGAACAGATTATTAGCTTCAGACAACTGTGTTTATCTAAGAGTTATACATGCAATTCAATTTTTTTTTCTTATAAAGAACAAGGCGAAGATTGTAAGAGCCCTGACCTAATTATTTCAGCAGTACGACTAGGTTGTCACTAACACAATTAAGATATAAACAAAGAAAGAGTTATGTGTATGAATTCTTATACGATGGTTTCAAAATACACGAGGTTGAGAGATACAAAAATGCCAACATTTAAATTATTCCGGAGTATTTTTAGCCCCGCTTTTATTTTGCACCACTTTATTTACAGAAAAATTTTCTCAACTATATAACTCCGATAATACAAGATTAAATTACTCTTAAAATATAAGTGGTATGAAACAAAGGCGGAGCTTAAAATACTCCGGAATAAATTAACACTTTCGCGACCGCATGCTTTTGTCTTTTTGACAGTAAGGTCCGCGTGTGGGCGTTATTCTCCTAAGGTACAATATTTCAGAACAAAATTTTCTTTATTCACAATTAAATTACAAAGGGATATACATTATAATTATAATCTTTCTAATCAAAATATTTATATCCATAGTATATTTCATGTATACAATTGTCAATATTGGGTATGTTCTTAAGAAATAAGCAGCATAAAAATTGCGAAAGAATCGCCCACTGGCGAAGTTACAGATTTTCAAATGACATGAATCTACGTCAGCGGTCGCGAAAGTGTTAAAATGTTGGTATCTATGTAGATGGTCTTCGAAATAACATAGGTTGAAGAATCCCAATTTAACAAATTGGATTATTTAACAATGTTCAAGCAGCAAATTATGTCAATAAATTTCATGCAGAAATTATTAGTCAGAAAGACTATTCAGGTCATATTTATAGTAAAAGCTAACAACGACATCTAATGATAATTTCGTATATGAAATATTGTTAATAATAATAATAATAATAAAAACGTGAAATGGGCACATTGGTGCACAGACTAGTAGAAAATAGGATTTTTAAATTTTTAAGAGAAATATAGGATTTTAAAGCGAGTCCTGTGTAAAATAAACGGATTCAATAAAGGGTTGTACTACAATGCCATATATCAGTGAATTAGATGTATGTAATTCACAAAAGAGAATAACATAAGATAGCGGAATTTGCATATTGGTGCACAGAAAAGTAAAAAAATAAATTAAGAGAAAATTGTGTTCTATGTCAGAACATGTACAGCATACTTGCTAACATAGTAATTAATATTCTGTAGTATTGTTAGTCCACTTTCTTTTTCCCACAACAAACTTTTTAGAATATTTTTCTTCTTATTCATACTTGCCAACATCCTAATCAATATTCCGTAGTATCATTATCCACGCCTTCTTTCTTACACCAGTATTATTTTAAAGTACTTTTCGTCTTATTTGATCGTAATTGCATTTGCAGAATATTACTCTAAAAACTTACTGGTGTGAGAAAAAGAGCGGGACTAGCAACACTACGGAATATTAATGAGGGTGTTGGCAAGTATATTCTTATTTAATCGAAATTGTATTTGTAGAATATTACTCTAAAAGATTACTGGTGTGAAAAATAGGGTGAGTCTAACTCCACTACGGAATATTAATTAGGATGTTGGCAAGTATGCGTACAGTAACTGGTGCGCAATACTACCGTGTACAGGGAAATTCTAATATAAAATGTTATTATTTTCAAAAGAATGTCCACTAGCAAACTGTGCCCATTTGTGCAAACTGAATTCTTATATAATATTTTATTTTATTTTCATGATTTTATTTATTTATTTATTTTTTTAATCGTTCTAAATTGTCGATCACTAGTTTTTTTTTTTTTTTTTTTTTTTTTTTTTTATTATTATATATAATAATAAAAATTTTCAATAGACATTGTAAATTTAAGTTTTTGCTTCTTAATGGTGTATCATTTTATATGCATTTAAGTTTTATACGATTTATTAACTATCTATGCTGGTATAAAGTATTATCACTAAAAAATTTTACAAGCAAACTTTTTCTTTCAGTGCATACCACAACCATGTACTATGATATTTTGGTTCCTTTTTATGAAATTTTCAAAAATGTAATTGATTATGGAGATTACTAGATATATCATAAAATAAGTAAAAATATTCTATTTTGCATATAGATGCATATAGATCGCATTGTACGAATTTTTGTTTTATTTTACTGAGATTCTCAAAGTATACAAAATTATGTATCTCGAAGTTTATCATACAATAAATAAAATGTTCTTCCCGCCCAATACGTAAAATTTATATTGTTTCTTTTTGAGAATAGATTAATTACATTCCTTTTAATTCTCCAATTTATCAGCTGTATAAGCTTTCATAAGAAAATCGCTAAAAACTTATAAACTATTAAGAATTAAAGAATGATTTATAGTTTAAAAAATTACCATACTAATCATTAAGCTAAAAAAGTAAGATATATTATCGCAATTTGAGACGCTATTAGTCTTCTGTAAAAAATAAATATTTTTAATAAAATCTAATTTTCTAAAGCCGTACTTTATTTCAGGTGAAATATAATACACCTTATAAGCGATTTAATATATCTTTGCTAGATTTAAAAGGGAAAAAAAAAAAAAAAAAAAAAATCTGCTCTGAAGAAAAGAAGTGTAAGTAATATATTTGTTTTGACATTTTTGAAAAAGAGATTTTTTTTTAACAATAAAACTAGAAATAAGGTGTTCGTGTATTAAAATGTCAGATTTTATTTCTATCTTTAAATTATGTTTAAAGTTTCATTATTTATAATAGGTAGTTTAAGTTTTTATTGAAACGCTATTTCAGTTTAAAGAACTTATTAGTAATGTTGCATAAAATTAATTTAGCCTGTACATTACAAACTATATATATATATATATATATTTTCATTTAGAATAAAATTAATTGATTATCGAATATTTATAGCTAAATCACCCAACGACTCATTTTAAAGTGCGATCTTACTTTTAGGATTAGTAAGTCTGGTTTCTATTACAAATATACATTAACTGCAATACTCATAGATTCCAATTCTTCCGCCTTTGGCAAAGGATTTTACACCAGAAACTTTTTATGACAATTTAAAATTTGTTTAATTATAGATTAAAATATATATAAATATAAATTATATATATGGCAGCAAGGTTGATTATATAGAAAGCGAAGACTTTTCAACTGACGATAGGTGTGCAAGATTATTTACATGAAGGTCAAAATACTACTGCAGCGATCCTATAAAGAGGCGTGAAAATTTCATTCAATAACAATTCGCACGCCTATGTTTCGACGAAGCACCTAAAGAAGTTTAAGGAGAAACCAACTAGCTTTGAAAATGTAAATATGTCAAGACATCGTCTGCATTTCGAATGTCAGTAACGCTGAAAGTTACATGTTTATTAAAAATACGTGGTTGAATGGTATGTATTTCCAGTCTCGAATTCATATTATAGTATTTAAAAAGGGAAAAACAATAGAGTGTCGCTTATCCCAGGTAATGTTGACCTTGGATAATCTAAAACTCGGATAACACGGACTCTGTCGTAAGGCGTGCTTGCCAACCATCTCATTATGAAGCGTAGTACTTTTAATCACCGCCTTTTTTTTGTGCACCAGTAATTTTTTAGAGTAATTTCATTCTTATTTAATCGTAACACTATTTGGAGAGAATTGCTCTAAATATAAAGTGGTGTGGGAAAAGGGGCTTATTTTCAAGGGGCGTTAACAAGTCTACGCTTCTAATGAGATGGTTGGCAGCCCTGCGTAAGGGGAAACATACGGTAAAGTTTAAAATGGATACAAAAAAATTCAATGAAGTAAATATATATATATATATATTACATATTTGAATGTAGTCACAGTTAAAAATGCATTACAATACATAGATATATAAATTATAAAATACAGTGATGTATAGTAAATTTTGTGAAAATAATTTACAGCATTTGTTAAATGACACGCCTCCTCTGGGGCGCTACGTTTTTGGGCCTACTTCGATTAACCCGGAAATCGGCTGATCGTTGTTCGGATAACCGGAGCTCTACTGTAAAACTAATTCTATCCAACAAACTATCCAACTATTCAAAAATTAATTCTATTCAACAAGCAATCACTTTAAATGTAAATACCTGAAAAAGTGATGCCAACTAGATTAAATTATTCGATATTGTTCATTCCTACAAATTATACTAATATATACAAATTATAATATGTAATAAACAAAAAATTCAAAATTGACTTGGAAAGAAAATATGAGCAACAAATTTGTGCATAGGAAAATTTTTGAAATAAAATGTAATTATTTCACAGATTTATAATTTAAAAGTTAAATATTAAAATTTAAAAAATTAAAGTCATACACACACACATATATATATATATATATATATATATATATATATATATATACAGAGCGATTCAACAATGATGGGACAAATTTTGAGGGGATGAAGGACACATCATTAGGACTCAGAATTGCATAGGAACCCATGTCCCCAAACGTCATTTTAATCCTTTACCAACCATGTGTTTTCTGGGGGTTTTAACAGAAAGCTCCGCCTACTGCAATTGCTTGTAAATGGTGGCCTATTTAATAGAAAGGTTCTGTCTTTTAATGTTAATCTTACAAAATACATGATAAAATGTTGTTTCCAAATACTTCACACTGATCGAATAAATGCTTATATTGTGAATAATTTTTTAGATGAACAGTAACACACGAAATGTAAAACTTATGTAATAGGCGGAGTTTCAGATACATCGCAAAGTGTTTCATGGCAGTAATATTGACAATAAATGCTTAAAATTGCAATCACCACAAGTAATACAACTAAACAAAATTGGATTTATGGGCTGGTAATGCTGAAGGTAGAGTGCTTTTGTGCACCTGGTTGTTCGTTACCTGCATCTGCTGTGAAATATAATTTTAACGTATGTTTTTCTACGAGATGGGAGATTTTACTAATAATGAAAAAGCAGTCAGGCATGTAATGTACGGTGCTGCTAATGGGAACAGTAAAGTAGCACTACGATTGTATCAGGAATGATTTCCAAACAGGCGCATGCCGAATCATAAAATGTTTGAACGACTGCATTTGTTTTTATACGTTTTTACTTTCATTTTTTGCACAATGTTTTTTGCTTCATATTTATTATTATTATTATTATTATTATTATTTTGTTATGCCTATACAAAAGAAGTATGTTTTAGTAAACTGATCAACCCCTTGATGTTTGTTCCATGACCGTAGAAATATTCGTATTTGAAACTCTCCCTACGTTGTAACTTTTAAATTCTGTGTGTTACAGTATATCTAAAAAATTTTCACAATATTAATATTTATTCAAGCAATGTGCATTATTCGGAAACAAAATTTTTATTATGTATGGTGTTTTGTATGATAAACAATTATAAATAGAATCTCTCTGTTAAATAATGCACTATTCAAGAAGAACATCAGCAGGCAGAGCTTACTGGTCTTACTGGTAAAAAACACAGAAAACTCACGGTCCCTAAAGGGTTAAAATGACGTTTGGGGACATGGGTTCCCACGCAATTCTGAGCCTTAATAATGTGTTCTACCTCCCTTCAAAGTTTGTCCCTGTATACATATAAAAAGAAAAGAAAAGTAACTGATACTCATGGCGTTATATGGAGAAACTAATGCTATTGTTTAATTAGGTTTGATGAATATGTTGATTCAGAGACACTACTATGACGACATTTTGACAATATACGAGATATCTCGATTAATGGGAATAATTGGTTCTGCAACATTATCGCACAAATGAAAACTTATAATTTAGTCAGTAACCCTTTAAAAGTTTATCTGTTTCACAGCGACACCAAATATTTGTAATCATTAAGTATATATATATGTATATATAATATGTATATATGTGTATGTGTGTGTGTATGCAGCAGTTTTTTCCCTTGTTTTAACCCTTTGCCGCTCAGTGTTCCACTACATGGAACACCTAATTTTAATTCTGAAGTGCAAAAACTCATCCCGGAAATTTTTTAGCAAAAATTTACATGTATAACAAAGCAGAAAACGCCCTTTTTTCAACATGAAAATTTAAAACTTCTTCTATTATAATTATGTTCGTAAATTCCGGTGGCAGTGTAATTTAAATGAACAGAATTATCTTGCCCCGCAAAGGGTTAAAATACTCAGGAATAGATTGAAATGTTGTAATCTATGCAACTTTTATGAGTTGTTGTCGTCGATAATGTTTACTTATAAAGTGATTTATTTATTAAATTAAATATTATTTGAATTTAATAAGGTTTACTTACAGATGTTTCAAACCGAAAATTTCCCGAAAAGGAACAATGCTAATTTTTTATTTTTTAAATATTTATGATCAGCTATGTGGCTAAAAGCCATTTTTAAAATTAGTTTAGTAATTTTTAAAATAAATTAAGTAGTGAACCTTGAATGGTTAATGGATTTTTAAATAATTCTTCCTCAAATTAGCATAAAACTTCATTTTTTAAATAACGTACACCTCGGGGAGGAACACTCAAGCACCCTTGATTTTCTCTTTTGTTTATTAGGCTATGCCTCTTCCTACGCCCTCTTTATACTTCCTTATACAAAGTGTAAAAATTATAGTAATCTCGATTTGCGAAATGGATTTTGTATTTCGCATAGCTCAAAAAGAAATCATCGTAAAATGTCGCAAAATACGTGTGACTGGCATAATGTCTAGTTGCACACCTGCAACTTTGGTTTTAACACGAGCTGCCGTTTCAGAGATATGAACGACTTTACTCGAATTTTCTTGACGTCTGTATGTAAGTATGTGTATGTGTGTGTATCTCGCATAATTAAAAAATGTTTGGATGTAGAACGTTTCAAATTGGTATATAGGTTTGTTATAACATCTAGTTGTGCACCTCCCTTTTGGGACTTTCTGCGATTTTCTTTTTTGGAGATATTTAGGAAAAATATATCCATAATGACCAAAATTACAAAGGTTTTGACCTTTATATGACTTACCATCATAGAGATTTCAAAAGAAGCTAATGACAGAGCCAGTAATGATATTGTTATGAAAGTTGAAGACACTTTTGCGTGTACAAAGTTATGCTTAATATAATAAGCAGGTTCTAGTAGACGAATGTGTTTTATTTAATGAATATTCAGACCGTTGAAACAGCCCGTAAGGACAGTGTTATAAACAGGGGCGCGCCAGCATTGTCAGGCGCCTGTGTGCAGAGTTTAAATTGGCGCCCAACATTACCTTTTTTTTTATGGAATATATATATATATATAAAGTTATCCCTTAGCAAGTCAATTGAATCTCGAACCTTAGGAGTAATAAGTTTATTGAATGGTTATGAAAAGAAAAATGTATCAAATAAAATGAAATTGTAAAAGTAACAAATAAAAAGTAAATCTTGCAGAAAAAGAAAAAATCTTATACAGGGAGTTGCAAAAACATGAGGTACAATTGTGAAGGCAAATAGAGGAAACCAAAATAGATAGATTTAGTGTAGATATATGTGCAGAAATGCCGCGTTGAGGCATTACAATAGATGGCTTAAATGGGAGCTGTAAGTGCAAACGTTTCTATTTGTTTGGGTCTAATTTTTAAGTAATAAATATTTAAACCCACAAAAAATATAGCTTTAGTAAACTAAACGTTCCCTCACTTCATTACACCTTTTGCGAGTATTACGATCCAAAATGTCCGTCTCTTTCCATACTGTTACTAAAATGTCGATTTTCTTGAGTGGAAAAAGTATTTGTAAAGAATCAGGCAGTTCCTTGTCGAAAGATATACTTTATTCAAGGATTATTCTTGAAGAAAACATTAAGTTATCATACTCAAATTCATACCTCAAAAAGTCATAAAACACCATTAAAAATACCACAGAGTAGAATTCCACTCATTTAAGAATAAATATAAACCATTCAAACCAAAACGAACGTTCAGAACAGATAATACAACTGATTTCTTTGTGAGTGTCTCTTCTGTTTTTATAATTCCTGTCGTGATTTGACGAACTTTCGAGGTTATTCTGCGACAGAAGCCAATTGATGAATCCAGAAAATTCTGGAACTCGGCTCTTATTGAAGATAGAGCTTCTAAACATTGGAAACACTAAATTATTACTTCCCACCAAGTTTGGTTGTCATGTTGCCAAATTCATCGCTAAGTTACCAGGTCTGTATCTAAGGCTAACAATCACCTCCCACCCACCCCACTCCCACTAAAACTGAATGAACTGCTCTTTATTTGCACTTTAATTGTAAATCTGCTTTTGTTGCAACAACACCTTTCATTTAGGAAAATGGTTTAACTCTGCAATACTATAATGAAAAAAATTTAATTAGTCATACTGTTGCAGTATGTTGCACTTATAAATGAGTTTAACATTTTGTCTCATAAAAAAAAACATGATAGAGAATTCTATTTTTCTCAATTTCATTGTTGAAAACTCTCGAAATACTTTAAAGACCAAATTAATATATGACTATCGATATAGGGACAAAATTTGACTTGGGTAATTGTGGAAGGTTTTTTTTTTCTTTTTTAAAGGAAGAAATAAATTTATAAATACATAAAATAGGAGCATATAATAAATAATACTTGGTAAATATGGATAAAATACACTTAACAGAGAAAAAAAAAACATCTAGTGAAAGGAATTTTGCCCATTTTCATTATCTGAACTTTTTATGTAATTTGTATGTAAATTTATGAGTGTTTTTCCTTACAAAATCTTGTAAACTATTTTGCCGCGATGTTTGTACGTTGCACAGATATAAATAATAGATAAATTTGTAAGTAAATAAAATAAGAATATACAATAAAAATTATTAAGTTTTAAAGTATATTATATGAACATTTAAAGAGATAATATTATTTAGTGAAATATAATTCATTTGAGTTTTTGAGAATTCTGGAATAATACATATCCATTTGTTCCAAAATATCTTTTGCTATCGATGTAATTGCAAAATTTAAAAACCTGTCTAATACCGTTGTGGAGCGTAAGTATTTTTTAACCATTTTAAATTTAGAAAAAGATTGTTCCATTGATGCTGCTGGTAATTATAACAAAATAATCTCGAAAACAATTAATACACACATAAAATTTATTCTTGCTGAGATAATTTGGAGTAAGGTGACGCTTGGAAAAGTGTTTGTGGCTTCAAGGTGGGAAAGGAAAAATTTCGTAAAATCCCGTTACAAATAGGTGTCGGATACATAGAAACAATTTACGCACCGAAATACGTGTTCCAAAAACTAGTTCCCATAGATTTTACACGACAAATTTAGCCCTAAAAGGGAAAGGACATCTAAAATTTACCCCCTCTCTTTATGTCCCCTCGCCCAAATCGAAAATTACAGAAAAACAAAAAAAAAGTTTTTTGAAATATCCTAAAGAAAACGCATACCTGTTTTTAACACCTTTGTACCATTTTTAGTAAAATTCTTTTGGTAGAATCTGGTATTTGCGAAATTCCACCCAAAAATAGATTTTTCTCCTCCCCTCCCCCCCCCTTAAAAATCCAAAATTCTAACATTGCAGAATTATTATTATTATTATTATTTTTGACTCAAGTCTAGTCTCTCCATATGCAATTTCCTCACCGTGAAGTAACTTGAGCCGAGTTGTGCTTGGTAACGTGTTTTATTTTTGCCTCCTTTCTCCCTTGAAAAGGCTGAGGGGAATTTTGTAAAATCCTGTCAGTATAGACATCGGATGCATCTAAACAATACACGCACCAAAATTCTTGACCAGAGCTCCCATAAATTTTTCAAAACTAATATCGCTCCCCCCCCCCCCAAAAAAAAAAAAAAAAAAAAAAACGAAAATCACAAACACCAAAAATGGGTTTTCAGAAATATCCTAAAGAAGATGCATGTCTGTTTTCAACAGTTTTGTACCACTTTTGGTAAATTTCTACTCAAAATCCGTAATTTACGAAATTTCTCCCCGAAAATCGATTTTCTTCCTTCCCATAAAATTCAAAAATTCCAAAATCGTAGAGAATGATTATTATTTTGTTTATTTTTGTACTCAAATCTAGACTCCTCGTGTGAAATTTTTTCACTGTGAAGTAATTTGAAACCAAGTTATGCATATAAACTTGTTTTTGCCTCCTCCCCCCCTCCCCCCCCTCAGGCGTAGAAGTGGGTGGGGATATTTACAAAAGTTGATAGATATAATTTTAAGTTTGGTAATTCCTGACAAGTGTCGTGGAATTCTGTCCAGCTGTTCTCACGTGATACCAAGACAAAAGTGCTATATACATGCAGACACAATGACCGCACACACACAGAGAAATTTTTCTGAACTCAGATTTGGCTTTCACGATGTGTGAAACGTGCAGATATCGCAATTTTTTTCGAATATGAGAAATTTACAGACAAAAGTCTGATTTTATTAATATAGATGTTATATCGATAATGCAAAGGGAAGCAAAACTACTCAAAATCTCCAGTTATATTAAATCTTTATTTTTGCAATCGAATTATGTTGTTTTTTAATAATCTAAGTAGCTTTTTTTCCGGCAGAAGAGGAGGGGAGGGGGAAAGATTAAGGCGCCCTTTTAAATTTCAATAGAATGCTTTGATATGTTAAAAAAGGTCAAAGAAAATTTTGCTGAAGGTAGGCGCATTTTTACAAAGTTATTCCATTTTGAACGTGCCTTTTCACAAAAAACCTCAAACTATTTGAGGAACACAAGTTTTGCCAGAATATCTTTCAAGACGTATCATTTAGCAACACAAGTCGCATGGTTTCAGACCGGCATTATGAAATCAGATTTAATAAAGCAATATATGTATATACACATTTTTTTTTTTTTTTCAAATAATTTATCCTCGGCTAGCGCCTTTCTTTACCTGGCGCAGGGATGGAACACGGGCGCAGTATTCATACCGGAATCTGTTGAAGAAATTTATCTACCTATAATATCGTTGATTTAAGAGGTAGACAATTTTCTTACATTGATAGTGGTATGAATTCTGCGCCCGTGTTCCATCCCTGCTGGCGCCTGTGTGCGCCGCACACTTCGCACACCGGGTCGGCGCGGCCCTGGTTATAAATGTTGTCAACATTTTTACGGATAGAAAGCTATTTCTTAAAGACATAAGCAGGTTTTTGTCGATGAATGCATTTTATTTAAGGAATATTGAGCCCATAGATAGAGCCCGTAATGTTATTGTTGAAAATTGTTTGATTTTTTAGCGTGTAGAAATTCATTGTTTAAGACAGAAGTAGGTTGTAGTCGGCAGAATGCACTTCATTTAATGAATATTGAACAAGTAGATAGAGCCTGTAATGATATTGATAAAAAACGTTGTCGACATTTTAGAGTGTAGGAAGTAATTCTTAAAGAAATAAGCAGGTTCTAGTTCATGAATGCACTTTATTTAATTAATATTCATTAAACAGTTGAGTAAATATCTGTTTTGCGCTACAATAATTAATATTCTTGAAACAATCCAATGAAATGGTCATTTTTACTACAGAAACCAAACAAACATTGTTAAATACACTACAGAGCATAAATTAGAAACAACCCAATATTTGGAAGTCTGAACGGAATTTGAATTCATCGGTAGTATTGCCAGTGGTTTATAGAATTTTCAAGGTAGTTCTGCGCGAGAAACCAATGCATCATTACAAAATTTCATGAGGTTAGATTTCCTAATTTTGTTAGAGTTTCCAAATTTTGTGAATCTCTTAATACCATTTTTCGCCACATTTGAATGCCTAATTTAACGCTATGTCGAAGCCCACCTTCATGGAAATGAAAAAAAAAAAAAAAAAAAAAAAAAGATTTATCTGTTTCCACTTTTACTGTAATACTTTATAGAAAGTAACACGTAAAGTTATAGACACGTTCTAGTCTAAAAATATCAACAATAACTCTCCTTTTTTTATAATCTTGTGAATCATTTCCAGAACTTTCGAAGAATTTTGTTCTGCGCTATAAACCAATGAAAATTCCCGGAATATTCCAGAACTCTGTTCTTATTGAAGTTAAAGCTTCTAAATTCTGGCAACCCTAAACTACAATTTTTCGCAACAATCGGTCGCCAAGTAACCAAATTCGACGCCGAATCGGAAAATTGGATGCCAAGACCAAAAATCTACACTGGCTACTAGTTTGTGGCTTGTCGAGATTAGCGATAAAATTTTGCGGCAAATGTTGTTTCAGGATAGTCAGAAATCCTTTATCAATTTTAATTGAATTAAATGTTTTGGAAAAATTTATCATTTTTCGACACTAATTTTTGCCAAAGAGAACAAAGCTGAGCCATCTATACTCGGATCAATCTCATTGTACTCTAAGCTGCGAATTTGCCAATGAGAGATTCTGTATTAAACCGTGGAGTACTATTCCTGAAAAAAAAAACTACTATATTTGTCGCGGCAGTATATATATAATCATCGCATTATCGTGACTTTTTTGTTTGGAGTAGCAGATTATTTTTTCTTGTTTTGTTTTTGTTTTAAGGAATGTTCGTCGACTGAACTCTGCCTGTTTCTTTACAATTCGGTTACCTCACACAAAACTGTTAATGTTTTCATAACAATATATATATATATATATATATATATATATATATATATATGTATATATTTCTATGGTTGTAAAAGGAAGCCATGTGGCGTCCACATCAGAATTTTTAATTTTTCTTTAACAACCTGTCATTACTAAACCGGAAAATGTCGAATGGAATCACACAAGATCAGTGTTGCCAGATTTGGGGACTTTTTTATTCAACTCTCACCAATAATTTTGAGAAGTGATATTTGCTATACATAATAGACGTTTATCTTTCGAAGTGCTTAGGCAACCGTTACAATTAAAATTTAGCGGCGGGGGTTGAATAAAAAAGTCCCCAAATCTGGCAACACTGCACAAGATACATTTCTTTTTTTACATCAAATAATATAAAATACATTCTTCTTTTAAATGAAAATAACAAAGGATTTCATTGATGTAGTGTGATTGAAAATATATTGTATTTTATTTACTGCTAAATTTTGATTTAAACCAAGAAATGATGTCATCGAAATTTACATGCATACATATTTAAATGTCTGGAAAAATTCTGCAGATATTTTGCAGATTAGCGTTTGTTTTCTGCCTAATTTACATTATTCAAAATGTCTACAAAAATTTTGCAGTTATCTAAAAGCAAAACTAAACCTCCATAATGTCTGTAAAATATTTTAAATGATTCTGCAGATATTCTAAAAATAAATCTAAATCTGCAAAGCTTCTTACAGAATTTCTGTAGAAAATATTCTAAAGACTATCTTATAATGTTTCACGAGAAAATAAAAAATAAAATATCAAAGCATTGAATTTTAGTTTAATTTGTTACAAATGTTTTTTAAGAAACTATTTTCAAAATCCTTATTACTAGTTTCATTGTTTTTAATGTTATTAATATATATATATATATATATATTGCATTTATGAAATCTTTGTTTATTTGTAGCTTTATATATCAAATATAGATTTTAACTTTCTGTAATAATATGGTTAATACCAATTGTTTCAGCCATTGAAAACTTTTAATAAAAAGCTTATTAAATCAAACACCACTTTTAAAAATTTTTGGTGGCTATTGACTGAAAAAGTCGCTCAATCGGAACACACTGCACTTAAACATTCACTGCACGTTTCGCGTCTTTTACTTGCTTCGTTACACAGATCTAAGTATGGACGATTTCCACACAGACGGACTTTGAAAATCTGTCTTACCGACAGCGTTGTTTAATTAATAAAATTAGGCATCTCTTTGCAAGAGACACCATATCATGATGTTTAAGAAAAGATTACCTGTAATGCGGTAATTGTAGTGTACTATTTTTTTTTATTTAAAATGTTGTCATGCATATTTCTGGTATGAATTATATAAAATCTTGTGCTTTATATTAATTGCAATACAATAAAATGCCCTTTAATTTCCTGATCTCTTTGATATAGCCAGCTTTAGAATAGGTATAGTTATTGTATTTAATGTGGCGTTTTGTTATAGTCATGTAAATTCAGTATAATTACAACATAACTCTTCAGAAAATAGCGGAGTTAGTATTCCTCCCTCGGAAATTGTAAAAGATAATAGTAAAATGTCAACTAGAAAGTTGTGGAATTCAATTTACGGATAATATTCGCTCATACACATTGCATCTGACTATATATCTTTTTTTTATTTCTTTTTATTTGAACTTTAAAGTTATTTCCTCCTAGCTTTGTGAAGCAGAATTATGAGCAATGGAGAATTAAAACCAAGTGTTGAAATAGAAATGTAACAGCAATTTTCGAACCCCATGTAAATGAAAATTACTCGAACTGAGTTAAACTTTATCGTCATTCTCAGCAGCAACTAAATAATAATAATAATAATAAAATCGATTTTCAAATGGGCATTATTAAAAAAAAAAAAAAAAAAAAATGCTTTCTGTAAATTTTTTTAATATATCATTATTTCATATTATATTATATCATAGCTTTATATTAAACATTAATGTGTTTTTTGTGACTCATGATACCGTTTTCCTCAAGACGATTGTTTTCAGTGGGATGCTTTATAATAACACACTAATTTACATAAATATTAAGGTTAATAAAAGGTCCCACTCATAAGAAATGAGATGATAATGCTTCTCATTTTTTGTGAAGCGACTTGTCAGAATATAAAGAAAGTCTGCTTTATGCTTGTTTTATGCTTTTTTATTCAGAAATCATTTTAGTCAAATTGTGGTGACTTTTTATTCACCGCTAAAAGTATGCCTCTCACAAATTTTGAAGGGTGCCATATAGCCACACCCGCCAAAGCCGTAGTATTGTTGATCCCGTCCTTTTTTTTTCACACCAGGAAATTCGTAGAGTAATATTTTCCAAATGCATTTACGATTAAATAGGAAGAAAAATGCGCTAAAAATATGCTGGTGTGAAAGGAAAGGTGGGACTAATTATCAGGGGTGGAACACCGCAGAACTCATACCAGTATTTCTTTAAGAAATTTCTGTACATATAATATCATACTTGCCAACATACTAATTTATATTCCGTAGTATTGTTAGCCCCGCTTTCTTTTTCACACCAGTATCTTTTTAGAGTATTTTTCTTCTTATTTAATCGTAATGGAATTTGGAGAATATTACTCTAAACATTTACTGGTGTGAAAAAAAGTGCGGGACTAATTAGGATATTAATTAGGATGTTGGCAAGTATGTAATATCGTTGATTTAGTTTCATTTGTAGTGGTATGAGCAGAGGCCTGATTAAGGGGAAGCATACATTATCTCCGCTCTCACCAGAATATTTTTTGAATTATTTTTTACTTCATGTCATAGAAATTCCACGCTTTGACGAGGAAATATTTTTTATAAAAAATGAACGGTATAAAACAATCCAATTTACTCACCGTTATTAGACACTAGAATTCTTTTAAAATAATTTTTAATGAGAATTTTGTGTTTATTATAGGAGGAAAGTATTTGTTAAAAAATAACGGTGTAAGTATAAATAATGTGTGCTTCCACCTTAATCAGGCTCTTGGTATGAGTTCTTCACCTGTGTTCCATCCCTGAATAATACTACGGGATATCAATTGGGATGTTGGCAGGTATGCATAACATTGTTGGAAAAATCATCGCACGTGAAACATTGGCGTCAAAACATGACCGTAGAAACGTAACAGTGCCAGAAACATAGTTTACAGAAACATTACCAAAGAATTAGTTTTACTTTTATAAAAAATAAAAGAGGTCCATGTCCATGTATGTCAGTCGCTTTGTGGACAAACACAGGTGACGGCAAAGCCACAAAAATTTACATGGAGGTCTGTTTGACTCCTCATGATGCATGATTTTCGAATTGTTGATAATATTTTAAAAAATTAATTACATTTTTGAAATCTGACTTTATTTGACGTTTTTTCTGGTGATGTCATAAAGCGTTAAATCGTCGATTCACTCTCACCAGTGATTGTCATCAATAGCAGACGCTTTTCTGGAACAACACATTTAATTATATTTATTTTATTTTATGTTTCTAAAACACAGGGATAAAATCAAGACATCCGCAAATAGCATGGAGTGTTATTTAAAAGATTCGAATTACCTTGTTCCGCAAAGGGTTAAACATTGTTGGAAAGTACTATTAATTCATAATGCAAATATAAATGAATGCAATTATATCAATTTCGATTTGTAGTCTGTAATGTATCTGAATATTTAGCATTGGCATTCTGGTGGGTATCACTTTACATAAGCTATTTGTGCTATTTATGCCTTTTTAAATAGAGAACATACGATACCAGGGATGGAACACGCGCGCAAAATTCATACCACTATCATGTCAGAAAATTTTATTCTTCCTAAATCAACGATATTATAGGTAGAGAAATTTCTTAAACAGATTCCGGTAAGAATTCTGCAACCGTGCTCCATTTCTGCGATAGGGAATTGAATAACTTATGCTATTCTGAAAATATTTAATCTCTTCGCTCCAGAGGTCCACATGTGTGGACCTCTGTTCTTTGCTTTACAAAATCTACGCAATTTAATATTTTTACACTTTGACTAGACTAGTAAAAGTATGAATTAATTGGATGTAAAAAGATACAAAATTTATAGTAGCATAAAACTAAGTTTATTTCTGAAATATAATGTTATTTTTTCTACTTTCGCTAAACGGCTTCAAAACAGTGTGATCCAAAAAAATATGTAATTTTCATAATTGTATAAAGTACTTAGACTCTTTACCAGAATTAAAAAAAAATTCCAATAACATAGATTTCTTTATTTAGGGGTATCAAATTTTAAATTGTGTTACAGTTAAGCAGACTTATGTACCATAATTTCTGGTAGATACCCCGCAGGTTATATAATCAAATTTTGCACCAGAAATTTCTATTGATAAATAAATTTATATTTGTATGAGCTTTTCCTTCGAAAAAGTATAGATTTCTCTATTAAATAAAATACACATCTTACCTGCAGGTTATCTACCAGAAATTACGGTAACTTAGTAATTTAAAGTTTTGTTGTTTAAAGTCCATACATTTGATCTGCACCTTACTAGACACTATATTATAAATTTAAGAAATATGCAATTTTTCGCAATGTATAATGTGATCGTATGTGCCTAAAAATCTTCAGATGTTATTTATGTTGTTATTGTAGTTTCGGTTGCGAAGAATTTAAGAACATTAGAGGCAGAAAAAAAGACAGATGAATTTAAGACAGGTTAATTCAAGTCATAATAATTCTTAAACGTTGTCAGAAACTGTTAAAGACTCTTAACAAAAGCGATAATGCAATTGCAGCAATTTCCAATTATAGTCTTTAATGTAATTGAATATTTTTGTTTGAACTTATGCTAACCACAGCATATTTTATAGAAAGTTATTGTGCTTATAATAATAAATGTTCATTTCATTATGATTTTTCAAAATAAGATTTGCAGAAACACTTCTCATAGAACGCAATTCTTTGGAATTTTTTTTTTAGGCTATCCAATAGTGGTATTTACACCAAATCCAATATGGAATATCCCATTGTGAAAATGGACTGTCAGCCAGACAAACCAAAGTCATTTATGCTTTTAAACTTAATAATAATAATAAAATATAATATAAATAATATAAAATATTAATTAAAATGAAAGAACGAGAATTTAAAATATATTTATTAAATTTATTGAATTTATTAAATTAAGAAAATTTTGAGTATAAAACAAATGAAACCCACCCCATTAAACACAAATTAAAAAAAAAATCATTAAAAACAAATATCCATTGAATATTGAGTATTGAGTATTCATATCGTCATAGTTTTTAACATGTATCGTCAAATATGAGTGGGGTTATCAAGGCTGAATATTAAATAAATATGTATTATAACCAGTGATGTCACTCGTAAATTTACAATTTCCCTCTTTTTCATTTCCATTTTCCCTCATTTTTTCCCACTTATCTATTATGAAAGCAAATACCCTTTAAATGTGAGTTAAAACAACAAAAACGATATTTAATATTGTTTATTTGAAAATTAATATAAATTAAAATCTTTATTATACATATTTTATTAAATATTTGTTTTATTTTTTATTATATTCGCATACATAAGTGTATTTTAACACTAGAATTACGGCGGGGGTCATTTTGACCCCTGCAAAAGAGATCTGCATATTTCCCTATATAATATTATATATTTTTGTAAATCCAATAAAAATAAACTAAAGTACATTAATTAAATATATTTTAAAGGGTATATGGACATTTCCAACATATAACAAGTAAATGCATTCCGAAAAATTCAAATCATGTGACTGGCAGATGAGAGATTACACAAACACATCATTTCCTTTCCTTTCCTTTCCTTTTCTTTTTCTTTCCTTTCTTTTTTTTTTTTTTTTTGTTTAGCAAGTGCAAACAAAAATAGTTTACCACATAGTAATATTCAGATATTTTTCTTTCTCACAGTGTTCAAAATGACACCTGCCCATATTTTTAGGTATAAGCCTTTGTTAAGACAAAAAGTTAAATAGGGTTTTCTTGGAAACTTTATTTATTTTTTTTAAAATCACAATGATTTAGGAAAAGTCAAGAAAGGATTAAGATATTTATGAAAAAATAGAAGAACCATTAAAGAAAAAAGTTTGTTTGGGGTCAAAATGACACCTTCCGTAATTCTAGTGTTAAAATCAAATATATAATGCAATAAATCAAGCTTTGTATATTTTTACATTATTTAAAAAAGTATTATGATATATTCAGAATTCCATTAAGATAATGCAACTTCAAAGTTTTGTCCAAATCCAAAGAGTATTAAATTAATATTTAAAAAAATAATTTTTAGATATATATTCATTCACACTTCTAAATTTCCAAACTGTGACTTATAAAAATTGAAATATGAATAAAAATTCAATCTTAAATATTAACCAAAAATATTTTTTAAATCCTCTATTCTTGGCTATGTAACATATTTGGAAATGTGAAGTATACACATTTTTCAACGTTTTTATACCTGAATTTGAAAGGTTATTTTTTTTAAATGTACAGATACAACAACTATTTAGTAAATGCTGATTTGTAAATTTATCATTTGAGTTATAATTGTTTTGTAAACATTTAAAGTAAACAATTTGAAGTCATAAATATAAGATGTTTAAAAAATATTTCGGATAATATATAAAAAAAAAAGTTTGGATCATTCAATTTAAAATTACAGGGATGGAACACGGGCGCAGAATTCATACCACTATGAATGTAAGAAAACTTTCTACTTCTTAAATCAACGATATTACAAGTAGAGAAATTTCTTAAACAGATTACGGTATGAATTCTGCGCCCGTGTTCCATCCCTGAAATTACAAGGGAAAAAAAAATCTGTTTCAAATAAATTTATAATTCCTAAACAAATTCACGCAATACAAACTACTTATCAAAATGAATTTCCACAATGAATGGAGATGACTTTCATATCAGAGTACAATACTAAATTTCAAAAAAAAAAAAAAAAAAAAAAAAAAAAAAAAAAGCTCTACATTCGAAATTGTAGGAAACGTTCTTTTTTTTACTTTTTTTTTTCTTTCTTTCTTTCTTTCTTTTTTTTATTTTTTATTATTAAAAAAATAATCTCGATAACTTTGTTTGAAATTATCAAAGATACATGATTTAACTATTAGTTTTAAAGGTAGGTATTAATAAGTTCTTTTAAAAAATATTTATATTGAAAGTTTACAATATTCGGGAGGATTTTAATCCAAGGGTGCAAAGGTGCTCCTATATGTATCAATTTTTCCTATAAATATTTCGGCCCACCAGCGGCTGAGCGGTTCTGCGCTCAAAGCTGGTAGACATGAGGTACCGGGTTCAATCCCAGGTCGCACTCGTCGGTCTAGCCATTCGGAATTTTCCATGGTTTTCTCCGAAATTGTGTAAATACAGGTTAGGAATCCTTAGAAGGACCCACATGGTGGGCATTATCGTCAGGCCTAGGACCCTAGTGCAGTCCCCACAACCCAATCCAACCTATAAGTATTTCTTTTTATTTCACGATGATTCGCTAAAAGTAATTGTAATTGTGCTCATTTATACATAATTTCTCCTATACTGCCATATTAATAATTATCATAAAACGTTATGGTATCTCCACCTGTTGGCGATTTTCACCAAAAGTTGAAGGACATTTAAATCAAGAAGCAACTTAAACTTTTATGAAATTCTGTTCATTAGTTCCTGAGATACAGATACCAGAAAATTTTGTCACACACACGTATACTGACATTTTCTAAAAATTATCAAATCATGTTTGTACCTTTCAAAACATGTAAATCCATTGAAAACCAGAAATAGAAAAACTTTACGAATCCAAGACGTTTTCAATTGAATTCAGAAGAAAGAGAAAAATAAATAAAAATGAAACAAAAATTTGAAAATTAAAATCTTTTAACAAGTGCCGTTGCCATTTCGTTTTTCATAATTTTTAATGTGCCCGTATAGGACAAAGTTTCGTATAAATGAGAATAATTTTTAATGAATTATTGTAAAATTAAGAAAGAATTATTCATAACAGTAACAGTCAATCAGGATAACAGTTAACCTTGCGTGTGTGTGTCTAAATTTTCCTTATGGATATCTTTTAAAGAACTCGTCAATACCTTTAAAACGAATGGTTGAGCAACCATCTGTGATCATTAAAAACAAATTTGTATATATATATATATATATATATATATATATATTGAGAAAGTGTCCTTCGTGGGGGTCATTTTACGGGGTCTTAGACCTATATTTAAACAAGTTTCGGGGAAAAACAAGGAGAACTTTGAAAGGATAGGTTGATATGTGTCACTTAGGATCGAACTCGGTGCCTAATGTCTTTGAGAGCAGAACCTTTCGACCCCTGGTGGGAGACTTTCGTAATTTTTAAAGAATTTTTACGTAATTTCTATCATTTCTAAAGAAATTTTTTTTTTTTTTTTTTTTTTTTAAAGAAATATTACAAAAATTTAAAAGAAATAAATTGACGCTTTTTAAAATCTGTGACACTTCTTTTTAAATATTTTATTTACAGTTGCTAATTTTCAGGAGGATCTACCATGTAATTCATTATTTCTTATCTTAGTATAATTATTCAAAAGAATGTTACATGCTGTTTTTATACATTCATTAATTAACTGAGTTAGTGATTTACCACAAATTCCTTCAAATTCTAATCCGTCATCATCCATCAGTTTTTCTTTAGACAGTTCACATATAGAAAACGTTGATTTTCAGATTTAAAATTTTTTTTCTCATATTCTGTAATAATACAGTGTAAATGAAAATTAACTTAATGTATATTAAATGATGGAATCTAAAAATTCATTCATGAAAAATGTAATTTAAATGTATGTGAGGTGAGGTGGGGACAAACATTGCTTGCTACGCGCATTCCAAACAGAAGATAAGATAGTGAAACATAGTAAACGGATCCGATCGACATCAGTTTTTTACAGATAAGGGACCCGGGTTGTGACGTCACACGCTGTCCGAAGTGATACCTTCAGGCTTGATAGTAGATCTAGGAAGCTTTGCACTAATCCGTGCCGTGAAGACTGCTGCATTTCTACGTTATTCAATAAGAAGATATGTATCACATTATGTATTCAGAAAACGTATTCAGATCTTATTCTTAAAGCAGTTTGAATGAATGTGCCAGATTTTTAGTCTGAAAACGTATTCTCATATGATGTCTCTCTTAGGTGGAGGGCATTTTCCCCTCATTATTTCATTTTCCTTTTTCTTCCCTCTGAGACTCGGAATTTCCCTAAAATAGGAAAATTTTCCCCGAAGTAAAAATTCTGATTATAAAAGCAAAGTTACTTAAATTATTTACACTATTTTAAATTAAATTTAGATCAAAACTTAAAAATATTAAACCTTTCAACGAATGACCGGATTGACTAAAAATGTGTGATTGATGACACATTCATATTGAAAAGGCTTCTGTGTAAATGAAAGCGTCGGTGCTTTGTCATTTTTTGACAGATTCATCTAAGAGGCTTTTCGTATGTTGTAAAAAAAAAAAAAATGCATTTTACTTTTCGACCTTTTTGAAAATCAATTCAAGTACACTGAATTAAATTGACATTAACAGGAGGAGGATATGCATTCAAGTTTGGTTTGAAATCGGACACTTTGTGAAAATATTAAAGTTGAATAAAACCGAACACTTTTACCACCATTGAAGTTATTTATAAAACCTTTGAAATGTTTCTGTTTCCTAAAAACAACCGTCATCTCTAACGTTAAGGATGAAACTCTACAATCACTTTTTTAGTGATGAATCTACCATTGTTGTTAAATATACTTTTTCTTATATTCTAATATTTAATAATGTGTCCAAAACTCCACTTACAAATGGTAGCACAGATAAACGATTTAGAAAAATTTTAGATAAAATAATAATAATAATAATAATAATAATAATAATAATAATAATCTGTAAAACAATCCTTGACTTTCAAGCATTCAGGCGTTTTAAAAATTGAATAAGTTCGTTAAGAAATCAAAAGTGAAAAGCATAAAAAGATGCTTCAATGTTTTTTTTTTTTTTTTTCTTTTTCGAATTGGAATTCGAATATTTGTACAACAGACGGTAATGTATCGAAATGCTTTTTATGCGAGAGTATCAGAAAGCGAACACACAGTTTCAAGTAACGACTATTCTGTGTGAAAACTGTTAAACATTCAGGGTTAGGAGGACATTCCATTTAAGAGGACTCTAGCATGAGTTTTATTGGTCCAGATGAGATAAAATTATGTTAGACGAGACGTAATTAAGACTCGTCGATAGACTCAGGATCGCTTTGCAAAACCTTTCACACCTTCAGTTTATTTTTCTCATTCATTTTTCCTATAATTTTTCACTTCTTTTTAGAAAAATAAAAAAAATCAAAATGTAAGAAGGTAACTTTAAGAACACGTTAATGTATTAGAAATACTTTTGTTTATTGAAAAGTATATCTTAGAATGAAATCAATGTTTATTTGCTTATTTTTACAAAAATGAAAGGCAGAGTTTCTAAAATTAATTTATTCCGGAACATGTTTAACCCTACCTTTATTCAATATCACTTTCATTTTAAGAGCATTTTTTTCTTATTTTATTGTACTTATAACATAGCAAAATAGATACCTTCTGCGTACTCGGAAACTAAGCGGTAAACAGCGCCACCTGGTACAGATTGTGCGAATTTTTTTATTTAACAGCCACCAAAAATTTTTTAAAGTGAGATTTGATAAACATAAAACGTGAATAGAATCCAAGAAACGTCGATTATATATATAATACATCACTTTTTAAAATTATTGGTGACATTAAATAAAAAAGTTGTGCAATCTGTACCAGGTAGGGCTGTCTACCGCTTGAACTGTTACCAAGTTTTCGAGCCACGCGGAAGGCATCTAGTTTAGGAGGCTATTGTTATGCATTGCAGAAAAATATTCTATAAATAAAGTGGTTCGATATAAGGGCGGAGCTAAAATTGCTTCCGAATAATCTGAAATGTTGGCAACTCTGGTATGGAAACCAAAAGACGTCCACTATTGGGTTCCAGCATGTCCACTACTATCGCATTTAAAGCACTCCGATTTTTTTCTTTTTCTTTCTTTTTTCTTATCACATACAAATTCTACAATTAGGAACTTTTTTACAGGCGTGTAAAAAAAAAAAAAAATAAATAAATAAAATAAAATAAAAAGAGTTTATTGAGGTATTAAACATTGATTAATTTTACAAGTCTCTAAAATACGGAACAATTCGTAAAAAAAGCTAGTAAATGTCCGTAAAATGTCCGCTGCTGCTGTAGTTACCATATTTATAAATTAAACTTCTTTAATAATGATTATTATTATTTTTTTTTAAATACATTGATATTTAAATTTTTATCGTGTAATTATTGAAATTAGACGTTTTGAATCGTTTTAAAACAATTTAAAAACAAATACCTTTTTTTGTATTTTTACAAAATAACTCTATGAAAATATTTTTATTTAATTCAAGTAGAAAGCAAATACTAATTCATCATTTAAAAGAAAAAAAAATAAAGTACATAACTATTGTCATTTATGTCAGACATTATAACAAAGAAATATGGTTTATGTTCTCCCTTGAATTTGTTCCTGAAAAATGTAAGCGTTTTTCTCGTTACTTAGATTTTAATCTTCATTTGTAAAATCTCAAGTGGTATTTTAAAAGAGAATAATTTTTATGAAGCCCCTTACTTTTTTTTTTTTTTCTTTTTTTTTTAGAAGTCAGTCTTTAAATGAAGTTTTATGAAATTAAATATCTTTTGTTTCCAGTTAAATTATGTACAATTCTTTTAACATATGAATTCGAAGGATCGTTAAATAATATTCTGAAAGACGAAATCTTTTTAAAATTAAAAGCACACGCACAAACACACAAATAATAATTATGCAAAAGAATGAATATATACAATGGATAATATATTGTTTCTTAATGAATTAATATTTGTGGAAGCATTCCAACAAATAATTGTTAAACCCTTCCTTCTCGCTTCCGTGATATTCACGGGTAGTGACCACGTCCCACGTGTATTTTTCCTTCAACAGTTTTGAGTACATGGAAGCACCAGCTAGTACCAAACTATATATAATGTAGTTGAAAATATGTACAGAATAAATTTATACATTATTCATACATTTTTTTTCAATCTACTTTTCTTTAATTAGACAAAAATATGGATTTTATGGGCGTGTCTTTGAAAAATATGGGGACCGTTAAGGGGTTAAACTTATGTAGGAAACTTCTATTACTCTTCTTCCGCTATATTATTTGAAAGAATTCTAAATAGATAATGAAGTTAGAATACAAAGCATTTATTTATGAAAACATTAGGCATAGTTGCCAACGTTCTAATTTATTCCGGAACATTTTTATCCCCGCCATTAATTAGCGCAACTTTTTTTATAGAATATTCTTCTCCAATATATAAGTATGAAGAAAAAAAGTAAGATAAAGGAAGAAAGAATTACTGATAGGAGAAAAGGGCTGTGGTTTAAAGGCGTGGGTAAAAATGTTCCGGAATAAATTAAAATATTGGCATCTCTGCATTAGCTATTACTTTTGAGACATTATTATTACTTTTGAGTACCTCTATATATTTTTCATATATATAAACACTTAAACACTTAAACACATTAAACACTTTCCATTATTGATAATAAATAATATAAGAAAAACTAAAAATTATATTTATCCTATTTAGGCATAGACATAGCTGCCAACATTATAAATATTATTCCGTAAAATTGATAGTCCTCTTTTTACACACAATATTAATTTTAGAGTAATTTTCTCCAAATATATTTATGATTAAATATGAAGAAAATACTAAAAAAAAAAAAAAAAGCAAACATTGAAAATTTTACGGAATATTAATTAGAATGGTGGCAGTTATGCATAGATAGAAACAGAAAAATAAACATTGTTGCAAACTAAGTCCGGAGGATTGTTAGTGCTGCCCCTTTTTCCACTCCACTTAATTTGTAGGGTAATTCTCTTCAAATTCATTTACGGTAAAATAAGAAGAAAAGTCCTCTAAAAAAAGACTGGTGGTATAAAAGGGGCGGGTACTAACCTTCCTCTGGTTTAGGTTGGCAGCTCAGTGATAAGTGTTATAACAGCTCTGAAATGAGATATGAGTATAGTTCAAATTTTTATCATTATACCCTTAAAATTTCTATCAGGAAGTGGGGAAGCCTTTTGTAATAAAACGCTCTTAAATTTCTTAGACCGTAATCTCGTGAGTCTCGAAAAAAGAAAAAAAAAAGCATCATAGGCTACTATCAAATTGAATAAATTTTGAAGCTTTCATTTTTTTTTTTTTCTCGTTAATTTTCTTTCTTTCTTTACTTTTTTTTTTCTTTCTTCCTTTTTCTTTCCTTTCCTTTTCTTTGCTTTTCTTCATTTTCCATTTTGCCTCTTTTGATTTATGATCTGAAAATGATATTTACAGTTTTTATTTTATTTTATTTTATTTTATATAATGGGTACTACAAAAAAAAAAAAAAAAAAAAAAAAAAATGCTATAAATTTCTTTACAATCTATCTTCGGAAAGAAAAAACATATTAAAAACCATTTTTATAATTTCTTTAAGAGAATTTAAAGAGATTTTTTCTTTCTTTAAGTTGATTTTCTTTATAACTTTATATTATGAAAGTACACTATGCAAAAAATCTTTTTCAGACTGTATTATTCAAATTCAGTTTCTTATGAATTAAACTTACTTATTTAAAAAAAATGATAATGGACTTTTAGTCTCTTGTAGTTTTATTTCTCATCATAATTGCAATTATTGACTATGAATGTTTTACGCATTTTTCAGGCAAATTTAATTTTTTTTTTTTTTTTTTTTTTTTGTATTTTTATAAAATAAGTTTATGAAACATTCTTATTTAATTAAAAAAGACGATAAATACTATTTTATGATAAAAACAAATAAATATATTCCACATTTTTTGTCATATATGTGTCAGAAATTGCAACAAAGAAAATTCGCTTTAATTTGTTTCTGAAAAATCTAAGCATTTCGTCTTGTGTTTAGGTTTTAATGTACATTTGTAAAATCTCAAGTGGTGCTTTAAAGAAAATTTTTAAGAAGCATCTTCATAACTATTTTTTTTTCTTTCAAGCCAGTTTTTGAATTAGGCAATAAGAAACTAAGTCTCTCTTTTTTCAGTTAATGTGCATTCTTTCATTATAACAATTCTTGTTTTCAGATAATAGCTAGCTGTAATATTTGAGGGAAAAGAAACTTTTAAATGTTAAGACTGGAGACATTTCTTTCTTTCTTTTTTTTTTTTTTTCATATTTTTGTCTCTAGATGAAAAATAAATATAACAGGAATTGTACAATCATTGAATTTGTCACTTGTTGTGTACAGAATTTTTATTTTTTAAAAATCATTCAAAAGAAAAAAAAAAAATTAAAAGAAATTTATTGTTCAAAAATATTGGTGGGAGAGTCCTTGAAAAAAAAAAAAAAAATGTGCGTTGGTACGTACCCTTTATAAAAAAAGTTCTGATCGGAAGAGATAAAATTAAAATCCTCACACTTTTTACCCATAGTCAGGGCCTGATTAAGAGGGAAGCTCGCTCTTCACACATTATTTATACTTACACCGTTATTTTTTAACAAATACTTTCCTCCTATAATAAACAGAAAATTTTCATTAAAAATTATTTTAAAAGAATTCTGGTGTCTTATAACGGTGAGTAAATTGGATTGTTTTACACCGTTCATTTTTTATAAAAAATATTTCCTCGTCAAAGCGTGGAATTTTTATGACATGAAGTAAAAAATAATTGTAAAAATATTCCGGTATGAGCGAGCTTCCCCCTTAATCAGGCCCTGCCCATAGTAATGCATGTTTCGGCAATCTCCGCCGTAAGTTTCTTATGAACTTTTGTAAAAGCCGGTCGTGACGTGAGTTTTAAATCACGAACTTTTTTTTCTTTTTCTAAAACACGTCGAGCAGTTCGTGAACTGCATCGTAAGTTTAATTCCCATTTAATTTCATTCATTCATTCATTCATTCATTCATTCTTTCTTTCTTTTTCTTTTCTATCTTTTTTTTTTTTTGAGCATGCTCCCCTTATTAATCTTTTCTCGTGTACAGAAGCAGAATATGACCTACGTATATTTCTTTGCCTTCCATATTTCCCGGGATTTCTAAGATAATTATAAATGACCTGTCTCGATCTGTTCAACTTTGTGTTAATTTGACGTACAGTAAGTCCTGAACTTTTAAAAGCAAACAAAATATTTAATTTTTCTCAATATCCGAAAGTTTAGTACCCAATGGCATGACTGTAAAAACAAAATACGACGTTTCTAAATGCTTACTAAGCATTTTTATGATCTAGAAGTACCGTGCACAGAACCAAAATCATGTAATTTTTGCTTTTTAAAGCACACAAATACAGTTGTTTTTATAATTTTACCCATATCACATAGCTGTCTAAATCCGAAATACATTCTACGAATACGAATTTCCAACATATTTCCATAAAATTAATAATAATAATAATAATATTAAATGCTTCATTTAGCATTGGTTTCCAGCTATAAAATTTGCATTATTTTCTGGCCAACTGTAGCCAAGATTTGGTGATTTTTTCGTCGTCATTGTAAAAACTGTAAGGTGAAAACAACTGTACAAATATTGCTCTTCCTCAAAGGTGGCAAACAGAAAATACTACTTCAACAAAAAACTAGTTGGTTATGACCGTCGCAAAATTTTATTCTATATTATTCCATAAAAGACGCCACCTACCGGTTAATTTACACACACATACGCATAAATACATATATATATATATACTAATAAGAATTACATTAAACAGTTTTAACATATTTATCTTGAATAAAACATTTTATACTAGTACACAGAATTCATTTCTTAATACAAGTTTAAGTGTTTTTCACAAAGGCTATTTCTGTTTTTAATGAATATTATATTTTAATATATGAAAATAATAATGTAGAAGTGAAAAAAAAAATGCTTCAAAAAATAATTGATTAAAATTATTTTACTCAAAAATATAAAATCTTGCCTGTATGAATTATTTTATGTGCTGAATAACTGAATAACTTTGCATAAGAGATACTTTAAAACACCCTATAATTTCGTAGCAATGTGACATTCGTGGTTAAATCTCCTTCAAAAGCGTCTCCGTAATAAAGTTAAAAGATATATTAAACGTATATTGTGTTTCTCTTGTTGGATCGAGTTACAACGCTGGTGACATAAATTTCCTCAGTGTAAACATTTAATTTTCCAGCCTAGACAATTAACTTAATTACTTCATTCTATTAACACAGCATTAATGTCGACGACAAGCATTTTAATTACTGAGAATTATGAAGAAAAATCAAGTTTTCAACTTAAAATGAGATTTGAATGTCAAATTGCTTAATTATACAATGCTATCTGGTAATTTCATTAGAAGTATTTTCGTTAAATCGTTATTTGTTGTTTTAAATCTTAAGAAATTAATTTGTAGGAAGTATAATGAAAATTAATGACATATTGAAATCTTCTTACAATTCCTCTATTATTTTACTTTTCGCCTAAAGAAACACTACTTTTATACAAGTAGTTATAATTCGATTTTTATGCTGTTTCTATTGCCTAGGAATACTAATCAACACTAATTTATACTAATTAATATTCTGTAGTATTGTTAGTAGCCCTTCCTGCAGATTTTTTTTTTTTTTTTTTTTCTTTTTACTACCCTTTTTTTTCTATATTTAATAGGAAATATATTTGAAGAAAATTGCTCTAAAAATAATGTAGTGTAAAAAAGGGTATTCTACTAACAATGCTACAGAACATTAATTATGATTTTCGCAGGTATATTGTGTGAATAAATTTTTGAATTATGTTTCAGGGCTCGCTCGGACCCGCCTTTCACAACAGTACTCATTATTGAATATTGATGCTTGCCTGCCAACATCCTAATTAATATTCCGTAGTACTGGTTACTCCGCCTTTCTTTCTTTCTTTTTTATATATGTATATACTATATATATATATATATATAAAACCTAGTACTTTTTTTTTTTTTTTAAACCAGTACTCTCTTTTTTTTTTTTTAAACCAGTACATTTTTTTTGTCTGTGTATTTTATTCTTATTTAATCGTAACTGAATTTGAAGAATATTATTCTCCAAATTTAACGGTGTAAAAAAAGGGCCGGATTAAGAACACTGGAATATTAATTAGGATGTTGTCAGGTATGATTGATGAGAAACAGTAAAAATATATTTAATCACAGATATTAAAATAAATTAAATTACATCACGTTAGAAGTAGTTTCGAAATCTTTTAAAACGGTCAGGAAATGAATGTGTACTTATTTATAGAATGAAGTAGCACATTACCATAGCTGTGAATACTTTAGTCTAATCCGGAGCATTTTTAGCTCCGCCTTTATTTCGCATTACTTTATTTCTAAAAAAATTTTCTCCAATATACAACTACTATAAAATAAGAAGAAAAGTACTCTTAAAATAAAAATGGTAAATGAAATGAAAATGGAGGGGGGGGGGGGGGCTAAAAATGTTTCGGAATAAATTAAAATGTTGACAACTCTGCATTATACAAAATATTCATTAAAAAGAAATTTGAAAATTGAATCCACTAAAATTTCTCCAGTTATTTTAATTATAATAAATTAAAACGAATATTTAACGGGTTTCTAAAACTTTAAATAAAATTTGCAACGTTTCTTCGTTCTTTTTAGAGAAAAGAAACACTTCAAATAATTTGAGATACTGAAGACCCTCTCTAAAAATACCATCCATTGTTTTCTTTAGGAAGGTGGCCATTTATTAGATTTATTTTAAAATCTTAATTTAACGCTTATACTAACAGTTTTTTTTTTTTTTTTACAAAAATAAAGTAAGTTGTGGCTTTAGTAGATCAAATAAAACAATAATAGAATATTCTGCCGAAATAAAAACAAAAATTTACTTTAGGGGCGATTGTGGAAGTGGAACATATATAATTCTAAATGCGCACATGTGACCCAATGGTGTTGAGTTGAATATAAAATATAGTGAAATGTTCAGTTCCCTAGTTCATTTTTTTTTTTTTTTTTTTACAATACGTTTGAAAATACGTACATGAAAATACATAGAATCACATTAACATATATTAACATATGAATGTAATCACAGGAAAATAACGGATTATGAACTTCAATAAATTGCACGTTTATTTATCCCATTGGGTGAATTAAAAATATCTCAGGGACATATATGACCCAGTGGGGTTGAAATTGTTAACCCTTTAATGTTCACTACTTAATTTATTTTAAAAATTACTAAACTAATTTTAAAAATGGCTTTTAGACTCATAGCTGATCATAAATATTTAAAAAAGAAAAAATTAGCATTGCTCCTTTTCGAGAAATTTTCGGTTTGAAACATCTGTAAGTAAACCTTATTCAGTGCCCGCAGCTGCCCTATATTTTTACGTGCATTTCATTGTTTTCCCACCACATTAATCAATCAGTATACTTTAACCTATCGCTTTAGCTTTAAATCTTGATAGAAAATGTATAAAAAAGTTATGGTGTAAAAATAATAAAACACACGTGAAAATATAGGACCGCTGCGGGCACTGCTTATTAAATTCAAATAATATTTAATTTAATAAATAAAACACTTTATATGTAAACATTATCGACAACAAAAACTCGTAAAAGTTGCATAGATCCCAACATTTCAATTTATTCCGGAGTATTTTAACCCTTTGCGGTGCAAGGTTATTAGGATCATTTAAATTGCACTGCCACCGGAATTTACGAACATAATTAAAATACAAGAAATTTTAAATTTTCACATAAAAAAAGGGGGGGCTTTTCTGCTATGTTATAAATGTAAATTTTTGCTAAAAAATTTCCGGGATGAGTTTTTGCACTTGAGAATTAAAATTAGGTGTTCCATCAGCGGGAACACTGCGACTGAAAGTGTTAAACAACAAATTCAATATATTTTATTATTCAAATATTAAAAATTTATATTATTTGTCTTTATAACTTTCAATTAACACATTGGCGATCGCGTGTTTTTGTCTTTTTGACAGAAAGCTTCACCTGTGGGCGTCATTCCTTTATATTACATTATTTTAAATTAATGTTTTCTGTATTCATATAGAAAATATAAATTAATATACATTACGATTATACTCTTTCTAATGAAAGTGTTTGTATCTATGATGCATTAATTGCTCAAATGTGAATATTGGGTATAATGTTAAGAAATAGTGTAACATATGTAACCTAAAGAAACGCCCACTGGCGGAGTTACAGATTTTTAAATGAGGTGAATTCACGTCTGCGGTCGCGAATGTATTAATCTTTAACATTAGTTCATTAGAATTTTGAAAGCAATTTATCAAATTGTCTAATATTTTGTTGGCTTATTGGAAATTTCGTATAGAAAATTTCGTTTTATTTTAAAAATTAAAACTGCTACAGAAATTTACAAAAATTTCCTATTAAATTTTTTCGGTAGTCAAAAAGCATAAATATTGGCAACTATGATTTTAGCAACAATTTGAAAGCCGTACGTTAATAATAAAAATTAATGAAGTAAAACTTTATTTATTTCCTTTGTTTTACGTTGATATGTAAATTCTAATTGTAATTTAATTTAACACTAAACCTACCGATACTTCATGTGTACCTATTCCTACCACAGCAGATCAAGTGAACAGTCTTTAGAATGTCATATATATTACTATGTATAGCAAAAATATATTATTTAGCACAATTTGGTACATGAAACATGGACGATGTCATAATGTTATTTGCAAGAAATTCTGACAAAAAGTTTAAAATGGGTCATATGACCCGTCGTGATAGGTTTAGTGTTAAATGGCTCATACAGGCAGAGCCTGATTAAGGGTGAGGCATACATTATTTGTATTTACACCGTTATACTTTCCTCCTATAATAAACAGAAAATTCTCATTAAAAATTATTTTAAATGCATTCTGGTGTCTAATAACGGTGAGAAAATTGGATTGTTTTACACCGTTCATTTTTTAAAAAAATTATTTCCTCGCCAAAGCGTGGAATTGCTATGGTACGATGTAAAAGATAATTGTAAAAATATGCCGGTGAGAGAGTGCAGGGATGGAACTCGGGTACATAGCTCATACGCTATTTATTTGAGAAATTCCTCTAACTGTAATATCGTTGACTTCAGAAGGGAAAATTTTCTTACATTGATAGTAGTATGACTTTTGCATTAGTGTTCCATCCCTGTTCATCTTGCTTTTGGAAGTGCTAAATAATTATCCGTATTTTATTGTTACAATTTTAGATTAATAGCATTTTCAGATTTAATTTTAGAAACCAATAGATTAGACAGCCACTACTAATTTTTATGGGTTTTTAAAAGTAACTATGTGGAAAAGAAATAAAAAAGAATAATGATTAATTGATTATGAGTTAATAATCGACAGATCGGTTTAAAATGATTTATATTTTTTATCGTTCTGAAAAGCAATATAACTATCCCCCCCCCTCCCACTTTTATTTTAATTAAAAAAGAAATTGATAAATTGGTAGCTTTTTTCTAGATTAAATCTGTTTACATAAAGTAATACTTTAGCTATCTACTGATCTAGATTAAAAAAAAAAAAAAAAAAAAAAAAAAGTCACATGTAAATATATATGTAAAAGAGCTTGTATATTCTAATTTTTACATTTTTTTTTTTTTTTTTTTTTTTTTTTTATTGTAATAAATTTGGTACCAAAATATTTACGGAAAATAAAAATTACAAATTTTCAAATATCTTAAAAAAAATAATAATAATAATAATAACGAATTTAGGAAAGGGGATTTATTGCTTTCCCCATTAATTTTTTTAATTAAGTAATTAGTTCATTTATTTATTTTTAACTACGAATATGAGTGTTTAAAATTAAATGTAAATTGATCCAGTGATTCTATTTGCACTGACAGAATATATATATATATATATATATATATATATATATATATATATATATATATACATATATAAATCATTAAAATATCGTTAATTAGATTTAGATAACAATCAGTTTCATATGAACCTTAACTAACAGCTTTAATTGTTAGCGTCCAATTCCTTAAAACTTAAAGTGTTTAATAAATCAATGTAGACCGTGTCCTTTTTACCAGAACTGCTAATTTGGTATAATAATCTCTAGATCCACAGTTTACATTTTGTAGAAAAATATTACTAAAAAATACTATTTGAAAATAATTGTTCTGACAAAAAAAAAAAAAAAAAAACTGTGATCATCCTGTAAATATTTCTCCTCAAATATAACGTCTATGAATTATTAATAAATAAAAAATATATTAATTTGTTTATTAATCCTTTCGTGGGCCATTTATTTCTCTTTTGAATTTCTATCAGATTTTTATATTTTATTAACAATTAAACAATAGCATTTAAGGAAATATATTTTATTTTTCCGAATTTAAATTATTGTTTATTCAGATATTATAATTTTTGAATTGTTATTTATTATACAAATTAGATAGTTAGTGGCATAAAAGGTGCAGAAATAAACGAAATAAAGAAGTGTTATTACAATATAAACAGTGTTTTACTCATATTTGCGGTAGAGTCGTTGAGCAGTAAAAATGTCATATCGAAACAGGTGTCATAACAGAACAAATCTCACACAAGGATTTCAAACTTTCAAAAACAAATGTGATAATTCTATTCTGTTGATTGATGGCAGCGCAACACTGAAGCGGGGATTAGTGTTCCCATCGTTATGCAATATATTATAATGGGAACTGCGCTTCCCATAGATGTATTTTATAAGATCATGTAGGTGGGAAGTAATCTTTCCAAGGCCCACGAAAAGGTTAACACTTTCGTGTCGCATGTTTTTGTCTTTTTGACAGTGATGTCCACATGTGGGCGTAATTCTCCAAAGACTCCTCTTACAATACTCCTCTCCTCTTACAATATTTCAGAACAAAATTAACTATGTTCACATTTATATTACAAATGGATATACATTATAATTATATTCTTCCTAATCAAAATATTTGTATCCATATTATATTTGAAAGTACAAATTGGAATATTGGGTATATTCTTAAGAAATAAGTAACATACAAATCGCTGAAGAAACGCCCACTGGAGGAAGTACAGATTTTCAAATGGCATGAATCTACGTCAGCGGTTGCGAAAGTGTTAAAAAATGTATCAAGAAAATGTAATTGTAATAAATCTTCAAATACTCACACAGACAGACACACACACACACACACACACACACACACATGGATATGCTTACAATTTTCGTTTTCAATTTTTCGTAACACACACACACACACATATATATATATATATATATATATATATATATATACACTTTTCTTATTACACCAGTAATTTTTTAGAGTATTTTTCTTCATATTTAATCGTAATTGCATTTGGAGAATATCGCTCTAAAAATTTACTGGTATGAGAAAAAGGGCGGGATTAACAACAATACGGAATATTAATTAAGATGTTGGTAAGTATGATATATATATAAACTTTTCAACTAGAATTTATAACTTAAACTAAACCTCTCTAAAACATTCTTTCAAAATTTTCTAGTGCCAGGAATGTAAAATTTCTGAAAGAACATTAAGGAAAATATAAAGGAAAATACCATCTATTATGTTAAGCCAGCTGTTACGTAAATCAAACCTTATTTGATTTGGAATATTTAATGTTTAATCCATTCAGAAGAGACGTGCGAAATACGCCAACCATTTTTTTTTTTTTTTTACTGCATATAATAATGTGCAATTCTAATGTAATCTCTCATGCTTCAAAATAAGTTTCGAAGAAATTAAATGAAGCATAAAGAAGCTTATTTCAAAAATTTTGATTTAAAATATGATAATACTTGATGCAAACATTATATAACAACTCTTGCAGTATGTATTCTAAATAATGTACCATATTTTAGAAATTGAATCGAAATTTAAATTTAGACATTTTTATTGTATTTTAAAGATAATGTTAGACAAAATTATACATTTAAACAATATTTTATAATATGAACATTTAATGAAATAATAAGATAATATTCTTTAACACTTTGCTTGTGGGTCACATAAAATTACGTTTTTTTTATGAAAAACGAGCCGCACCTTCAGGCCTTCCTCTATATAAAAAAAAAAAAATACTTTACTTAATATATATATATATATATATATGTGTGTGTGTGTGTGTGTGTGTGTTTGTATTTAACACTTTATATGCTGCTTATGTATATAAATGACAGTGACATTTACAAAATCAGTTACTAAGAATGAAATTTGATTAACTTAATCATGAATACGTAAAATCATTTTAATAAATAATATTATGAATTAAAGGAACAACAAAAGGCTGGGCTTACTGTTCAGTATTGCAAAATTTACCTTTGACAATGTGTTAACACTTTTGAATTCGCAAGTTTTTGTCTTTTTGACAGTAAGTTCCGCCTGTGGGTGATGTTCGACCAATTTACAATATTTTAGCACAAAATTTGCCGTACTCACATTTATGTTACTACATCATAATACATCATAATAACATTCTTTCTAATCAAAGTATTGGTACACATAGTATATTTGATTGAACAAAAATGAATATTGGGTGTATTCTTGAGAAATAAATAACATGCAAATTGCGAAAGAAACACCCTCTGGTGGAGTTACAGATTTTCAAATGACGTGAATCTACGTCAGCGGTTGCGAAAGTCATGAGTATAGGGTTTATTAAACAGAAAAAAAGGGCTTTCGCCCAACAAGAAATCGATATTTTCAATTAAGTACACTCGTGGGCGTAAGTGAATGAAATTGCGAATGTGTGAAAGTTACACTGTGTGACACACAAAAAACTGATACACAAAACTGTACACATAAAGCTGATAGCTATTATCGATAGCTATTAGTTACAGTATGTCGGCAGTGTATATCTTATGTTTCTATTACGTCTCGTTCTTTAGGTATAACATAAGCCATTATTCAGGCAGCAAATCTGCATTTTAATAAACAAAATGGCGGGATAAAGAGGCGGAGTTTACACACCACAACCTTGCAATAAACGTAGAAAAAAAAACGGAACGTGTTAGAAAAATATGTGTATATGTTCCTATTCATCGATAAGTAGAGATGAATAAATAGGCAAATATAATACCTTGCAATAAACGTAGAAAGAAAAAACGGAACGTGTTAGAAAAATATGTGTATATGTTCCTATTCATCGATAAGTAGAGATGGATAAATAGGCAAATATGGAATAGGTACTTAATTTTTTTCTAACACAGTGTAATGTTGTATGATTAGTAGTTTCAATTTTTGTATGTATACTGTGGAAAATAAGAAACAGAATATATCTCTACCAAATTTACTACAGAAAATGCTGATTGGACAGGAGTTTAATAAAATGGAGAATTTCTACCGGAAACCCCCTAAAGATGTAAAAGAAATCTACAGTCCTTTAAAACAGTAGCTCCTAAGTGGGCCGGATTACAAATGTAAATGCCTGTAGTGGGCATGTACTACAGATAAAGCAAATGAAAGTAACAGAAAGAAAATAAGTTAAAAATTCTGCATTTTTTTGTGCACAATATTTGTTCTCAACGTTTTATATAGTGTTTTCATGTTAGAAAATATAATAATAAGAGTGTTTGTTACCGGTTTTTATTTAATAACTTTAATAAATTAAAATATGTACGTATTGCGAGTTCAACCATAGCCACCTTAACGTCACGCGGCGAAACGACAAAAACAAACTAGGATATAAATATACAGCTGTTAGCCCAGCTAGCTATTACTTACTAAAAAATATAACTTATAATCTGATACGAAATTTAACCAAAAACGAAAATCATGTACGGTATTACATGAAATAAAAGTACACACATTCGTTAAAATATTTAATTTAAATACGTATAAGTTCATAAAAAATTATGAAGCTTTCGCGTTTTCGGCAACATTGCTGTACATTTTTTTACATTTATAATACTTCAATAAAACGATGAATTTCAATTATATTAAAATGAAATGAAATAAAAATGCAGTTATTTAAATGTTTTACTCAAAAGAGAGCACACATATTTTTTTAAAAGACTGTAAAACATATACATTTTATAGTACGATCACGATATGTTTGTTTACATTTCAGATATTTCAGTAAAATTATAATTTTAATTTTATGAGTAAAAATGAAATATAAATACATTTCTTTAAATATTTTGTTCAAAATAAAACACTTATATTTTTTCAATTTAAAAAGAAATACACAATATATGAAGTTATCTGTAATATTATGATATGTTTGTTTACCTTTTAAATATTTCAATATTGTCATGAATTACTTCAATAAGACGATGAATTTCAATTATATTAAAATGAAATGAAATAAAAATGTAGTTATTTAAATGCTTTGCTCAAAAGAAAGCACACATATTTGTTTAAACAAATCTAAAATATATAAATTTTGCTGTACTGACGTGATTTGTTTGTTTATATTTCAGATATTTCAGTAAAATTATGAATTTTAATTTTATGAGTAAAAATGTAATAAAAATACATTCTTTAAAATATTTTGTTCAAAATAAAACACTTATATTTTTTATTTTAAAAAGAAATACATAATATATTAAGTTATCTGTAATATTATGATATGTTTGTTTACCTTTTAAATACATCAATATAGTTATGAATTTTAATATTAAAAATAAAGTAAACAATAATAAAATGATTAATTAAATAAGATTAATAAAATACACATTTAAAATTAAGGTACAGTATACTCTCAAAAATCCGCACAGCTTAAAAAGACGTATTTGGCAGATTTTAGAATAATTTCTTTTACTTACTTCTTAGAACTTCATTTGAGTAGCAAATCTTTAAAAAATAATTTATATGTTATACATACAATGCTGAAATAAAGGTTTACTTAATAAAAGTACAAATAATTCATGAAACTTTAATTTTAAGAACAATTTTCATACATCATATAATAGTTGCAAATTATCTAGATTTTTGAAAAGTCTGATCAATAGAAGCAAGAATATTCATACATATTAATTTTCTTATAGCCTGCAAAAAAGTCAGGAATGTTTGGTAAAGTAGGCAAGATTGCTGCCAATAAAGCGCTGCTGAAGTGTCATGTTTTCTTTTCACCTGAAAATATTATTGTGAACTCTTGCATTTTATGGTGTTTATTCAAAGTTTTGTACTCAATACTTTTAAACCTCAGTTCTGTTTTTTTTTTTTTTTTTTTTTTTTTTTCTTTTTTTACAGAACTCCAAAATGTTTAAGAAATGATCAACAATTTTTTACAAAAGAAAAATTGTATCCATTGTTTAAATATGGTATGACAGAAATAGTTTCAAATCATTTTGCTCATGTTGGCTTGTTGGTATCTTTAAAACTAATTTCATTGGAAAACATGTGCCACCACTCACGCTTTTAACACGTTATTACAAAAGTTACATTGAAATATGTTACTACATAAAAACAATTTCATAAAATTTTCAATTATCCAGATACTTTCTATAGAGGATTAAAAAAAAAAATACTTACGATTTTTTTTTTTTTTTCACACAAGTTTATTTTATTTTAATTGAATTTACTGCAAATTTAATTCTGAACTACAGAAATGTTTTTGTGTGTACTCTTTTTTATTCACTAACAAATTAAACATTTCGTTTGTTATGAGATACCACAATTTGTTTCATGTTTCGTAAAGATAATAAATTTTAACAAAATCTTAATTATGTCACTATTTGAATCAAAAGAAATGTTACTTTTGAAAGCAGACAACAGGCATTGCTTTCAAAAGAGTATGTTTAAAAATCGAAGGAAAGTAACATAAACATATAACAAGTATACTTATTACATGATTATTGCTAATTTAATATCCCCTTGATTTATTACTTCTGATCTTGAAAATGTATGATATAATATACACGATGATATATTACTTACATGATTTAATTTTTATAAGCAATCTATCTATTACTATTACTTGTATACATCACAGTTTTTCATCAATATTCTTCTATCACTTTCAATAATCTATACTTAAAAAAATATGTGCTCTAATACGGAGCATGTCAAAGAATCAACAAAAGACGTAAATTAAGAGTATAATACGGTACATTTAAACAAATTCAATAGAAAGAAAAGAAAATAAATTAAATCATAAAAACGCAATTTAAACAGAGTTATTTCAGATGTAAACAAGATTTGATCTTTTCACCGCATGACGTAGTGCGCAAGGAATCTCAAATAGCTCAAAATTCGCGCATCTATGAAATGGCACCCCCCTGATTCAACATTTCAGTTTTTTAACCGTACATAACAAATATTACGCTTTAGAGAAAAAATACTTATTCAGCGATACGTGTAAGTGAATAAATAGGCAAAATCGAAGAGTGTACCTAAAACTTACTGTTTTTGTAACACAGTGTTATCCTTAGCGTTTTGCATCCTTTTTGAAAGAACATGAGTCTAAATTATCTTTCTCAATAATATTGGCATCTGCTTGGGGTTTTTTTACAGTAAGTCATTGGACTGGAAGCTTATTCAAAAGAAATTTCTTAGCACTTACACATGCGCAGTTAAATATTTATCAGTAAAAACGTTAATATTTCATCAAATATATAGTATGTTTCATATTTTTGTTAAAGTAGGCTTTTATACTGTAGTATGTCAAGTCTTCTAAAACTGACGTTTTATAACGTCAGTTTTAGAAAAATGTAAAAAAGAAAAAGAAATCGAAGCATTTTGTTTGTTGTTAAATAAATCTTTATATCTTCATGAATATATGCGCAATTCACTTAAAAATAAATACTAGTAATTATAAGGAAGGACATAATCACATGTTACAACGACAGCGTATTTTAAGAATTACTTTTTACAAGTTAATCTCAGATACTTTGATTTTTGTTTAAAGTTTTACTTATCTCCTAGAAAGAGATTATCAAAATCCTATCTGTGTTTTATCTAAGAGCTATATTAGTATTTCCACGAAAACGCGAGGTCACGAGAACCTCGAATGTTTTTTTTTTTTTCTTTCCTTACATAAAATTTTTCAAACTGCGAAAAATTTGTACACCCTTCTAGAGCCAATTTATTAAAATTTTGGTCCGAAAATAGGTCATTTATAAAAATTAGCAAATTAAAACAGACCCTTCTTGAAAGCTGGATGATTTAAAAAAGTTTTCAAAAAACGTGGGTAAGAAAACTGTATATTTTGGTGATCGGTTTCAAAAATATGTTATATTTCTACAATGAAACACCAGAAAAAGTAGAATAAGGTAAATAATTTTGTATTAAAGGTATAAAAAAAGAAAGAATCATCAATTTGCAGTACAAGGGCTGCTTATTTCAGTGATCAGCAGTGAAAAAAAATCGACAGACTAAATGCGGTTAAACTCAAATTATATCAATTAGCTGTAAAATTAGATATCAATAGCAATAATTTAGAATTATCACTAAGCAATAATCGATAATTAACATTAATCTATATTTTTTCACATCATAATTACAGTAAAAGCCCATAGCGGCAGGATAAATGCATTAATAATAATAATAATAATAAATATCTATTTGGGAAGTCTGCCTAGACTTGCAGAAAATCGCATTATTAAGAAAAAACTACCGCCTGTATGAAGTACACAGAGACAGTAAAGGGTTGTATAATGCCCTTAAGCATAGATGACAATTTTTTAATTTATTCCGGATTATTTTTAGCCCTGTTTTTTTTCCATACCACTTACTGTTTAAAAGTAGTTTTTATTTTTATTTTATGGAAGTTATGTATTGGAGAAAGTTTTTTCAAAAATAAAATGGTGCAAAAATAAAGGCGGGGCTTAAAACTCTCCAGATTAAATCGAAATGTTGGCTTCTGTGCCTTAATTGGTGAATTCTTATATGAAGTATGTAATTAACTGAATTATGCATGCTGGTGCACAAACATAAAAAAATTAAATTTAGAGGTAATTGCGTTCTATGCCAGATGTTTGGTATGGTAAGTGGTAGTACAACACCATCTATAGTTCATTTCTTACACAAGGTATTGTTAACCTCTTAACGCGCGCTGTCCTCGCTGCGAGGGCGCAGAATTGTAGATCCAGCTGCAAATATTCATCCGGAAATTTTTTAGCGAAAATTTACGCTCATAATTTAGCATAAAAGGCCGTTTCCAAGGTTCTTCTATTATAAGGTTGGGCCATTTGAAGAGTAGCCAATCAGAAGCAAGCAGAAGTGAAACGTCACAAGGCGGAATACAGAAACAAACTACGATGCAAATATACAGCTGTTACTAGCCCAGAGCTAGCTATTACTTACTAAAAAATATATCTTATAATCTGATATAAATATTACCCAAAAACGAAAATCATGTATGGTATTACATGAAATAAAAGTACATTCGTTAAAATATTTATTTTAAATACGTATAAGTTCATAAAAAATTATAAAGCTTTCGCGTTTTCGGCAATATTGCTATGCATTTGTTTACATTTATAATACTTAAATAAAACGATGAATTTCAATTATATTAAAATGAAATGAAATAAAAATGCAGTTATTTAATTGTTGTGCTCAAAAGAAAGCACATATATTTTTTTAAAAGAATGTAAAATATATACATTTTACTATATGATCGCGATATGTTTGTTTACATTTCAGATATTTCAGTAAAATTATGAATTTTAATTTTATGAGTAAAAATAAAATATAAGTACATTTTTTAAAATATTTGTTCAAAATAAAACACTTATAATTTTCAATTTAAAAAGAAATACACAATATATGAAGTTATTTGTAATATTGATATGTTTGTTTACCTTTTAAATACTTCAATATTGTCATGAATTACTTCAGTAAGACGATGAATTTAAATTACATCAAAATGAAATAAAAATGCAGTTATTTAAATGTTTCGCTCAAAAGAAAGCGCACGTATTTGTTTAAAAAAATCTAAAATATATAAATTTTGCTGTACTAGTGTGATTTGTTTGTTTACATTTCAGATATTTCAGTAAAATTGTGGATTTTAATTTTATGAGTAAAAATGAAATAAAAATACATTCTTTAAAATAGTTTGTTCAAAATAAAACACTTTATAATTTTCAATTTAAAAAGAAATACATAATATATTCAGTTATCTGTAATATTATGATATGTTTGTTTACCTTTTAAATACTTCAATATTATGAATTTTAATATTAAAAGTAAACTAAATATTGGAAATAGGAGAAATTAATATTTATGTCAGACTTTAAACTCATATTAAATTTATTATTTCCCCATTTAAAAAAAGTTTCAGCATAACAATATATTTCAAAACAATTATTAGTATCAGTTTACAAATAAAATAGGTTCCTTAATAACAGAAATTAGAAGGGTACTAAAATCACTTACTGAATTTTTGGTTGTTGAACTCCAAGTGTATTTTAATTATATTACAATTATTATTTCGTCCCATGTAACATGCTGAGTGATTGGTAATTGATCAGCAGAAATTAATAATTGATTTATCTTCTAATACAGCTAAATTTTCGCAATCCACTAATCAACAAATCAGTTGTGACAGTGTTTGTTTACATTGCAATTGATATGTGGACTTCAGAGAATTGTGGATTTTTGAGAGATGATTATACTTCACTTTGCATGAAAGAAGAAATGTATGAAATTTTGTACTGCAGCAATCAATAATATGCATGTATGTATCATATGTATTTATGTAATCAGTAATATGCTTAATGTACATGAAAAAAAAAAGATCTTCGGATACAGCTAACTTGTCTTGCATGAAAATCTGTACTGTAGCGGAAAGTAATATGAATATACAAAAAAGTCTGATATGAGAATGGACTCATGATCACTTTTTTCATTCTTGCACCGAAAAGGAGGGAAGGGCAGTTGATAAAACACAATCCAGAAAAAAAAAAAAAAAAAAAAAATGATACGTGGTGGTGGGTCTAACATTATGATAGCACAGTTTAAAAACAAAGCAAAATGATTTTGCGCTTTCATGTTTAAGCTACAAATGAAAATTTATAGTAGTACTGAAAATTATTTCAACTGAATTATTCATTTGAGTATTCACTTGCTGTATAAATACAAATTTTTCGCATATTTTTGAGTAAAATTTGATAGCATATCAAATATGAAAGAAACGCCTCTAGAAAAGAAACGCCTCTCTCTCATTGAAATCCGAGACAGACAGTTGGATGATGTTCCTTGTAAGTAAAAGAAATCACTGGTATCCAAAGAATTAATTAACTTTCGAAAAAGCTAAAATAGTGCTTGCCTATTTTCGCTAAAATGCTAAAGTAATTTTTTTGCCAGGTTAAACCCTGTCAGTAAATATACTCCAAATTAATAAATACGAAACTTTGAATAAACACCATAAAATGCAAGAACTTGCAACATTTGTTTCAGGTTAAAAGAAAACACAACACTTCATCAAGGCGAATAAAGTAGGCAAGAGTGCTGCCGAAGGGTCATGTTTTCTTTTCACCTGAAACAATTATTGTGAACTCTTGCATTTTATGGTGTTTATTCAAAGTTTTGTACTTATTACTTTTAAACCTCAGTTCTGTGGTGTTTATTTATTTATTTTTTTAATATATATATATATATAATACTCCAAAATGTTTAAGCAATGATCAACATTTTTTTACAAAAGAAAAATTATATTCATTGTTTAAATATGGGGTATGACAGAAATAGTTTCAAAACATTTTGCTCATGTTGGCTTGTTGGTATTTTTAAAACTATTTTCATTGGAAAACATGTGCTACTACTGACACTTTTAACATGTTATTACAAAAGTTACATTGAAATGTGTTACTACATAAGAACAATTTCATAAAATTTTCAATTATCCAGATACTTTATACAGAGGATTAAAGAAAGAAAAAATTAAAATAAAAAAAAGTACTAAGATTTTTTTTTTTTTTTACACACAAGTTTATTTCATTTTAATTTTAAACTGCAGAAATATTTTTGTGTGTACTCATTTTTATCCACTACATAACTTAATGAGATACCACAATTTTTTTCATGTTTTATAAAGATAATAAATTTTAACAAAATATTAATTATGTTCCTATTTGAATTTTAAAAAAAGGTCACTTTAAACAGCAGACAACAGGCATTGGCTACTGCCTGCTTTCAAAAGAGTATACTTGAAAATCGAAGGGAAGTAGCATAAACATTTAACAAACATACTTAATACATGATTATTGCTAATTTAATATCCCTTTGATTTATTACTTCTGATCTGGAAAATGTATGATGTAATATACACGATGATATTACTTACATGATATGATTTTATGAGCAATCTATGTATTGCTATTATACATCACAGTTTTTCAGCAATGTTCTATCACTTTCAATAATGTATTCTTTAAAAAATATATGTGCTCTAATGCGGAGCATGTCAAAGAAGCAACAAAAGACGTAGATTAAGATTATCACACGGTACATTTAAACAAATTCGATTAAAAGAAAAAATAAATAAATAAATAATAAAAAAAGCAATTTAAACACAGTTATTTCAAATGTAAACAAGATTTGATCGATCCGCTTTATGACGTAGTGCGCGAGAAATCTCAAATAGCTAAAAATTCGCGCATTTATGAAATGGCACCCCCCTGGCCGTTTCCTGTTTTACTAAAAAGTTTAAATTTCTTTTAGATTAATATAGTTCATGAATTCCGGTGGCAGTATGATTTAAATGATGGGATTTGTCTTCTGATGCAAAGGATTTTGTTCCCATTCGTACAAACCGAATGCTTCTATGGTGATTTGTTTCTTTTCGTGAAATTTTCAAAAATGTACTAAATTGTAGATTATTAGATTTATTCTACAATAAAAAGCATTTACCTTAGACAATTTTAAATTTAATTTCCTGCTCTTTCGTATTTGATAATTTCATATGCATTTAAGTTTTAAAATTTATCAGCTATCATTTTGTTATAAAAAATTATCAATAATATATATATATATACATATATATATATATATATATATATATTTAGAAGCAAACTGTGTCCTTTACTCCATGCTGCATTCTTGTATATTTTTGTTCATTTTCATGAAATTTTTAAAAATGTAATCAATTATGGATTTCTAGGTTTATACAAAAAATAAATAAATAAATAAATAAATAAATAAATAAATAAATAATAATAATAATAATAATAAAAATATTTCTCAAATGACAATTTTAAATCTAAATTTTTACTTCTGAAACCTGCTGCTGCGTTCGGATCCACTTTGAACTAAAATCGACATACATGAAAATTCATATTTTAAGTATAATATTTTTTGAGAAAAAATGAGAATTTCCATAAATTTAATTCAGAAATAGGAAATGAAAGTAAGATTACATACTGGAATTGAAAACATTGGGCCAGTTTAGATTCCTTCTGGTGCATACAAAAATAAACATCCCTTTCTTTCATACGAAATGAACACTGCAGCAGGATTAAGATTTGATTACTGTATTTATATATATCAGTATTTCAATTTATGAGCTAGCTCCGCTAATGTGAATTTTTCTTATTAAAAAATGATATTCACTAGCTAAATGTGCATATAGGTACAAATCGAACCATTGAATTATTTTAATTATTATTTGAAATGAGATATTCGAAAGTGTGCTAAATACTGCATGATAAAGTTTATCATACAATTTTTGAAGTGAAAACTTTTTTAGGCGCGTTGAGCACTTTTGGGTGAACAAAAATCATGAAACTCGCGTCATCGTCAGAGAAGGTTTTCCATTTGAAGTGAAAACTTCTTTAGGCGCGTTGAGCACTTCTGGGTGAACAAAAATCATGACTCTCGCGTCATCGTCAGCGAAGGCTTTCCATGAAAATCGAAAGTGGAATTCGAGATTTCAGCTGATTTACACGTTTTGAGGTGTCCTGAATGGGTTTTCTTTTGTGTCTCAGCTACTAATTAAAATAATTTCATAAGAAATACATCATTAGAAAGCTTTGTTGATGTGGAATCGAACAGAAGATTACAGAAATTTCTACCGCCAGATGGCGCTGTCATATTTTAAAATTTCAATATTTGAAATTCTAATTATGATTAAATTATTTTTAATGCATCATTCGAAAGATATTTTAAAGTTCTTTTATATTATCGAAAGTGGAAGTCAAGATTTCATCTGATTTACACGTTTTGGGGTGTTCTGAATCGGTTTTCTTTTGTATCTTAGCTATTAATTAAAATAATTTCATAAGTAATCAATATTTTTACCTAATATAAGGCTTAGTTCATTTAATTTGGGTAGCTACAAATATTGTGCCGAATCATATAATACAGATCATAAACACTTCTTTACAAACCAAAAATAATTCGAAAATAATAATCTAATAGCTCGACGATACAATTCACGTTACTTAGTTTTCACTTCTATCGGCAGTCCCCAAACACTGCTTTGATTTTTTTTTTTTTTTTTTTTTTTTTCACTCAGAATGCTAAATTTAATCTCTCTCTTCTTTAGAACCGATTAATATATACTTTTTGATTCTGCAATTTATCAGATAGCTAAGCTTTAATAAGAAAATCCCTAAACATTTATAAACTATTAAGAATTAAAGAATGATTTATAATAATAGAAAAAATTACCATGCTAATCATTTATCTAAAAAAAAATATATTATCGCAATCTGAGACGCTATTAGTCTTCTATAAAATATATTTCTTAATAGAATCTAATTTTTTAAAGCCATATTTTATTTCAGGTGAGATATAATACACCTTAGGCGATCTAATATATCTTTGCTAGATTAAACAGGTTAAAAAAAAAAAAAACCTTCTGTAAAGAAAATAAGTGTCGGTAATAAATTTCTTTTGACATTGTTGAAAAAAAGAAAGATTATCTTTAAAGAATGAAAGTAGAAATAAGATGGCAGTATATTAAGATGGCAGTATTAATCTCTATTTCAAAATTATGTTACAGGTTTCATTATTTAAAACAAGTAGTTTACGTATATATTAAAATGCTATTCACTTTGATGCACTTATTAGTAATCTTGCATAAAATTAATTTAGCCTCTGCATTAGGAAATAAAAATTATTTAAGTCTGGTTTTTATTACGAGTATAAATTTACTGCAATACGACTAACATAGCTGCCCACAGAATATATATATATATATATATATATATATATATATATGTATATATCAGAAATCTTTTATAGGAATTTTTTTTATATGTTTTCAAGAAATTTTCAACGACTTAATAAGGTGAAAACTTTTGCTCATAGAAAGTGGTATTTAAAATCGTACTATCTCGCAGCTACGGAATACTCAAAATATCATTATAGCTGTTATCTTTTAAACTTTTTCGAGGAGATTTTAGGCCAGAAAATTTCTATAACAATTTAAAGTCTTTTTAATCTTAGAAAATAAACATGAAATATTTCTATTTAGAAATAGCGGCAAAAAACCCGTATTGTCAACTGAAGGGATTTGTACCGACGCGTACAGACTTTTGTAATTTTTTTAGGATGTAGATCATAGGGACATTTTGGGTAATTTAAAACACATTTCATAGGATTTACCAACGATTATATATATATATATATATATATATATATATATATATATATATATATATATATATATATATTCATAATTTTCCATTTGAAGCAGAAACATATACTCTCAAAGGTGGAATATTTTAAGCTGTCAGCAGCAAAACGACAAAACTGGAGTTGGGAACACTCTTATCAGTGTTTCAAAATTTAGGTACTTTTTTATTTATTGAATATCTACCACGATGTTCTATTTGTAATGGTTTCCTAATCAGTTCGTGGGGCCGCGGTACATCGGTCGGTCGAGCGCCAAGCTCGTAAATGGAAGATTGCAGGTTCGATACTTGAACCGGCCAAAGACCGCCGTGTACACTGATGGTGGCTGGTGCACATAAAATCAATCGTAGCCGCTGTGTCCTCTCCTGTTCTCATCCAAAGTATACATCTGGGGATCACCGAAGCAGGGGAGTTACCCCCTTAAATCATATTATGTTTTATTTAATGAAATTTCCGGTTTAAAATGTATAAAAAAATTTATAAAAAAAATATATTATCGCAAACTGAGACGCTATTAGTATTCTATAAAATATATTTCTTAATAGAATGTAATTTTTTATTTTAGGTGAGATATAATACACCTTAGGCGATCTACTATATCTTTGCTAGATTAAAAAGGTTAAAAAAAATATGCCTGACTTCCTAAACTAGTTGCCTTCCCCGTGGCTCGGAAACTTGACGGTAGACAGCGCCACCTGGTACAGATTGCACGATTTTTTCGTTCAACAGCCACTAAAATTTTTAAACTTGATTTGATATACATAAAAGCTAATAGAATCGAAGAAGTATTGATTATATGTATATACATAAATAATATACTACTTCTTAAAATTATTGGTGTCAGTTGAATAAAAAACCCTCGCAATCTGTACCAGATGGCAATGTCTACCGCTTCAACTATTGCCAAGCTTCCGTGACCCGTAAAAGGCATCTAGTTTAGGAGGTTATGCCCAGATCGTCAACAATAAGGAAAGGACACGTGACATCACTCATAGTAGAGTTACAGCGCCTAGAATACATAGTTTGGAAAGCGACCAGCAAATCAGTGTCTGAAACATTAAGCCTCTCACCAGAGGTCAGTGCTGTCGAGTTTATTGCTTGGTGATTGGTGATTGGGTTTTACGTCGCACTAATGCTGCGCAGATGGGCAATTGGCGACGGTCTGGGACACACCTCTAGAGGTGGTCCGGAGACATGCCATCACAATTTTGATCCTCCACGGAAGGGATGGCTCTCCCGCTTCGGTAACCCCCAGAGGTATAATTTTTGATGGGAACATGGAGGACTTTGCGGCCACGACAGATTTTACGTGCACCAGCCGCCATTAGTGTACACGACGGTCTTTGGCCGGCTCGAGTACCGAACCCGCAATCTTCCAATTACGAGGCCGGCGCTCTACCGACTGGGCTACCGCGGCCCAGTTTATTGCTTGAAAAACTCCCTATTGGTTAATTATGTGCTTAGATTACGTGATTGAGTAGATGAAATTTTTAAAAGCTAATCAACTCTTCGGTTTGAGCGAAAAATTCGGTTGCAGCGTCATCTGGGAAACTTAAATTTTTAGCAGTATTTTAAACATTCATCACAAACGCATCTAGGCGCTGTACTAGAGGACAAAACCATAGCCTCCTAAACTAGATGCCTGTCGCGTGGCTCAGAAACTTGACAACAGTTCAAACGGTAGACAGCGTCACCTGGTACAGATTACGCGACTTTTTATTCAACAGCCATCAAAAATTTTTTAAAGTGGGATTTGACGGAACAGGACAATTCCGCCGAGATTTTAATCCCCTATTCCCCTCATAGGACAATTCCGCCGAGAATTTTAACCCCCCTTTTCCCACAGAGGACAACTCCGCCGCGCCATTTTCCTGAGACGAGAAGAGGGGGTCTGCAGCAGTATTTCCATTTTTGGCGACGCATTGCACTTTGGCGGCACATCGAGCATTATATAAGTGCACTTCCCCCTCGCTTAGGAAATATGAGTAAAAGTAAAATAGATTTTAACCAAATTATGAGTAAAAATTTTTACTCATAAACATGCATTTAATTTTATTTTTCATTATTATTATATGTTCTTTTATTTGACAATTATTTAATCGTATTAATAAATTTTGCTCTTAATAAATTTATTTCTAATTTTCGTGTAGCACTTGGATATCATAAAATTCAAGTAAAAATTAACTTAAGAAAAATTTACATCTTAGTTTAAATTATTCCGATTACATTTACAAAAATTATTAAAGGATAAATAAGAAATTAAATTTTCTTTACTTAACATAATATTCAAATATATATTATTTAACTTATATTAAATTTTCTTTATCTATTTTCTTTAATTTAATTTCTTAAATTTTTATTCAACAGTGATAAATAACAGTAATAACAACAGTAATAATTCAGTGCGATGAAAATCATCTCCATCTGTATATATCGTGGAAAATAGTTTTAATAAATATTAATTTTATTAAATAATTTGTATGGAAAAAATGTAGAAGAAAGTTTCATGATGGTTATATCATACTAGTTGATATTGGAGGAACATTCAGAAGATAGGTTTTAGTAACATAGCTGATTTTGTTAAGAGACTGGAAAAAAAAAACAGAAAATTTTACCACGAAAAATACCACGAAAAATACACGAAAAAATATAGGGACGGATTTTAAATTCATAGGGACATTTTGGGTAATTTAAAAAACATTTCATAGGATTTACCAACGATTATAAATATATATATATATATGTAATATCCAACTTGTGTGGGCCTTCAAAAAACAAACTACTAATTCAATTAATTACTTAATCATTTAAAATTTAATAAAGAATTAATAGTATTTACAATTATTTACAGATAACGTTAGTATGAATTCTAATAGTTCTGCTGATCCAATGTTCATTTAATATTTCGTCTAAAATAATTCAGTTCGTTGCATAAACAATTTACTTATTACTTTGCTTTTAGCTATTTCGAAACACAAAGTACGCTGTCTCGTACTTTACCCCGGCACGGCTAAACATATCGTCCAAAAAAGAAGAGCGATGCATCCGTCAGCTATGCATGCCTTGTAATCCGTTCGTCGACTGTTCTATCTGCGTCAGAGCTCTCCGCTCTACGATGAAAACGGTTGTTCCGGAAGTGACGTCGTCTCTAGTCACAAGTACGAACTTCCGCTCATATTCTGTTCTCTCTGTCGAAACTCAGCTGCTTTGGGATTCCAGGTAGCGGCAAGCAAGGTTAGGGGGAGAAACAGGATGCCGATCCACTACATTCGGCCATCCTGTATCGGCTGGACCTCCAGGCGATCACACTGAAAAATACAAACAAAAAACAAACAAACACAAAAGCAACACAAAATAATAACATACTTATTTACAATACATTTCAAATTTGACATTTTTTTTTTTTTTAAGTTATTCCACATTTGAGGAATTCAGCATGAGTAAGTGTACAATAGGAGCCTTCATGGCATCCATTTTTGATTTTTTTATCAACATTTTCATTTTTAATTTTCACTGTTTTATCAAAGTACATCATTTTTTGTTTAATGGCAACTTGGTCGCCCAAGGCAACAGTCTCTGGTGACCGTCCACTCAACTTGCATTCTGTTTTATTTTTCTTTTTTAACTCTAGCAGATTGTTTATTGATGTGTGTACTCAAATCTTTATTTTGGAACTCGGAGTTATTTTGGGACTCGAACTCGAGACCCTCTAATCGATCATTTTCAGTTTTAAGACTTTTTAAGGCCTCTGTAGCATCTTGTTCGGTTGAAAAGTCTATGATCGCAGTCTTATATGTAGGGAAAACTTCTAATTTTATTTGCACAGCTTTGGGAAATAATATGGCTATTTCACTAATCGTGGTCGTCAATGGAAGTGATGGGATGAATAACTTTCTCAAATTTATGCTGGCAGTCTTTTCTTTTGAGATATTTAGTCTTTTACACTCGATGGAATTTATCGTCGATGGCTTTTCTCTGGATTTCTTCCTCTTAAGGAGTCTGGAATTATCGTGAACTTTTTCTTTCAACTTTTCCAACTCTTCGGCTAACTGTGAAATTTTTTTAACTAGGGCTTGTTTTTCATCTTTCTTCGAATAAGTGTTTTCAGGATTTGGCGACTTCATTCGGGAAACATTCGTCTGACTTCGTCCCTTTCGGCGCGGCTCCTCCTCTTTATCACCCTCATCATCTATTTGGAAAACACTCGTTTGACTTTGTTTCTTTCGTCGAGGCTCCTCTTCTTCCTCACTGTCATCATTTCCACCATTATCGTCCTTCAAAAGCATCTTATCGTCATCACTTTCGTCATTTTCGTCTTTATCGTCATTTTCACTTATGGCTTTTTCGGGAGATTCTAATGATTTTTTTGACAGCATAACAGGGTGAGGGGTTATATTTTCACATTTTTTAGCATTATTCAAAGTTTCATTTATTTCTGGGGAATTTTCAAAATTTTTGTTTTCAAAGTTAATGGGGGTATCAATAACAACATTCGACTTAATTTTATTTTGATATGTATTTACTGGAAGTACTGTTACTAAATTTACCTCTAGAGAATTAGACTTATTTTTCACAAAAATACCTTTCTCATTAATTGTTGTTTCACTTAACACTAATACGTTCATGCCTATAATTATATCGTACGGTATCATATCATCATGTACAACATAGATATCAGTTTTACTTTCGAAATCATCAACTTTAAGATCAACACTGAATGAACCTAATGGTTTTATCGAACTCTTCCCGATCCCCTTCAAAGTAGTACTCATAGTATTTAATGTATTTATATTTAATTTATCAAAAGAATTGTTACGCAACAATGTTGCTTCACTTCCTGTATCAATGATTCCAATAAAATTTATATCATTTACTTGTATAATTTTACTCATATTTTGATTTACACCAATACATAATGTCTCAACTTCTGGTTTCAAACCTGGGCACTCCGAACTTTTATGCCCGTACTGTTTGCAGGAAAAACATTTCAGGCCTTTGGCCTTATGGGGGCAATCTCTAGATAAGTGGTTTTTTTCACCATAATTATAACATATTTTACTAACTTCATTTTGAGGACTAAATTTTTCATGTACGTTATAGGCTATAGGTTTCAAATTTGCATTATCAATTCTATCAATTTTAAATTTATTTTTCTCATTGTCTCTTTTATATATTTCATACAATTTAATTTTTTCCTCGAATTAACGCATATTTTTAGCCCCATAAAGAATAACTTTATTTTCATTTTTATCATTTATTTCTTGGATCACGTAATGCATAAAGGGGTTAGGGGTAGTCAGAGACACGAAAAAATGATAATTTTCAGTAATTTTTTTTCGCTATTAAATCATTTTATTTTACAAAAGTAATAATATGGCATTATTATACAATGTTTTGACTTGAAGTCACGAAAATTTGAAAAAAAAAAATTTATAATTTCCAAAGTTATAGCTGTTTCTGTTGACCCAGTCCAAAAAAAAGGTCCTTGCGGTGACAATGATAAGTCCTTGGAGATTCATCTAAAATCAATCGGATAAGAAAAATTAGTTTTATAAATAGATAATCCTGGGCCTGATCGAAGCTTTTTTTTTTTTTTTTTTCAAAAATTAAAAAAATGGCGGACTCAGGAAATTTTTTTCTAAATTTTGGGGAAAAAGTCAACAGTTAATTGGTCTTAAAAAATCGAAATTTTTGAAAAAAAAAAAATCCTTTGATCAGGCCCGAGTTTATTATGTATTCTAAAAGCTGTATAAATTTCATTAAAATCTACTGAGCGGTTTTCAAGTTACAGTTGTCACCAGTTCAAAAAACATAGTTTTGAGAAAAACGCATTTAAAGTTTCGCACTAGATTTACGTACAGAAATACGAATTATTTAATCACTTACACTGAGTCATCTATTCCTGGGCCATATAATAGTTCTTCAGCCATTGTGGAAGTTTCCAAAACATCAATTTGCCGTTGCCTACGAAGCATTCTGCCTTCCCGAGTGTTGTCGTTGGCGCGCTGATCTGCCACTTTCACACGTGCAGCATCCTTTTTTTTTGCATACTGATGGGAATTAGACCCACAACTTCAATCAACTTCAAATTTTCAGAGAATATTTATAAGATATTACACTTTAAGAAAATGCAAAAAAAAAAAAAAAAAAAAAATTGATTTTTTGAAAATCCTGACTACCCCTAACCCCTTAACGCGGCATCTTCAATGTGCCCGATTTTGACAATTCATGCATTTTAAAATAATATTACGTAACTGTTTCATTAGTTTTCATTTTCTTTTTACTTAACATTTCGTGTAAAGAGGCATTACCTCGATTTTGAACTCATTAATAAGTGCATTTTTTATTTTTCTGTAAGTCAATCATCCCTTTTCAGATCTTATAAACAACAGAGCGTTTCCGCTCAAAGACCTTTTACAGAAAATTATTTTTTGTAACTCATTCAAATTAAACATTACTGACAATTCTTCAAATTCGGAAAAAAAAACTCAATAATATTTTCATGCGGTTCGCCGCTAAATTTAGACATAGAATTTTCAAAATTATTGAAAGAAACAGTTGCACCAAGTGATCCAGAATTCACCGTATTACTATAATTTACACCTTTTTTAGTTTTATCATTATAATCATAATCATTTTCATAGCACTTATTATCGCTCATATGGCATTGCACAGAGGAGTCAATTTTTTCAATGTCATTATCGCCACTACTTTCGGATTCACTGCTCGATTCACTTTGAGAATCTTCCTCATCTGAATTATTTTCGGAATTTTCTTGTTTTCACAACTCCGTGTCACACAAATGTAATAATAATCGATCTCGCAGTTCATTTTTGCTCCCATCAAAAGGGACATTTAATACATTACAAATAATAGTCAATTCATTCAACGAAAAATTTTCGTCGATGAATTTTTGTTTTTTTATATAATTTTCATCATCTACGACAAAGTTAAATCCTATGAATTTTCTTATTCTGCATCGGTTTTTTCTGTCACCTGTATCATTAAATAAAAAGCGATGCAGAATTTTAATCTAACTATAGCTCTCAGTCCTCAGTGCAGCGCCAATCTTGGGTATATCCCCAAGCGAAACCATTATATAACAAGATAAAATGTACGTACCTTAGAAGAACAGAAATAGCAGCCGGTGCTTGATTACCCTAAATCTCTTATTGAAACTTCCATCCAAATGATCCGTGGTTATTCCGCAGAATTCGCAGATACTTCGTTGCTTACTATGACCTGTCACTTATCCAGCTTGAAATTTTGGTTTAATCCACATAGTTGTAGAATGGCATATCATAACTAATTCGGCACTCATTTGTAGAAACAAACACAACTAGTTGAATCACGGTTTTAAGAATAAAAAGTTCAGTTTATCAGTTTATATTTTAAAAAAGTGCAGTCCCATCATCAATAGAAACACAATTCGAAAAAGTTTTAAAATAGTCTATTAAATAGTTCACATTTTTTAAAGTAAATATTCTATTCTTTATCGCGTTCAATCCAAAATTTAAGTCAAATAAATACGCATAGTTTATTCTCGATCCTAATCAATTACGAGCGATGTTAACTAAAAATTAACGTTCAATCCCACTTCTGAGATGTAATATCCAACTTGTGTGGGACATCAAAATCAAACTACTAATTCAATTAATTACTTAATCATTTAAAATTTAATAAAGAATTAATAGTATTTACAATTATTTACAGATAACGTTAGTATGAATTCTAATAGTTCTGCTGATCCAATGTTCATTTAATATTTCGTCTAAAATAATTCAGTTCGTTGCATAAAATATTTACTTATTATTTTGCTTTTAGCTATTTCGAAACACAAAGTACGCTGTCTCGTACTTTACCCCGGCACGGCCAAACATATCGTCCAAAAAAGAAGATCGATGCATCCGTCAGCTATGCATACCTTGTAATCCGTTCGTCGACTGTTCTCTCTGCGTCAGAGCTCTCCGCTCTACGATGAAAACGGTTGTTCCGAAAGTGACGTCGTCTCTTGTCACAAGTACGAACTTCCGCTCATATTCTGTTCTCTCTGTCGAAACTCAGCTGCTTTGGGATTCCAGGTAGCGGCAAGCAAGGTTAGGGGGAGAAACAGGATGCCGATCCACTACATATATTCATAATTTTCCATTTGAAGCAGAAACATATAGTCTCAAAGTTGGAAAATTTTAAGCTGTCAGCAGCAAAACGACAAAACTCGAGCTGGGAACACTCTTATCAGTCTTTCAAAATTTAGTTACTTTTTTTTTTTAATGTCTACCACGATGTTCTATTTGTAATGGTTTCCTAATCAGTTCGTGGGGCCGCGGTACATCGGTCGGTCGAGCGCCAAGCTCGTGAATGGAAGATTGCAGGTTCGATACTTGAACCGGCCAAAGACCGCCGTGTACACTGATGGTGGCTGGTGCACATAAAATCAATCGTAGCCGCTGTGTCCTCCCCTGTTCTCATCCAAAATATACATCTGGGGATCACCGAAGCAGGGGAGTTAACCCCTTAAATGATATTATTTTTTATTTAAAGAAATTTTCGGTATAAAATGTATAAATAAATTTATAAAAAAAATATATTATCGCAATCTGAGACGCTATTAGTCTTCTATAAAATATATTTCTTAATAGAATGTAATTTTTTAAAGTCATATTTTATTTTAGGTGAGATATAATACACCTTAGGCGATCTAATATATCTTTGCTAGATTAAAAACGTTAAAAAAAAAATGCCTGACGCACTGTTGCCACGCTTTTCAATAAAAATGAGTGTGTCCCATACCATACCCTCCTAAACTAGATGCCTTCCCCGTGGCTCGGAAACTTGACGGTAGACAGCGCCACCTGGTACAGATTGCACGATTTTTTCGTTCAACAGCCACTAAAATTTTTAAAAGTTGGATTTGATATACATAAAAGCTAATAGAGTCGAAGAAGTATCGATTATATGTATATACATAAATAATATACTACTTCTTAAAATTATTGGTGTCAGTTGAATAAAAAACCCTCGCAATCTGTACCAGATGGCAATGTCTACCGCTTCAGCTATTGCCAAGCTTCCGTGACCCGTAAAAGGCATCTAGTTTAGGAGGTTATGCCCAGATCGTCAACAATAAGGAAAGGACACGTGACATCACTCATAGTAGAGTTACAGCGCCTAGAATACATAGTTTGGAAAGCGACCAGCAAATCAGTGTCTTAAAAATTAAGCCTCTCACCAGAGGTCAGTGCTGTCGAGTTTATTGCTTGAAAAACTCCCTATTGGTTAATTATGTGCTTAAATCACGTGATTGAGTAGATGAAATTTTTAAAAGCTAATCAACTCTTCGGTTTGAGCGAAAAATTCGGTTGCAGCGTCATCTGGGAAACTTAAATTTTTAGCAGTATTTTAAACATTCATCACAAACGCATCTAGGCGCTGTACTAGAGGACAAAACCATAGCCTCCTAAACTAGATGCCTGTCGCGTGGCTCAGAAACTTGCAAACAGTTCAAACGGTAGACAGCGTCACCTGGTACAGATTACACGACTTTTTATTCAACAGCCATAAAAAAAAAATTAAAGTGGGATTTGATATACATAAAAGGCAAATAGAATCGAAGAAACGTTGATTATATATATCATATATCACTTCTGAAAGTTATTGGTGAAACTTGAATAAAAAAATCGCGTAATCTGTACTAGGTGGGGCTGTCTACTGCTTGAACTGTTGCCAAGTTTCCGAGAAACGCGACAGGCATCTATTTTAGAAGGCTATGGCAAAACATTGGCATTTCCGGTAATACAGTTGGTCTTTTGCCACTCAAGAGTAGCAAACATTTGTTGACCAAGCGTTTGTTTGTAAACATGCTCTTTCCTTATTACCCACAGCACAGTACTGATATGACTGACGTTAAATTCAACCATCAAATTCATCAAACAGCATCCCTCAAAATTACTGGTGATCACTGAATGAAACAGTCCCTAAATTTGACAGCATTGACTGTGATAAATCCGATTTAAAAATTTTAAATATTTGCTGCTATGCATTATTAAACAATTACATAATTACGCATTTCTCTCAAAATTGAGTTATAAATGAGTTGTATATCAAAATTCAGAAATAAATTTCTCGAAATACAATTTCAATTCTTGGGATATTAATAATGTACTATCTGAAGATTTCTTTACATAGAGTATTATTAGTTTATTAGTATGATTAGTACAGTATTTTTATAAATTTGTTCAAAGTGATTTCACATAATGAATGATAGTTACATTTCTTGCCTCGTACGCATAGGTATGAAAAGCAGCTGATATTCGAGATGATATCATGGGAAAGAAATGGGTATTGATTAACTATTGAATTTTTTTTATTACTATTATTATTCCGACTGAGGGAAAATAATGCCTGGACCGGGAATCGAACCCCAGATCTTTTACTTACAAGGTCAAGGCTCTACCATTTGAGCTATCCAGGCCGACAACCGGTGGACATTACTCACTCAGACAACCTTTAGGCACAAACAACTGGACTATTATGTAGATAGCTCGACAGAAATAAGCCACAGTTAAAGGAAAACACCATTAAACAATGGGAGAAAGAAATACAACATATTAAAATCACACAATCAACTGATTGGGAAGAAAATCATTTATTGAATTTTTTTTTTTTTTTTTTTTTTGTTCGTGCCTAAAGGTTGTCTGAGTGAGTAATGTTCACCCGTTGTCGGCCTGGATAGCTCAATTGGTAGAGTCTTGACCTTGTAAGTCAAAGATCTGGGGTTCGACTCCCGATCCAGGCATTATTTTCACTCAGTCGGAATAATAAAAAAAATGTCAATAAATGATTTTCTTCCCAATCAGTTGATTGTGTGATTTTAATATATTGATTAACTATGTTTGATTAATATTAAGGGTCGTACTATCCACCATTTTTTTTTTTAAAGACACTCTCAGGGATGAGAAAATTTAAAATTTATTGTCATCACTATATTTATACAATAATGTCTATCCTACAAGTGCTTAAATCTATAATCATGGAACTTACAATAAATATGCCAGAACTATTTCATGAAATTAGTGGTTGTAAAAAAAGATGGGAACTTCTTATCTCTTAGAGTGTCCTGAAAGTAAGGTAGGCGAAGAATACGACCCCTGTGAACATGTTGATTGACTTTTGTTTCATATCGCCTAATTCTAGGTACTGCTATACCGATATTTTAATAAGATGCCTGATCCCTTGATTAATGGGAATAACTGGTTCCACGACATTACTGCCCAAATCAAAACTTGCATTTAACTTTTAACTCTTTAATGCTCATTGGTTGCGCACTGAATCAATAAATGAAGCATTTGACAACTTTCTTATTTTATTTTTAGCAAATTTTTAATATTTTCCCCTTGTTTTAATATATTTTTAAAACTTCCCTTCCTTCTCTGTTCGGTAGATAGAAGTGGAAGAAAAATTAATAAATGATGTTACAGGGGAAGTAAATGCATAAGTCACATGGAATTTCTTACAAGGCGCAAAGTTTGTTGATGCACTCGTGCCTGTTTTTTTCACTTAATGAAAAATAGGGAATTATTTTGACTTAAAACAACTTTTGCGAGTTTATATAGTTTATAGTGTTTATTGAGAAAGTTTTTTATTCATTAAATTGAATATTATTTAATATTTATGAATAAATATTATTTGTGAGATAATTTCATAAATAAATCACCACTAAAGTAATCTTAAGAATATGTTTAAAAAATATCTATAGAATATCTCATGTTATTTGGCACATTTCTTAAGAATGAGCATTGTTACTTAATATATCTGCAGATTTTATTTATTTATTTATTTAGTTTTAAGATAAACTTACAATTAATTTCGAGGGAAATTTACAAACAATCTGAGACTTTTCATCAAAACGTATATGGGGTAGATACTCAGAAATAAATAAATAAAAATATCTTTTCTATTTTTTAACATTCCCTATAAACATAGATTTTTTAAAACCTCTTACAGTTCTGCCACAGGCGACTTTCTTTTATTATTTTCTACCACTATTTATATAACATAAAATTTAAAAAAAATTATGTAGGTAAAATATGCAGATTTCACCAGTATATTAAAAATTTATTTTTTTGGAGATAGTAATATAAAAAGAATATTAAAAAGTACTTGTGTCAGCCCTATCTAATTTAAAAGACTGAAGGATAATTTAAAATTTTTAGATAATACCTATAACTAGTGTGTCATTGTACATATTAAGTTAGAATTTTTTATAAATGAAAAATATAAAATTACAAGGGATATAGTTTTGAAAATAACACAATTAATTATGAGGGGGGGGGGGTTAAATATTAAATTAAGTGGGTGTTAAATGTCACTCACGTTGTACCATTCCTCCAGCAACATGTTCCCTGGTAGTTGATTTGTCAATTATGTTAATTTATCCGTAATAGTGTTAGGCCCCTCCATTTTTTCAAACCAGGGTATTTGTAGCGTAATCATACCCTCCAACATCCTAATTAATCTTCCGTAGTATTGCTAGTCCCGCCCTTTTTCTCCCACCAATAAATTTTTAGAATAATATTTTCCAAATGCAATTGTGATTAAAAAAAAAAGAAGAAAAATTCTTTAAAAATATCGTGGTGTGAAAAAGAAGGCGGGGCTAACAATACTACGGAATACTAATCAGTATGTTGGAGGGTATGCGTAATGGGCTTCTTATTTAATCGTGTGTACATATTGCTCAATATTACTCTAAAAATTTACTGGTATGAAAAAAAGGCGGGGCCTAACGCTATGACAGATAAATTAGCATAATTGATAGGTTTACCGGGTGGTGCTAAATAAATTACAATTTTACAGCTAAAATCTCCCTGATTACCCCAAAAATAGGGCTATGGCTGCCTTCCAACTAGCTACAATGCATGATTGCCTATATGCAGATCTTTACAGACTCCAAATACTCCTCCAGATATTTCTGCCTGGTCCATTTGCATACTTGCAAAGCATCTCATTAACACTTTCGTGACCGCTGACGTAGTTTCACGTCATCTGAAAATCTCTAACTCCACCAGTTCTTTCGCAATTTGTATGTTATTTAATTCTTAAAACAATACGCAATATTTATATTTGTTCTATCAATATACTACGGATATAAAAGATTTGATTAGAAAGAGTATAACTATGATGTATATCTATTTGTAATATAAATGTGAATACAGAAAAATTTATTCTGAAGTATTGCGGCTGGGGAGAATAACGCCCCCAGGCGGACCTGACTGTGAAAAGGACAAAAACATGCGGTCGCTAAAGTGTTAAGAAGCGTACAATTGTTAACGCCCCCTTTTCCCACACAACTTTATTTTTAGAGTAATTCACTCCAAATGCTGGTGCGATTACTCAAGAATAAAATTACTCTAAAAAATGACTGGTGTGAAAAAAGAAAAGACGGATACTAAAAGTTTTACGCCCCATAATGATATGGTTGGCAAGTATGCATTTGCATAGCTGCCAATATTTTAATTTATTCCGGAGTAATTTTAGCCCCGCCTCTAATTCGTACCACTTATTTTTTAAAAGCAACTTTATCTTATTTTATCGAAGTTATGTATTGAAGAAATTTTTTCTATAAATAAAGTGGTGCGAATTAAAGGCGGGGCTAAAAGTACTCCGGAATAAATTAAAATATTGGCAGCTATGCATTTGCTGCAGCTGTACGGTGATGAATGCTGAGCATCTTATCTTTTGTTCAGCGCATTCTCTGACTTGTGTTTTTTCTAAATAATGAAAGTCAGGAACACTTTAAACAGTTTATCCTTGATTCCTTTTGGCTTTTTCTGTGCTTTAGGTTTTGCTTTTATATATTTCTACGCACTTTGTTTATCACCTATATATTTGTATTATGTATATTTGTATTTGTATTTTTATTTTTTCATTTCGGTCTCTGTATAGCAGTGTAAGGGTAGTTGTCCATAGCTTTAACAACATTGGAAATAAAATATATAATTATTAAAATTTATAAATAACTTTTAAAAGTCCTTTTTGTTCATTAATTTTTGCTCCCGATATTAACTTTATTTTAGTTTTTAAAGCTAGCCTATAATAAGAAATGTAAAAAAAAAAAAAAAAAAAAAAAGAGATATTTACTCAAACTACAAAGAATAAAAATAAGCCTTAAATGTACTTATTTGCTATGTGTGAAATGTGCCACTGTCTTATAAAAATAAAGTAAACTATAATTTAATAGAGAAAATTTCCCTACGTATTAATTTCATAGCTGCCAACCGTTTTTCTTCTACTGGAATTTTTAAATCTAAATTGTAATTAAATTTTTCACAGTTTTCTGTTATTAAACAAGATAAAACTTATTGAAAAATAAATAGCGGTGTTAAAAAAGCCGTACAAGTTGGCACTTATGAAATTTAAAGTTAATATTTTATACCTCCTTATCTACTTTTATTTTATATTCTGTACAAACTCATGTATAAGTACAATAGCATAAAAAATTAGCTTTATTTTATGCCTCAATATTTTTGTCGGTTTAACCAAAAAACAAGCATGTTTAACATGGAAAAAAAAAAGTAGGGTGAGAAAGAAAAAATAAATAAATTATTTAGAATTCATATGCAAATAAAAAGTAAAATAAAACTATTAAGAATAAAATAAAACAAAAATAAAAAATAAGTAATATAAAAAAATAAGAATAAAAAAAATAATTTTAAAAATTAAGAAATTATTTAGAATAAAACGAATGAAACTAATCACATTAAACACAAATTAAATTAAATATTACAGGAAGAGTTCTTAAAATGTAATGGAATATTTTTTATTTACCGCAACTTCATATTTTTAAAGATAGCTCTAATAAACGCGAATGGGATTATCAACACTGTATATTAAATAAAACTGTGTGATAACAACTAGGTTACACAAATTAATTACGTTATTTTAATTTAAATAAAGATGGATACTGTACATAAAAATATCAGGCGTTTAAATGAATGTCCAGAATATTTGACAGTAAAACTGTGATTGATGATACAGTCAAATTCAAAAGGCTTCTATGTAAATGAAAACGTCGGTGCTTTGTCACTTTCTGACATATTCATCTAAAAGGCTTTTCATATGTTGTTAAAAAGCATTTCACGTTTCGACCTTTTACTCCATTCTGGATCTGTTTAAAATCGGAAACTTTCTGTGAAAATTTTAAAGTTGATTAATATTACACTTTTATCAGAACTGATGTTATTTATAAATACATTGTAGAGTTATTCCCTCACAAAAGACAAACAATTGGTTTCAGTAAAACAATAAGGGGGAAATTTTAAAATTATTTTTCATTCTGAAGAAGATTAAATTTCATAATTATACTAAACAGGCAGAAAGTTATATTTTTTAACCCTTTGTGGCGCAGGGTAATTCGGATCATTTAAATTACACTGCCACCGAAATTTTCGAACAAAATTAAAAGAAATTTTAAATTTTCAGGTTAAAATAATGGGCATTCTCTGCTATGTTATAAATGTAAATTTCTGCTAAAAAATTTCCGGGATGAGTTTTTGCACTTGAGAATTAAAATTAGGTGTTCCATCAGCAGGAACACTGCGACTGAGAGGGATAATGCTTAATTATGTTTCTAAAACGGCATTTCTAAAATGTAGCGTAGATAGATAAACGTCTAAGGAAATTTTAGATAAAAATAGGTAGTGGCATTTCTCGATTTCCGAGCATTTATAGTTATAAAGCGTTTTAAAATTTGAATAAGTAAATAATCAAAAGTGTAAAGTATAAAATGGTGTTTCAATGGTTCTCCTCAAATTCGAAAGTTTGTACAGTAGACGGTAATGTACCGGAATGTTTTTTTTTTGTGACCCTATAAAGAAGGGACGAACATGCAATTTAAATCAACGACTGTTCTGCAGCAAAACTGTTAAACACACAGGGTTAATAAGAATTACGTTTCCCATTTCCATACTTGCCAACATCCTCATTAATATTCTGTAGTGTTGCTAGTCCTGCACTTTTTCTCACATCAGTAAATTTGTACAGTGATATTCTTCACATGCAATTACGATCAAATAAGACGAAAAGTACTCTAATATAATACTGGTGTAAAAAAGAAGGCGTGGCTAATGATACTACGGAATATTATTTAGGATGTTAGCAAGTATGAATTTCAGTGGACTCTAGAATGAGTTTTGTTGGTGCCAATGAGATAAAATTACACTAGGCGTGACACACATCTTTTGAAATATATGGAGACATTTTTTGCTTTAATTGAAGCAAAAAGTCTGTAGTAAAACACAGTTATCGAATTGTGACATATCCATTTATGATCAGTGGATTTCAAAATGAAAACTGTCTTATTACATAAGTGACTGTTTTTTGACGGGAGACTTCAAACCGGAAAAATTTTAGAGTTAGTTTTGGTAATATTAATCGTCGAAAAATTGCTGGTGTCATTTTCGATTTAAAAGTTTAAAAATTTGACAGCTCTGTTATTATTCATCAAAAAATATCATTGTTTTTTTTATCTGTTTACCAATGTACATATTAATATGAATACATAATATCAGTATTTACCGTATTTAACAATCTTAGCCACTGCACTTTAGAATGTTGAAAACGGTGGAAAAGTCAGAAATCCATAGAAAAAAGCATGGGATGAAAACAAAAAAATCTCAGAATCACATGTATGTGGAGATAGAAAAAAAAAAGACACGCTGGAAGGAATATAAGTTCAAATTAGAGTATATAAAGCAGCTTATACTACAGGAATGTCTTGCCTAAATATAAACATGATTGCCAACATTTCAATTTATTCCACAATATTTTTAGTCCCGCCTTTATTTCGCACCACTTAATTTATAGAAAAAATTCTTCCAATATATAATTTTGATACAATAAGAAAAAAAAAAGAAATAATAATAATAAATAAATAAATAAATAAATAAATATGTGGTACGGAATAAAGGCGGAATTAAAAATACTCTGGAATAAATTAAAATGTTGGCATTTATGAATTACAAAACATAACTAAGCAATGTCGTTGGACTTAGGCCGCAATGCATACATTTTCCCAAGTAAGTTTTTATTTTTTATTTATTTATTTATTTTTGCTCATCTATATATCCTATATTTTTTCATTCCCCTTTACAAAAATGAAAAAATCAAAATAAAATAAAATAACTTTTCCAAAAACACGAAAATACTTTAATGTACTAGAAATACTTTTGTTTATTAAAAAGTACATTTCTCTAATAAAATCACTGTTTGCCAATTTTTGCAAATTAATAAGTAACACTACTGGTGTAAGAATTAAATTTGGCATTAAACAATATTTAATTTTAGATCTCTAAATTTAAGAAGAGTATATAAAATGCAGCTAGTAAATGTCCTTAAAGTGTCCACTACTGTTGCAGTGACCATACTTATAAAACTTCTTTATTTAACAATGATTAAACTTTTTTAATGCTATTTATATGTATTATAATTATTTTTTAATAATTTTTAAATATTTATCACAATTGGAATTATTCAAATTACAAGTTCTGAACCTTTTTAAAGCAAATTTAAAATAAATATCCTTTTTTGTATTTTTACAAAATAACTATAGGAAAATAAGATTTTTATTTAATTAAAGTAGAAGGCAAATACTAATTTATCATTTAAAAAAATTAAAGTACATATTTTTTGTCATTTATGTCAGACATTATAACAAAGAAATATGTTTTTTGTTCTCGCTTTAATTTGTTCGTATAATTATTAGTATTTGTTAAGTGTTTTTCTGATTATTTAAATTTTAAACTTTATTCTTGAAATCTCAAGTGGCACTTTGAAGAAAGTAATTTTTATGAAGCATCTTACTTTTTTTCTTTACAAGTCAGTCTTTAAATTATGATTTATGAGATTGTGCCCCTTTTCTTTTCAGTTAAATTATGTACTTTTCTTTTAACATATGATTTAAGATGATAGCTAATTTTGCAGTTCGGAAAGAATAAATCTCTTTAAAATAAAGAGTAAAAATAAATAAATAAATAAATTAAATAAAAATAAAAATAATTAAATAAAATTTAATTTTTTTTTCTCTGGGTTTTTCTATCTATATATATAATGAACTAATTAAAAAAAATATATATATACATATATATTGCCAAATTAATATTGAATTTATAATAAATTTCTATAATTCTTTTTCCCAATACATTTTTTAAAACAATTCCATAGTGAATCTAGAATACAAAGCATTTATTTATGAAAATATTAGCCATTAATTTTATGACATTGTTATTACTGTTATTAAAGGGTTCGTACACTCCGCCATTTTTCCTGGTCATTTTCAAGGATGAGAAATTTTTATCTTTACTGCTACCACTATTTTTATACATTTATTTCTATTCTATTTAATCACAGCACATTACTAAAAAAAATAATGAATTAATGAACAGTCTTCTGAATTAATGTAGTGGCAGCATAAAAGGCAAAAACTTTTCTTTCCTGAAAGTGACCTGCAAAATGGTTTTGAGTATGAACCCTGTATTATTATTAATTTTGAGTACATTTGAAATTGTTTATATATAAGAAAGACGTATATATTAAACAATTTTCATTAAATATTAATAAATAAATAACATAAGAAAAACATAAATGTAAAATAATCCTTTTTAGGAATAGCTAGAAACCGAAAAGTTAAGTCCAAATTTTTATCATTATATTCTTAAACGCATAGTTGGTAATATTTATAATTTATTCCGGAGTAAGTTTAGTTTATTTACACCAGTTCACACCAGTGTGACTTAGAGAGAAATTTTCTTGAATATGCAATTGTGATGAAAAAGAGGAAAAGTGCTTATAAAATATACTGGTGTGAAAAGGGGTGGGGCTAATAGTACTCCCGAATAATAAGTTTTAAATGTTGCCAGGCTTGTGAACAGGAGGAAGTGAGAACGCCTTCCGCGAGCAATCATTCTTAAGGTTCATAGGTAGTATTATAGTGAGGCTGGAGGAAAACCACTAGCAAACACTCATGGCATTTTTTTTTTTTTTTTTTAATTCGACTCCAAAATAAAACCTTTTAGACTTTAAAGTAGTAATATAGAAAAAAAAAAAAATATCCTCAAGTAAATGTGTTTAACACTTTCGCGACCGCTGACGTGAATTCACGTCATTTGAAAATCTATAACTCCGCCAGCGGGCGTTTCTTTAGGTTACATTATTTCTTAACATTATACCCAATATTCACATTTGTGCAATCAGTGCATTATGGATACAAATACTTTGATTAGAAAGAGTATAATCGTAATTTATATTAATTTATATTTTCAATATGAATACAGAAAACATTGATTTTAAATAACGTAATATAAAAGAATAACGCCCACAGGTGCAGCTTATTGTCAAAAGGACAAAAATATGCGGTCGCGAAAGTGTTAATGTAGTTCTACTATCTAAATTAATTTTGAAGCTTTCTTTAAAAAAAAAAAAAAAACAAAGTAGAAGAAGAAGAAGAAGAAGAAGAATGAAAGAACGAAAAGAAAGAAAGGAAGGAAGAAAAAAATAATTTTGCATGTTTTGATTTATGACCTGTAAACGATTTTATAGTTTTTTTTTTATATTATTTTATACAGTGGGTACTAAAAAAACGCCATAAATTACTTTCCATCTGTCTTCAGAAAGAAAAAAAAAATCATTTTTATAATTTCTTTAACAGTATTCGTTTAAGATAATTTTTTTTAATAATTTATTTAATGAAAGAACACTACACAAAAAAGTTTTTTCAAAGATTATTATTCAAACTCAGTTTCTAATGAACTAAACTTATTTGATTTAAAAATGATAATGGATTTTTTAGTCTCTTGAAATTTTAATTCTTATCATAATTGCAATTATTGAAAGTAAAAGTTCTACGCAATTTTTAGGGAATTTAAATCAAAATATTCTTTTTGTATTTTTACAAAATAAATTTTTAAACATTTTTATGGAATTAAAAAAGACGGTAAATATTTATTCATCAATTAAAAAAATTTAAAGTTCATAATTTTTATTATTTATGTCAGAAATAATAAAAAAGAAATGTGGTTTTTGTTCTCGCTTTAATTTGTTTCTGAAAAATAAAAAAGATAGTATTTTCTTGTATTTAGGTTTTAATCTGCATTTATAAAATCTCAAAAGGTACTTTAAAGAAAATAATTTTCATAAAGCATCTTCTTTCTTTTTTCTTTTTTTTTTTTTTTTCAAAGTCAGTTTTTAAATCTGTATAAAGGATTTAAGTCCATATTCTTGATTTTTCAGGAGACGAAAAATAAAGTTAAACTAACTAAAAACTAATCAGAAGAATCGATTAGGAAAAAGGAATTATGTTGGTTTATATGCTTTATACCATTCAGTGATTGTCAACCTTCATTTAATAAAGGGAAAAATCGAATTAAATATTTTATACCAAAGATTAATGCTAAATTTCTGAATTTAATCTTTTTTTAACAATGGATTTTCTCAAAGACTAAATGACAGGAATTGAAATCCATTATACCAATCGATAGAGAATTTTTTTCTGAGTCTGACTATGTACTTAACTCAAAATCGACATTTTTGGACTTAAATCCTTTATACTTATCAGTACAGAAATTAGAAGATAATCTTAAACCGCTCTCATTTTCAATTAAAAAGTATTATTTCATCACAAATGTTCTGTTTTCAGATGATTGTAACAAACTGTAATACTTGGGGTGGGGGGGATTTTTTAATGTTAGAAGTATGTGGAAAAGAAAAAAAAAAGTTCGCAAATGTTCTAGCAACTTTTTTCTTTTAAACATTAAAAACAATACTAAATAAATAAATAAATTAAAAGTAAAATAATCTCATGTCATAATTCATTTTTTAACCAAATAAACAATAATATATTACAAAATTTAAATATTAAAATTAATAAAATATTTTTAATGGATTTTTTTTTAAATAATGTTTGATCAAATGTTTATTGAATCTGTTAAAATGTGCTCATCTGTCTTTTGACACATTATATGAAATACGTTTAATGAAAGAAATAATTAAGTATACAAAGTTTTTAATTGTAAACTCTGGAGATTTTTTAAAATTTTAAATATATCTAAATATTTTGTTTCTAAATCAAAAGTAAATATAACACGGTTTGTATGGTCATTGAATTTCATTCGTTTCCTTTCGCATAAACTGCGTATAACATCTCTTGTTTTTAAGAAATCATTCAAATTAAACGAATTTTAAAAGAAATTTATTGTTAAAAAATACTGGTATAAAATGTCTTCTACTTGTCATTGTTGTTAGAGTGTAAGGCCGATTGACTGCAGTATGGTTCTAGGCCTGACAGGAAGTGGCCTCTGTGGGAGATCTGGGAAAGTCCTTCTATAAAAGCGAGTTGGCAAGGATCCTCTACAAAAAGAATGTAAATACATAAAAAATTAACAGAGTAACAACATGAAGACAGATTGCAGCCAAAGGGATTCGATTCAGACGCAGCTACAGTCCTGTGCAAAGATTTAAGACCACCCATAGAAAAATCAGATTTAATAGATCAGATTTAACATACGTATTTTACATATAAAAGAGCAAAATAGACTGTACATGGCTATTTACTGCAATTAAAGTCAGTATTTTGTAGGGCCTTCTTTGTTTTCAATAACTTGTGCAATCCTCTTAGGCATGCTATAAATAAGAGGCTTGCAGTAAGCTTTAGAAATGTCTATGCACCAGACATCCTTTATTGCTTCAACAAGTGCCGTAGTAATGGATGGTTGCTTTTCAGCGACTTTATTTTTCACAATACACCGCAGATTCTCTATTGAATTCCAATTTGGGCTGTTATCTGGCCAGTCAAGCACTTTGAATTACTGTACCTTCAGATATTTCTTGATAATCTTCGGCCTGTCGCATGGAGCCCCATCATGCATGAAAATTGAATATTTATGAATGCGCATGTGAAGCTTCAACTTCTCACGGAACAAATTACCTTAATTTTCGTTAATAGTAATTTTATGTGGCACAAAATACAGGCTAGCAGTACCGGACACAGACACACCGTTAAAAATTTCAACAGAAAACTTTGTGTAATCTATTATCTTAAGTCTTACGTAAAATTATAGAGAAAAATAAACGGAGATGTTAAAAAACCTATTTTATACATTCATTTTAATAACTAATATTAAATTAATTAATTATTGTTGAGAATATATTTCGGACTTAGAATGCTTTTTCTAAAGCAGAAACAGTCATTTTTAATTTTAATTAAAAATTTAAAACGTAAAATTAGGTAAAAACACAGAATGAAGATTGAGAATCTGGATTATTCTTTTTTAACTAAGAATTAATGTAATTTTAAAGAGACTCTGGATAAATATTTACATTAAATTTACAGAAATTTTTAACAGTGCATTGCACCCTACATTATTTAACTTGGAGGATGTTTCACAGTTTGAATCGTATCTCTCTCATTATATCTTTTTCCCCTTGGGCGAGGAACACTTGTAGCACGTACAGAAAATTGCTGTACACTTGACTCGAAAATATAACACTATTCCTCTTCTGTACTGTCCAATTCTGATATAGTCTGGCGAAAATCAGTCGTTTCTTTTTCACACTTATAATAAGTCGAGATTTTCTTGCAGGTTTATGGGATGATAAAACAAAACCTTTAGTCAATCGTCTTGAAATAGTACTCAAAATGACGTTGGTGCCTTTTGCAGCCAGAGAATGTCTAATCGTATTGCAGGAGGTTCTTGGATCTCGTACGACCATCCTTCTTATCATATGATCATCACGTGCACTCGTTTTTCTAGGGCGACCGCTTTTCTTAAGGTCCACAAATTTTCCCAAAATTTTAAATTTACTTATAGCTTGATGCACAGCTGTCTTGCTCACATTTACTCTCGAACTTATTTGGCGTTCAGAAAATCCAATTTTATGCAGGATCAATATTTCTGACATTTTACGACAGTAAGTGAAGGTTTTTTTACCCGTTACAATAAGTACACAACAGCATTGTCTACGACAAAATCCAATGAACAACTGGCGATAAACTGCCGACTACCTTTATTTATAGCAGTAGAATACGTCTGATGCAATCAGCAAATGAGATGACGCAACAATCTGCGCAAATGATGCAATGTGTTAAAATACTGAAAATCGGCTACTATGGTCTTAAACTTTCACAAATGACTGTAGAACGAGGATATAATAGTATTGATTGTGACCTCTAGGTTCTTAATATTTTCAAAAATTGTTACTGAATATTGTAATGCTATATTTAACCCTTTGCGGCGCAAGACAATTTCAAACATTTAAATTATACTGCCACCGGAATTCATGAACTAAATTACACTAAAAGAAATTTTAAATTTTAAGGTTTAAAAAAACCAGCCTTTTCTGATATGTTATAAACGTGAATTTTTGCTAAAAAATTTCCGGGATGAAGTTTTGCAGCGGGATCTTAAATTTAGCGTCCTCGCAGCGAGGACAGCGCGCGTTAAGGGGTTAAATAAAAACAATATTTTACATTAAACAATGAAATATCAAAATAAAAAAAATAATGATTTTTTTCTATGTACTATTATGCCAAATATATTTTAAGTCTGTTAAAAAAAAAAAAAAAATCCCTTTTCTTTTAACACATTATTTGAAACAATTACATTAAATTACGCATACGAAACATTTGTTTATGAGGATAAGATACATCTATTTTATTTTTTAATGCATCTGAATATTTTATTTATAAATTAAATAGTTATATATAAACACTCAGACTTCAATCTATCAGTATAACAGTATAACATACCTGCCAACCATCTCATTAATCATCGAAAATTTTCTTGTACCCGCTTTTATTTTCACAGCAGCCTTTTTTTTTTTTTTTTTTTTTTTTTTTTTAAGAGTAATTTTTGACTGCATTTGGAGATAAAAATAAAGTGGTACAGAAAAATGTACGTGTGCTACAACTCTTACAATTTATAATTTCTATGTTGGCAGGCATGGTGTAATAATATGTGTCTGCGTCTCAGTTCGATCCTTTTAATTTCAATACTGCAATACACACAACTGCAACTTTATTATACTGTAATATAATTGTATAATAACATGTCTTCATGGATACACAGAGCTGCCAATCTAATCCGGCAAATTGTTAGTACGGCCCATTTTTCGACACCACTTAATTTTTAGAGTAATTCTCTTCAAATATTTTTACGATGTTTTAAGAAAACAAATACTCTAAAAATTAAGTGGTGTAGAAAAATGGGCGGTACGAACAATTTGCCGGATTAGGTTGGTAGCTCGAGATACATATAATAATACATTGTTATACTGTTATTTTGTAATATAACAACGTCGTAGATATGTGTATTTCAAGTTGGCAATTAAAAGGGTGTTATTTAGATGCAATTAGAAATAGAATATAATATTTTAAATTGTGACTACTTTATTCTAATTTTTTTCAATGAGAAGTAAACAACTTCAGTCATGCTGGATGCGCAACAGTATATTCGAGATTTTTAAAAATAGCTTTACTAAAATAGATGTAATATTTATATTTCATACATCTAACAATAAAATGCTTTATAAGTTTTATAAGCGTTATATAGACGAAATCCTTCAAACCTGTTATTTAATCTTTTTCAACTATTATTTAATCGTTATTTTGTTCATCTGCCATCTTCTGTTATTATTGTTTTGTTTTCTCAGGAAATTTACCATTTTTTATGTGCTGTAAGTGATAATGTAGTCTATTGTGGTTTTATAAGGGTTAAGACCAACTGACTGCACGTGAGTACTAAGCCTAGTGAAATGCATTCCGTGGGACATTTTTAAGAAATCCTAGCCCGTATTTACTTTTTTGTAAATGAATGCTTTTGAGTAAACAAACCTCTTAAAGGGTATTTTAAATAAAATGTATTTTTAATTATTAATTTAGGTAGGAGCTACTACAAATAAAATCAATGGATTTAAATATATTTCTAAATAGATGCCTTTCTTTTTTCCATGAACATGCAACTGCTTGTTCATAATCCACTTCTCACGTAACAAGGTTTTTGTAGTTTTTAGCTCTATCTAAAATAAAAATAAAAATAAAAATAACCACATGTTTCCATCCTAATAATTTTAAACATTAAAATGTATGCTCGTTTGATTCTTTACATCCAAAATCTTAACAACACGGTTTCTGTAGCTCCTAACACTATTTTTTGATTTTAAATAATTTCCCCTCCCATCTTCCTCTTTTACAGCTATGTATGTGCAATCGATTCCCTGCTTTCCAAAATTTTGTAACGTGATTAATTATGCAATTAATCTTTCGAATATTTTAATAAAATTTGAACCAAGCTTTATTAGAAATAGTTCATAGATGTCAAGTTATGACCAGCTGTAAATAATGGCCATATACCATTAAAGATTACGTCATACAATCCGAAATACTTTCGCCCCTCTGTAAGAAAATGTTGTATAATGAAATCTGTTTGTAAAATTTGTAATAAATTGAAAAAATGTTATGCCTATCTGCCAACATTAAAATTAATATTACGTTAAATTGTTGATACCAGACATTTTCTTTTCACGCCAATCTTTTTACAGAATATTCTTCTACTGATTGAATCATAATTACAGTTGAAGAAAATCATTCTAAAAATAAACTGGTGTCGAAAAATTGCGGTGTACTAGCAATTTTGTGGAATATTATGTAAAATATTGGCAGGTATGATTAAGTTAGAAATTTAAGAAAAAAAGAAAATTATAATGGTAATTTCAGTTTTTAGCAACTGATAATTGGGGTCTATTATGTCTCTTTAAGAGACAGCTGGCTTTTTTTTTTTTTTTTTCGTAATGCATTTCCGATTAAAAATTACATAATTAAGAATTTGTGGTTTATCTTTTGAGGGCAAAGTTTAAATAAACAGGCGTAGTTTTTCTTTTTATCTTCGAATACTAAATAATAATTTCAATCTCAACATGAAATGGCCTCCATTTTAGTACAGTGTAAAAACAATAGTACAAAATTTGCTTTTCTTTAAGATGACAGATGGAAAACACTACCTCTACAACAAAATTAGTTTGTTGTGGCAATCGAAAACTTTGTTCTGTATTATTTTACATAACAACGTCTACTACCGGTTAATACGCGCTCTCTCTCTCTCACACACACGTATATATATTATGCAATTTATAAATCAAGTTTGTGCATACCTCCCAACATCCTAATGGATATTTCGTAATATCGTTATTTCCGCCTACTTTTTCACACCAGTATTTTTTGAGAGTATATTTCTGCTTAACTAATCACATTTGCATTTGAAAAATATAACTCTCAAAAATACGAATGTGGGAAAAAAAGAGTGTGACTAACAATAGTATTATTTAAAATGTTGGCAGGTTTGAGATTGTGTCATAAAAATTGAGATATAGCCTTATCGTAACCGGATAAATTTAAAGCATAGTTATGTCAACGTCAACCGTTGGTTAATATGCAATAATATTTAATCAGCATACTGTTTCATAATCATCACAATACTATGTTTGGTTCAAATAGATATTGATACAATGGTCTCAAAATTGTGGTAACAAACACATAAACAAACAAATTGCTATTTTTTCTAATGATAATCAAATCGTATTCAGAACATGCGATTACATGCAATTCCATCGATAAGCAGAAATAAATAATTTCGCGAATACAGTGTTTTCATCTTATGCATATACAAGAATGTGAATATGTTAAACATAGAAAATAATTTAAAATATTAGAATAAATTATGTACGAAATATTTCAATAATGCAAAAAAAAAAAAAAAAAAAAAAAAGAAAGAAAGAAAGTTTAAAAAATACATGTAGTCAATATAAGAAATTTAACGAAGAAAGATCATTTTTAGTAAAGCTATTTTCCGTTTCTATCATTAGTACTCAAGAAAGGGAAACAATTAAACTTCGGAAAGAACTCAACATGTAAGAAAATATATGCTTTTTGAACATTAGAAATCTGAAACTAAATCTAACATTAGTAATCGAACAATAGTAATCTTTTTTGTTAATTTTTATTTTGAATTTTCTGTTAAGGTCACTTACCGAAGATTTTAAATGTAGAAAATACTCTAAAACAATTTGTTTAAAATTATATATTTATATTGCTAATTAAAGTCACCTAGATTATTTTAAAATAAATTTTTCAAAGAAAAATCATTGAAATAAACAAGCCTTATATCAGTTAAAGTGAAATTTCAAAAGAATAATTTTGTATAATATAGTTCAAAGGCTTTTAACAGAAGTAGATTAGATGAATTGCTTAAAAAAAGATAAGTAAAAATTAAACAATTGCTTCATTTATTTTATAAAAATTAATTTGTAATTTATATTATTTAATACTTATTCACCTCGTGATTAACATTACTGAAATATCTTAGTACCGTAATAAAGAGAAATTCACGCGCATTTTACCGATTTCATACTTCTAATGTAAAAATAGCTTAAACAATAAATTTCTAGTTATTTTTTTCCCTTCATTAATTACGAAATTAATGACATATCTAAAATTCATCTGTAGGATTACAGCCGTCGAAAAACAAATGGAAAAAGAAAATTTCCATATTTCATATAGGCTAATCGTGTCCGCAAGAAATTAACCTTGATAACTCAATCTGTAGAATGTTTAAATGGTTTAAATTAGGCCTGTCCAACTCAAAGCACTTGGTGGGCTGCATTGGACATCCAGAGCTGCCAACCTAATCCGGCAAATTTTTAGTACCGCCCACTTTTCTACACCACTTAATGTTTAGAGTAATTCTCTTCAAATATATTTACGATGAATTAAGAAAACAAATCCTCTAAAAATTAAGTGGTGTAGAAAAATGGGCGGTACTAACAATTTGCTGAATTCGGTTGGCAACTCTGGACATCTGTTTCATTAATGCGGGCCGAACTGTATGTATATATGCTGTGTATGTGTACATGTATTAGTGCGTGTATGAATCACATATTTATATACTTTTTTCGAGGGAAAGCAGGGTTAAGATTCGGAGCAGAATACATTAATTTGAACTATTTTAATTCGTAAATTAAAATTAGAATCGTGAAAATTTCTGACTATACATTAATAACCATAATAAAAAGAATGAATAATAGATTCGATAATATTTCATTTCAACAGTGTGATTCATATAGATACCATAATCGCTGAAAGTATTATTCGAAAAGTCAGAACGGATTTATTACTTTTCAATGTATTAACCAACGTTGTCAAGCTTTATGTATCTGGTTACTCTCCCATAGTTGCCACCTTAGCAGCTCTTAGCTACCGGAAAAATGTACTAAAAATGGTTATTTTATTTGATCAGAGAACTGTAACGGTTTTCACTGATAAAGTAAAATAAAAAAATAAATAAATAAAATTTTCCGGTAGCTAAAAGGCATACTTGCCAACATCCTAATTAATATTCCGTAGTGTTGTTAGTCCCGCCCTTTTTTTTACACCAGTAAAATTTTAGAGTAATGTTTTTCAAATACAATTACGATTGAATAAGAAGAAAAATACTCTAAAAAGATACTGGTGTTAAAAAGGAGGCGGGTCTAACAATACTACGGAATATTAATTAGTATGTTGGCAAGTATGCTAAAAGGCGCTACGTTGGGAACTATATAGCATACTTGCCAACATCCTAATTAATATTCCGTAGTATTGTTAGTCCCGTCCTTTTTTTCACACCAGTAAACTTTTAGAGTATTATTCTTTAAATTCAATTACGATTAAATAAGAAGAAAACTGCTCAAAACTATACCGGTGTGAAAAGAAGGCGGGGCTAACAATACTACTGAATATTAATTAATATGTTGGCAAGTATGCTATATAGTCTCCACGTGGGCTGCCAGAAAATACACGGCGGACTGCATGTGGGCCGGGGACAACCAGTTGGACACCCCTGGTCTAAATAAAATTCTATGTCTGTCGCAGAACAAACGGAAAACGAAAATTACCAGATTTCATATATATGAATTTTTCGGATATCAAATTAGCCAAGGATAGCTCGGTTAAAAGAGTAATGCGATGTTTCAAATGAACGCTGTAGATGGAAAGTGTTGATGGACTACGTCCATTGCAGAACAGACAGAAAACGAAAATTCATAACTTCCATATAAACGAAATATGGGGTCAGAAAATTGATCGGTATAATTTAGTCAGTAGTGCGTTTGATATAAATAAAACTTAGAATAGCCGAACGACTGTCACGTCGACAGTTAAAATGTTTTCCCTGATCCTACCACCCGTATTTTTCTTTCGGAGTTTTTACTAGTAAGTTTTCACCATTAATTAAGTAACAAATTATTATATAAATATACTGGTGGAAGAAACATGTAAAGAATTTTGAATGTCGACACCCTGTGCCACAGAGCAGTTGAAAAACGAAAATTTCCAACTTTCATATGAACGAAATAATGAATTTACCAGGATATCTGAGTTAGTGGAAATCAAAGATGATAACTCGAAAAAATCTATCTCGAATATTGGTATAAACCCTAATTTAAAAATTAACTCAGCTTTTTTTTTTTTTTTTTTTTTTTAATTTTTTGTTAGAAACCTACCGTATATTAAGTTTATTTATCATTTTTAAAATTCTTTTTGGCTTAGCATACATATATGTTTAATTTGCGTCTCCATTTTATCGAAATTTTCTGAAATTTGATAGTTTATTAAATTTTAACTCACATTATTCATGAACCATCAATGTAATAAAATAGAAGAAACCAACCAAATAGAAGAAAGCTACTTTGATTGGTCGCATATATAGACATGCCAAATTTTAATATTCCGGAAACATTATTAGTAAGCTCCCTTTTTTCATACAAATTTCTTGAAAATCATTTTCCTTCTTATATACCAACCAACATCCTAATTAATATTCCACAGTAGCACAAATGACAATAGTACGGAATATTAATTCTGATGTTAGCAGGTATGTTTGTATTTAAACGTGATTATATTTTGGTGAAATTCTCACTACAGATAAATTGGTATGGAAAAAGGGGGGGGGGGTGCTAACAGTGCACCCCAATAAATTAAAATGTTGTCATGTCTGATTTCATTGTAATTACATATAGGAGAAAAAATTCACAACAAATGAAGTGTGTGCAAGGAGGGCAGTTACTAACAGTGCTCCGAAATAAATTAAAATGCTGGCAAGTCTATATAAAGGATAATTACAATCAAAATAAATCTAATTATTTATAAGAAATTATATTACTTCTCAGATATAGATAAAACTATAAATTGAAGTATTTATTAACTTTTAAAATGTGGTGAAAAGAACTGTTTTGTGCTGACTCCTAATAATTTTCTAATATTATTAAGAAAAATAGGGATCGCATTCTCCACCTCTTTTTAGGGCTATTTCGAGGATGAGAAGTAACCGCCATTTCTACTACCACTATTTTTATAGAATAATCTCTACTCTATTTAATCATGACACATTACTATGTAAAATCGTGACACATTACTGTATGAAATTATATTAATAAAAATACTGGTGGCAGAAAGTCTGAAATCTTTCATTCTTGACAGAGTCTAATTAAGACCGTGGCACACATTATTTTCACTTACACCATTATTTTTTAACAAATACTTCCATCCTATAATAAACAGAAATTTCTTATCAAAATAAGGAGACAATTATTTAAAAAATATATAATAATAATGGTGTCTAACTGGCGATGAGTAAATTCGATTGTTTTACACCGTTCATTTTTTTTACAAAAATAACTTAGCTGTTAAATCGTGGAATTTCTATGTTAGAAAGCAAAACATAATCGTAAAAAATTCCGGTGAGAGAGTGCCTCGGCCTCAATTAAACTCTGATTCTTGAAAGTGTCCTAAATAATGGGCGGAAAATACGATACCTATAAATATTATAAAAATCACTTAGAATCTACTTGTTAAAATATGTTCTGAAAATAATTTTTTGGAAAAATTAAAGAAAAAATAATAATAAATCATTCGAAAATATTAGTGTTCATTAATAATTTTTTAAAAGCAGATTTAGGATTTATTCTATTCAAACTAATGTCTTGAATAAAAAAATACATTACATTTAAATTCTATGAATATTCAGACACCATTAATTTAAAGATATCTGACATTTCACAAAATCCGGGAGAAAAATTCCAGTTATGACTTATGACTTCAAAAAGTACCAGTCAGTAAAATTCTCAAAGAAGAAATATCTTCTTACACTTCATTTTTCACCTACGGATAAAAATGATCATACAGCAAAGAATGGGTTCATTTTGAAAAAGAACTCTTTCACCTTAAAAAACGCCCTTTTGCATGAATAAATTTAATGTCAAATTCTTAAGTTTCGTTTGATCTAAAAGTTCCCATTTCATTTTAGAAAAAAAAAAAAAGCATTTGTAAGAAGCATAAGAAACCTGTAAAATAAAGTGAAATCAAAATATCGAACGTTAAAATTACTTTATTTTTCTGAATTCAAGCTCAAATATTCCACTTAATATATTTGTTATCTCGCTTAGCATACGCGGTAAAAATATTAATAATTTCCAAATTAAATTATGTTTTATGCATAGCTGCCAAGTTTTTTAATTTATTCCGGAATGTTGTTAGCCCCGCCCTTTTTTCACACCGTAAACTTTGTAGGAAAATTTTATTCAATATATAATATTCCGGAATAAATTAAAAAACTTGGCAGCTATGTGTATGCATTTAAGCAATTGAGTAGTTATAAAACTAATAATATAATGAAGGTCTCGCATCGTTCCTAAAATCATCTTATTATATTGTCACCAATATCTTAACACAATACCATCTTATACACTGTTTAACCCTTTGCCGTTCAGTATTCCACTACATGAAACACCTAACTTCGCTAGCTTCTCCAACCGTTAAATTCAATTGCGAATGCATAAAATAGGTTTATTTTTTACTTTGAACTTTCCTTTTCATCCATACATGGCATCTCTATACAAGGCAATCCATGATATTTAGCTGGGACGCGTTATTTTAAATCCTCGTATTTACAAGAAATTTTGTATATTTTTTTTGCGATACAAAAAAGATTGTTTGAAAAAAGATTTCTATGTTATATCGTTGGCTGTACTCTAAATTATTTATTCTATATTATTTTTAATTTTTTATACAGGAAACATACGAGGAATCGTTGAATATAATAAGGCGTTCCATCACCTGGAGCACTGCGACTCTAGCGCTTTTCATATTATGCAACCGAAAACAATCATGAAAGAAGACAGTTGTGTTTACCTGCTCTGTTTTCGTCTGTTTGGAGGGAATGACGTCAAGCTATCAGATGCTGCGAGGGAGGATTGGTTGTTTATTAAAAAAAAAAAAAAAAAAAAAAACTAGTTTTATGTGCAAAACCTGTAATATTGGTTTGCGCTTCCACCAAAAGAGTGTGACGTGCTTCCAAAAATATCATGAAGCTAAAAAATAGACTAATTGTAAATATTTTTGCACATAGGACTTGTATATATGTATACTAACTGTACATATCAAATTATTTCATAAAAAATCATATAACCAAGATTTTTTTCGAGGGGGGGGAGGGGGGGGGAATAGGGTGTAGAGTAGCAGGCCTCCCCGTGATGCACTATGGGTCATGCTAAATCTACTACATAGATATATAATACAGTGTTTTTTAATTCATATGCAAAATCTTCTACTCATTTACGCGCTTCACTGCGATGCTCTTAGACGCACTTTTCAGAGCTCTAGTGGCGCAGTGTTCCCGCTGATGGAATAGCCAATGATTCAAAACGGTAAGTACTAACTTTGCAAAATTATACCTGTGTACTCCTTTAGACCTAAGTAGATAGCCTACAACGTTTTTTGTTGAAATTCCAACTTTAAAGGGTAGTGCGCTGTAAAGGGTTAAGCCGTTTATTATACTTTAAAAAGCCTTCTTCATTTTTCTTCTTCTTCTTCTTCTTTTTTTTTTTTTTTTTTTTTTTTTTGTTTTAATATACATTTTTTTTTTTAAATATATATATTATATTTGTATTTGTATTTCTATTTCTATTTCTATTTCTAAATATTTTAAATAGGTAGAATATTTAGGCAATGTATTATAAATCAATATTTGTTTCAGACATTTACATATATATATCAGGTCAAGTAATAAGTAATGTCGTTTTTATATTGCGCATAATATAAAACTGTTGCACACCAGAACAAATTTCAAGTATCGTAAATATAGTACTTCACAGATTGAGGAATGAGCATGTACTTTGAACGAACGAAGTAGTATTAAGTTGTTTTAAATACTTTTTTACACGTATAGGTAGATAAGAAAATTAAACATTAATATACATTTTCCATAATTACGAAATGTAAGAAATATATAAGAAGAATGAATCAGAAAATATATGACACTTTTTAGTTATTTCCAATGGCATTTGTTTTTTTCCAATTTAATATGAAAGAGTATAATATAATATTAAAGCATAAAATTACAATTAATCAGTAATGTACTACAATCCGTTCTTTTCCACAACTTCTATCCAACGTTTTGGTAGGCCATTCATCCCTCGCTTATAGAACTCTTCGGCTTTCAATTGAATAAAGCTAGAGATAGCACTTTTCAGAGCTTCTTCATTGTGAAAAGTTTTTCCGTTCAGAAAATTTTGTAACAAATAAATGATATTCTGACGGAACTACATCTGGGGAATAAGGTGGATGCTGAAAAATTTCCCACCCTAACTGATTTAGTTTTTCTACAATAACTCGTGAGACGTGTGGGCGGGTATTGTCATGTTGAAGAATAACTCCCCTCTGCTAGAACAGTGCGGGATCCTTTAGAATTAAAACTTGATGAAGTCTATCCAATTGATGACAATAAACCTTGCCTGTGATTGTCTGATTAGTTGGTAACAGCTCGAAATGAGTCACACCTCTAAAGTTTCACCAGCCGCACACCGTCACTTTTTTTGGGTGTATATCTGCTTTTGGTGAAGGTGCGTTACTCTGATTTTTGTCTACCCATTGTGATCGTCTTTTTAAATTCGCATATAATACCCACTTTTCGTCCCCTGTTACAATTTGTACCTGAAAATATGAATGGTTAATACGTGCCAAGAAAGATTTGCAAATGGATACTCTCTGATCTCGGTTTGCCTGGTTTAGTTCATGTGGAACCCATTTTCAATTTTTTGAACCTTACCAAGTGATCGCAATTGGTTGCAAATTGTTTTCTGAGAATATAGTTGGTTTAAAAGCTCGGCAATTGCTTCTGCAAGTTCTTTCTAAGTTGCTTGATTATTTTGAACCAAAAGAGCTTGTATCGCATCCTGATCAAAATGAGATACATGGCAAGGACAAGCTTTATTTTTCAGTCACAGGTTTAATTTGCGAAATTTTTCAAACCGCCTTTGACATTTTGGATCGTTAAGGACATCTTCACCGAAGGCACCATGAATGTTCTCGACAGCATCTTTTGCATTTGTTCCCAGCTGGAATTCATAAAGCATGCAATGTTAAAGATGCCCTTCATCTACCATTTCGCTTTGACTGCATTTTAAATATTTACAGAAAAAAGTGACACGCCTTGAAATACGTTTACTATACTTGAAACTTTTTCTGGTGTGCGATAGTTTAATATTATGCGCATTATAAAAACGAATTACTTATTACTTGACCCAATATATTAGTATGTATTGATAAAATTATTCTTATTTCATATATTTAAGATTTTTTTTTTTCAAATATCGTTCATAAATAAAATATGTAAATTACAGATATTTTTTAAAAATGTTTCAGGTAAATTAATAGCATTATCACAATTATTACTATTTGATAACATTTATTAAAGTATTATATAAATTTAATAAAACAATTATTATTTTTATTACAAATTATTATAAAAAAGAAAAAAAAGGTTCAGTATCTAAATGTATATTTTAATTTTTCCTACACTTATTTACAATTAATTATAGATATTTTTAAAGTTTCCGGGAATTAAATAAATCAATAGTTACTGCTCTAAATTCACTCAACGGAAAAGATAATGAAAAATAATGATCTTTAAAAATAAATAAATAAATAAATAAAATAATAATAAAGTCTAAACTATGATTAATAACGGTTAAAAATGATTAATGATAAATACCGAATGAGGATAAAGAGTTGATGATGAAATATAATTAATTATTAAAGCGTAAAATATTCAAAATCCTGCACGATCGCTGAAGATGACAGAATCTGTTAGCGAACAACGAACTATTTTACAATTACAAATACGGCGTCCTGTGATCACACGACACTACAACGCATGCGCATATACACGAATCTGATTTTGAAATTCTTTGCATGCTCCTCGCTACCTCAGCCTGTAAGTTAGCTTGTTATATAGACCTACTATAATCTCCGCCAGGGGGCATTAGTTATGCTTTATCTGCAGCTGGCTTTCTTATCGTACTACAGGGATGGAACACGGGCACAGAATTCATACCACTATCAATGTAAGAAATTTTTCTACTCTTTGAATCAACTATATCATAGATAGATAAATTTCTTAAACGGATTTCAGTATGAATTCTGCGCTCGTGTTTCATCCTTGGTAGTATAAACTCCTTGCCATGAAACATTAAAAAAATTCAAGATAAATTTCTTATTGAAAATAGTGGTGGAAATATAATAAAGTACAGGCAATTTTAGCACATTATACATTGAAATACATATGTTCTTGAATTATTAAAAATGTAAGCATCAAGGCATAGCTGCCAATGTTTTAATTATTCCGGAGTAATTTTAGCCCCGCCTCTATTTCGTGCCACTTATTTTTTAAGAGTAATTTTTCTCATTTTATCAAAGTTATGTATTGCAGAATTTTTTTCTATAAATAAAGTGGTACGAAATAAAGGTGGGGCTAAAAGTACTCAAGAATAAATTAAAATATTGGCAGCTATGCACAAAGGTAAACATAAATTGCTAGGTCTTCGCCCGCTTGAGGTCGATATGTACAATTAAATGCATTTCCAAATTTTTTACTATCTTTCTGTATAGTTTTCATTTCTATTTAAATTGTTTAACATCTATTTAGATGTTTTCTTTAAAAGATTTGCATGTTTAACATCATAACATCTAGATTATAATGTCTTGAAAATCAAAAGGCCTCGAGAAATTAAAAAAATTAAACTCTCAGTCATTTAATTTATCTATATTTAAACAGGATCGGTTAATTGAGTTTTAAAATTGTTGTCAGTCTAAGAAATTAAAGTATTAATAATCAAATAATGAAATTAAGTGTCGTAAAACAGAAATCTTGCGAATTAAGAAAAAATCTCTTACAAAAAAAAAAAAAAAAATAATAATCTGGTATGTCACACACACGACTTTCTCTTATCCTGAAATTTAATAGTATAAATCCAAATTGGAGATTAAGGGGTAAGATAGCAAGTACTGCTATGTAAATCTATGTTAAAACAATTTAATTTGGGCTTCGGATTAGCTTTATTTAATAAATAATTCTGTGGGATGAAGGCTACCGCCCCTTTCAACACCCATTTCATTATTTTACCTACATTTTTATAGAATTCAAATCTGTTATTAAATTCAAAACTTCATTTAAAATTATTCAGACAACTTTTACACGCAACATTCCTTGAAACTTATCAATTTTAATCAAACATTTCTAGTAACATTTGGATCACCTGAAATTATTTGTTTTCAATTTACTCTAACAGACCCGGATAAAGATCGAACGTTGAAAACTTTACTTAAGGTATTTAGGAAACCTTAAAACGTGTAAAAATACAAAAACCAAGCGATGAATATTTAGCTCAAAAAGATACATTATTTACCATATGGCTATGCTGAATTAATTTCAATTCCTGTGCAACTTTCCTGGACATAGTCAAATATTTTAGTAAAGAACTTCTGCTAACAACAAAAAATAATGTTATATTTTAAATATTGACAGCCCTGTATATCTTCTGAAGGTTATATACACACTACATTGTGCACATAAATATAATCATATATTAATAACACACGGCACAACCTGAAATACAGTTTGATCAATTTTCAAGTATTGTCGCACAACAATCTAGTTCTTTTGTATAGCCCTGTAAACGGAAAGTGAATGATTTCCACACCATATTCCAGATGAAACACCTTTTTAAGCATATAAAAATATATATTCGTTTAATTTGGTTTAGTGCAGTCTATAGGCGTTAAATTCTACTTACCTGCAATTTCCCTCATAGACGTAATGTATATGAATTCTCTTGGGTGTTCCCTATACACGACCCATCTCATCGAATAGTTTAGAGTAGCATCTCTGTACGATACGCATTTAGAATACCAAGTTTGGACTTTCTTCTATTGCTTGCTCTTGAGATATGCTGATAACAGACAGACACACGCACAGACACACAGACTAACCGCTAAAAACATGATTTTTTGGATTCAGGGGGGGGCCTCAAAACGTTTAAATGTAACAAAAACTCAATTTCAAAATTTGACTTTCTCTACATTTTATATGGGCAAGAGAAAGCAAAAAATCGGTGCCTTTGTATGTTTAGTGCCCTTACAATAAATGTTTTTTTTTTTCTTTTGTTTTTTTTTGCGAACCATTACTGAGTGCTAGCATGTATATATTTGCAGAACTTGTTTTTTCGAGGCTCCCTTTCCAACCTGATCTGAATCCCCCTGTTGATCTTACTAATTGGGGGAAAAATTAAAAAAATAATAATGCAGAAAATCAAAAAGGTTTTTTTTTTGTTGTTGTTGTTGTTTTTATAATCAACAAAAGTCCTAAAAATAAGATACAGAATATATATATATATATATATTTTTTTTTCTTTTTTTCACAAGTAAAGAGAAACTGTTATCTTATTCCCATTTAAAAGAAAAAAAACATGTACGTTCTGAGTTAAACAATGTCACAGTGTGATTACCGTCATAGCTTTAGTAATTTATAATTATTAAGCAATAAAACGAGTATGACGAGTATGATTTATTTATTTCCTTTCCATTAAACTTTGCATGCAGAACACTGATAATATTTCTTTTTGAAGGTTTCATCTATATACCAAAACATATATTTCCGAAATTGATAGCGATAAACAAAAAATTACAATTTGTTGTTAAAAAAAAAAAAAAAAATGTTGTCTTATAAAATTTGTTTGTTATGAACTATAAATTTACAATAATAACGTGTCACTCCCATTTTCGATAACTCTCCGAAATAAAAAGATGTTTTCATCCTTTTTATGTATGGGATTCTCTTTCTCTTAAAAAAGTAAGATCAGCAAAATATTTAAGACATAAAAAATTAGACTATGTTTAAGGAGAAAGGGGCATTTACTTAACAGTAAATGGGCGGGTATATAAGCTTGAGATCGAAAAGTTTGATATCGCTTAATTTTCTTCAAGGGAAGGTATTGACAGGTAATTCCGATAGTTTTATATGGATTAAAAAAATAATAATAATGTGTAAAAATTTTAAACAAGACGTGATACTTTAAACTTCGATAATTACATGTCACATTATAATTATTCATAAGAAGTGTGTGATATTTGGTAAATAAAGAAGAAAAATGATCTAAAATTAATGGAATAGTCATTTTATGATATACCTTTAGAATTATTGTAAAAATCAGCAAAAATTATATACGTAGAATAAATAGGTTAAAACATACGTGCATTGTAAAATAAATAGATTGAACGTTCCTTAATTTTTCTGTTATATGTGACATTATCTTTTTTGGTTTCATATTGTATATTTTGTGTGTATATATATATATATATATATATATATATATATATATATATATATTATCTAATATTAATATAAAATGTATGTATTTGTATTATTTATAATAACACAAGTCTATATTTAAAATTTTGATTTGAAATTTTTGGTTCATTTTTATGTTTTTCAGTATGTTGAAACTGAAAATTTCTCGCTACTACGTACAAATTTTTGACAATACAGAGTGTCTGTTGAAACAATTTCTTTCGTGATTCTTCCACCAGCATAATTATATGGTAATTTTTACAGAAGTAACAACTCCCAGACATTGATAATTATGACTTCCTCCTGAATTAGGAGGAGCGCATAATTAAGAAATTTCATATTACTGCACCACGACCCACCAAACTAGTGACGCCAGATTTTGCTCCTTTTTTTTTTTTTTCAATAGTCGCCAATAATTTTAAGAAGTGATATTTGCATACTTCCCAACATCCTAATTAATATTCCGTAGTATCCATAGCCCCGCCTTTTGTTTCCCACCAATATTTATTTAGAGTATTATCCTTCTTATTTAATCGTAATTGAATCTGTAGAGTCTTCAAATTTATTGGTACGAAAAAAAATGAAGGGTATAACTATACTACGAAATATTAATTAAGATGTTGACACGTATGTATGTGATCAGAGTTCCCAACTTTGATTATTTATTCACGAGCATTTTTAGACACGCCTCTTTTTCATACCGGAAATTTTGATAAATGATTTTCTTCTTATTTAAACTTTGTCACACATTAAAGAGAAATAACCTACAAAATTTCAGGTACGAAAAGAAGACGGGGCTAAAAATGCTCGTGAATAAATTATAAAAACTGGGAACTCTGTATTTGATATATATAAGATTAATCTTCTAAAAGATTAGGCAATGGTCAGATTTAAAATTTTGTTGCGAATATTGAATAAAGTTGAAAAATTTGACAAGGCTGTAACAAATATAGTTGCCAACTTAACACCTTTTGGCAACCGGAAATTTTTAATATATTTCTTTTAAATTTTATTTTATCAGTGAAAACCGTTACAGTTCACTAATTAAGTAAAGTATATATTTCTATTAAATTTTTCCTGTAGCCAAAAGGTGTTAAGTTGGGAACTACGGAAACAAACGACATGAGGCACAAAGTGACTCTCCATTCTGACTAACTGATTGACACTTTCCCGATTTAGTTAGTACCTTCACTGTCTTCAAACAAAAAGCATCAAGAAAAGGTGTTGTTTGTTCATGGAAAAAAATTCCTCGAGAATCCTGTTATCAATGCTCTTAATGTCATGTTGGTTTGTGCGTCTAACCATGTTTCTGAATGTATCACATGGCATCTGAGTTATAACAAATTTTTTGTTTTACTATGGGAAATTATATTTCCCGGCTATCATCTCCACTGAGTGATGTCACTGTGTACGCAGCTATCACGTGTGCACGTCACTGTGTATCATCCCTTTCACTGCATGCGTGCGCACCTAACGCGCGCTAGTTAGTTTAGTGATTGAGTTGACGTGGAGCGGTTGTGTGAAAGACAGACGGTCTTCTCCGCTCGTAAAATATGTATATGTTAGTGTTTCTGTAATGTCCCTTTTCTTTATTTAATAAATGTCGTAATGTTATACTGGTCTGTAGCCGTTTCCCTATATTTTGGGGGCTCGACCTATCCCGTTAAATTCTACCCCTAGATGGACGTTACTAACGGAAAAGCCGCTATTTTGTTTTCAACACACTAGCGTGAAGACGAATGTTTCATTTATTTTTTTCTTAAGAAAATGACTGACGAAGTATCCTATAGTTGATAAGACGTTTGAATAATATTTAATAGACGTTCTCAAGTGTTCTTCATTTTATCTTGAAATGTTCTTCGTTTCATCTAATGGACGTTATTCCATAACGGACGAAATTGTCCGTTTTTTTTTAATGAAATACCAGAGTTGCAAGTAATATTATTTTATATGCCAACATCATGCCGACGACTTGGAGTTTTTCAGTATTAGTGCTCCCTTCTTCATGATCGACGTATTCTTGTTCTTAAAGTGCTTCATTTCCGAAGTGATTCTATTTCAGGTTTTGTTCCTGATGTTTTTTTTTCTACCTTCGTTAGCTGCAATAACCATCGCTGCATCTGCATGGGACTGTCCTTAATGTCAGGTACGAGCATGCATTTTTTTTTCTCCTCTTTGTATGATAGTATATAAAAAATTTTTTTTTTTTTCATTTGTAGTTTAAATTTGGATTTAAATTAATTCATTGCCGTTTTACGCCCTTTAAAGATGACTTGCTTGTTGATATTATATAACTAAAGAATTTTTTTCCCCCCATATTCAATTACTTTCCATGAATAAAAAGATATTCTGTTCCCCAATATTTATTTATTGTTCTTAAAATATTTATGTTCTGGTTTTAATCCTTTTTTTTTTTTTTTTTCAATATTTACTTAAAAAAAAAAAAAAAAAAAAAAAAAAAAAAAAAAAAAAAACAATTTTTTTTTACTTCTGTTTCCTTATGTTATTTTTATTGCATCCTAAAAATGGCCCTTAAATTAGGCGACCTTCCGCTAGTTGCAAATTCTTTGAAATATTTTAAAACAAATACCATAAAATTGCTAAACACGCTATTAGGATACCCAACATTTGATCATAAATCGCGTAAACGTATGCGAAATTTTAGCGGTTTTACTGCCGATTTCGACATTAATAAACATCAAGAACAAATTTTAAAATCATTTTCTTTGTCCGATTTTATATCAATCGCTAATTCGCTACATTTAGAACCAGTCGGTAGTAAGGAAAATTTATGCAAAGAAATTTTTAAAGCACTTACTAATTTATCTGAATTTCAGAAAACATTAGATACTAGTTTTTTGTCAGACGAAGACGATCTCAGTGTAAATAATCATTCTGTTGAAACCCATTCTTCGATCGATCCAATTAGTTCTGTTTTTCAAACCCAAAGCGAAACTTTCCCTTCGAGTGTTCAAAATATTTCTCCGAATGACGCTGCAGACGCAATGTCTGATTTGAGTAATCATTTCTGGTTTCTCCTCAGAGATTTAGCTAGCACATGTAGAACTTTTTCTGGAAATGATTCATATTCTATTCGTAATTTCTTTAATGACATTGAGGAACAATTCTGTTTATTTCCTAGTCTTACCGATCAACAAAAACTTATTTTAGCTAAACGTTTAATTAATGGTTCTGCTAAAATATTTTTATTTTCGCAACGAAATATTAATACTTACGAGTCATTTAAAGCCGCGTTAATTTCTGAATTTTTGGATACCATACCATCCATCGAAATACATAAACAATTAGAAAACAGAAAAATGCGTCCTAATGAAACTGCTACGCAATATTTTTTAGCGATGCGCGAAATTGCTAACCGAGGTAACGCTATTATTGACGATTCTTCGGTAATTCAATACACCATTCAAGGTATACAGGGTAACCCCTCGGAGAAAATTCTTCTCTGTGGAGCAAAATCTTTTTCAGAATTTAAAGAAAAATTGCGTATTTATGAAACTGCTCTTAATACATTAAACTTAAATCAACGAAATTCAGTTAATTATAAACAAACATATAACAGTCGAAAACGCAGTACTAGTCACACACAACCAGCTTTCACTCGCGAATCCACATTTAATATTGGTCCGGCATCTCAAAATAAATTACGTTGTTTCAATTGTAACGATATCGGTCACTTATCTAAATTTTGTCCTAACCGTTCTCGTGGCCCTAGGTGCCTTGCATGTGGTCTTTTTGGACACAAGTCTACCGATTGCCGCCGAACCGCTGCAAATGAAGGATCTCCTTCCAGAGATAGAGTTAACACTGTACATGAATCGCATGCTTCTCATATGTGTAAACAAATTAAAATTAGTGGTAATGAATTAACTGGTTTGGTTGATACTGGTAGTCAGTTAACCCTTTTGAAACATTCTGCATGGTTAAAAATAGGTTCCCCACCTTTGTTAAAAACTAATAAATCCTTAACTGGTTTTGGCTTTGCGCGTATACATGTTATCGGTACTTTTCATTCTTTTATTACTATAGACGATCAAGAGTTTTCAGCAACTATTTCAGTTGTACCCGACGTGTCCACATTTTATGATCTTATAATTGGATGTGACGTCATCCAACAAGCGAACATTAGCATTTCACCCACCGGTGTTACTTTTTCTAGTTTTTCACAACAAAATGAGTGTACCGCAGATCCAAATTTTATCATGACGATCACTGACGATAATCCCAAATTTGATATTGGTCCTAATGTTTCACGACATATTCGTAACGACATTAACAAACTGTTGTCGGCCTATAAACCTAATAAAATCAAAACTGCGAACATTGAGCTTAACATCACTTTAACTGACGATACACCTATTTTTCACTCACCCCGACGTCTACCCTTTACCGAACGAGACATTGTAGACGCACAAGTCTCTGAATGGCTTAAAGATGGTATTATCGAACCAGTGTCCTCCCCATATGCCAGCCAAGTTGTAGTTGTTCGAAAAAAAGATGGTAAACACAGAGTTTGCATCGATTACAGGAAGCTCAATCGTAAGTTAGTTAAAGATCACTACCCCCTCCCCCTAATTGATGATATTTTAGATCGACTTCAACATGCAAAAATTTTTAGTACGATAGACCTACGTAATGGATTTTTTCATGTACCCGTAAACAAACAGAGCCGCCCTTTCACTAGTTTTGTAACCCATAACGGTCAATTTCAATTTCGCTACATGCCTTTCGGACTTAGCTCCTGCCCTTCAGTGTTCATGAGATATATAAATGCCGTTTTTAGAGACTTGATTGCTGCCGGCATAGTACTCCCTTATATGGATGATCTTGTAATTCCCGCGAGTAACGAACATGAGGCCGTGGAACGTCTGAAAACTGTTCTTCAAACAGCTAGCGAGTACGGACTCGACATAAATTTTAACAAATGCCAATTTTTACATACAAAGATAGATTTCCTCGGTCACATAGTAGAAAATGGTAAACTTTTGCCATCCCCTTCCAAAACTAAAGCTGTTTTAAATTACCAGATCTGAAAAATGTTAAAGACGTACGTAGATTCCTTGGCCTTACAAGATATTTTAGGAAATTTATCCCTCATTTTTCTACCATTGCAAAACCCTTAAGTGATCTTCTGCGTAAGGACACCCCTTTTCAATTTCAAAATGAACAAAGAGCCGCATTTCAAAAATTAAAATATTTACTTTCCCAAGAACCAGTCCTCAATATTTTTAATCAGAATTCCCCTATTGCGGTACACACAGACGCGTCTATAGATGGCTTAGGGGCAGTCCTGTTGCAGAAAAACATGCATGATAATCAATTCCGTCCAGTCTTTTATTTTTCGAAGAAAACATCTGATAACGAAAGAAAATACACTAGCTTTGAACTTGAAGTTCTGGCTGTGGTAGAAGCCCTCAAAAAGTTTAGAATCTACCTGCTCGGAACAAATTTCAAAATTATCACAGACTGTGATGCGTTCGTCAAGGCACTTAATAAAAAAGAAATAAATTCCCGCATTGCACGATGGGCTCTGTACCTTCAAGAATTCCATTACAATATTGAGCATCGAACAGGTTCCCGCATGGCGCATGTGGACGCTCTAAGTCGAGCTCCACAGTGTTTCATCATCCAAGATAGCCTTCATGTCAAATTTTTGAAATCTCAACAATCGGATGAAGAAGTTCAAGCATTAAAAACGCTTTTGCAGTCCACACCTCATGATAATTACACTATAAAAAATAATCTTCTATATAAAACAGTGAACGATGTTGATTTACTCGTCGTCCCTAACGACTTGCAGAATAGCATAATTAAAGAAGCGCACGAGCGTGGACATTTTGCAGCACTCCGTACCCAAGAGCTAATAAACAAAGATTTTTATATTCCTCACCTCAAAGACAAAATCGAAAGTTGCATTAAAAATTGCATAAAGTGTATACTCTATAATAGAAAACGAGGTAAACAAGATGGTTTCCTCCACCCAATTGATAAAGACGATGCACCCCTGCACACATACCATGTTGATCACCTTGGTCCCCTAGCTACTACATCAAAAAAATACAAGCATATATTGGCCGTTGTTGATGCGTTCTCCAAGTTTACCTGGCTGTACCCTACAAAATCTACAGACGCCGCAGAAGTTATTAGCCGACTAGAAAGCCAACGATCCATCTTCGGTAACCCCGCCAGAATCATAACTGATCGAGGTCCAGCATTCACTTCCACTGCATTTAAAGACTATTGCCACGACCAAAATATAACCCACATAACAATTACAGCAGGTTTACCAAGATCGAATGGTCAAGTTGAAAATAAAAATTCTACTATCATCGCTGTACTATCCAAACTATCATCCGACAACCCCGAAAAGTGGTTTTCCCATGTGCCTGCTCTCCAACAAATCCTCAATTCGACATTTCAAAGAAGCATAAAGACGACACCATTTCAATTACTATTCGGCACCAAGAAGAAAAATAAAGATGACATCAAGATCCTGGAGCTTCTCAACGACGAATCTACAAACACATTCCAGAGGCAACGTGAGGAGCAGCGTATTGACGCGAAAAAGCAGATTCGAATAGTGCAAGAAGAAAATCGCAGGCAGTATAACCTTCGAAGACGACCAGCTGCTTTAAAACTTAATTGACATAGTTCTTCAAGACTTTATATATTTTTTTAAGAACTCTTCCTTGGACATTTTCGTGTGCACAATTAAACTTTTTTTTAAATCATACGTTGAACTTGAACTTGCCAGAATAAGAAGAACTCTCCTTTTAATGAACTGTTTTATTTTTTCATGAACAATTTTTTTTTTCCCATGAACATTTTTCAATACCTGATTTTTTTTGGTGAAAATTATCTACCTATTTTTTTTTCTACTTGTCTGTATGTATATTAACATCTTATCTTATTTTATTTTAGTATTTTGACGATATGATTCAGGTTTTGAGTGTAATATTTACAATATTTTCCATTTGGTAATGTATACAATTTTTTTTTTATTTTATTAATGCAGCTATATTATTACTGTATCTATAATTCTATTATGTAGTGTTGTATATTGTTTTGTTTTTTTTTGTATAATTTAATTTTTTTTTCTTTGTTGTTGTTGTTTAATAACCTTCAGGCGAGGCCGCCTGCTTGGTCATGATGGCCGATATGGGAAATTATATTTCCCGGCTATCATCTCCACTGAGGGATGTCACTGTGTACGCAGCTATCACGTGTGCACGTCACTGTGTATCATCCCTTTCACTGCATGCGTGCGCACCTAACGCGCGCTAGTTAGTTTAGTGATTGAGTTGACGTGGAGCGGTTGTGTGAAAGACAGACGGTCTTCTCCGCTCGTAAAATATGTATATGTTAGTGTTTCTGTAATGTCCCTTTTCTTTATTTAATAAATGTCGTAATGTTATATTGGTCTGTAGCCGTTTCCCTATATTACTGTTACACTATACATTAAATTTTGTATTTTATTTTTGTTTTTTGTGAAAGTAAACACTTTTTATACTAAAAAGTATGCCCCTTCATTTCCTACAATAAACCGCCTAACTACACGCGCCTGTGTGAAAAACGGTCTGAGAAATAAATCTCGTAAGTTTTCCTCGGCAGATAAAGTGTTAAAAGCATATGTAAAGTTTCATATATTTACAGCCAAAAATATAAGTGAATTCATAAAGAATCATTTAATTAAAATTTCATTGACACCAGGGTCTCTAAAATTGTAAAAAAAAAAAAAAAAAAAAGAAAGAAAGAAAGAAAGAAAAAAAAGAAAAAACGGTTTAATTAATTAAATAAAACTAGCAGGCTTCGCCCGCTTCGCTGGGCACTATATTTAAAGGATTTTTTTTTTTTTTTTTAGTTGAATAATTGAAACGTTTAAATAAATACATTTCGACTGGCGACTATTTTCTTCACAGTTTTAGGATTGGATCTCCTTGACAATATCAAACATTTTTTGAACTTCTCGATTCTGTGCAACAAAACTATTATTAAAACGAATATTCTCGAAAACAATCAAATAAAAATGTTAATTCTTCGAATATTCTTGAAACAGTTGAACCTATTACTCGTACAGTAAAAGTCACTATTCGATGAATGGTCGAATCAGAGAAAGCACGTAAGTCGTTTTCGCAGCAATCACTATAACGCACGTATATACGCTTCACGCACATGAAAAAAATTCACTGTACAGCCCTGCAACACAGTGCATTAATCTCAGAACACACGAAACTCGGTTCCGCGGCAATCACTATCACACATATTAACACCAAAAAAACATCACTGGACACCCCTACTTCGATGTGCATGAATCTGAAAACGCACGAAACTCGGTTCCGCAGCAATCACTATCACGCATGTTAACACCAAAAACACATCACTGGACATCCCTACCTCGACGTGCATGAATCTGAAAACGCACGAAACTCGTTTTCGCAGCAACCACTGTCAAGCATGTTAAAACCAAAAATAATCACTGGACACCCCTCTAATCAAATGTATTTATACTAAATTCCGTATGTGCATAACAACGGGCGCTGAGTATGTTCGTAGGATGTCTTATCATCCTCAGGATATTCTCAGGATATTCTAAAGAGAAATGGCACCTCAAAAAAGTCCCTACGCACAGTGTTCGGAATTTCAAAAAAGCTGGCCAAAAGTCGAAATTAAAGAAAACAAGTGAAATTGTGATGTATATATATGGTTTCGAGGTCGCTGAATCCGAATCTGACATTGGTTTTTTGAAAACTTCAAAGGCAAACTCAAAAACAAGATGGCGAATCCAATATGGCGCGCCATATTGGATTCGCCATCTTGTTTTTGAGTTTGCCTTTGAAGTTTTCAAAAAACCAATGTCAGATTCGGATTCAGCGACCTCGAAACCATATATATACATCACAATTTCACTTGTTTTCTTTAATTTCGACTTTTGGCCAGCTTTTTTGAAATTCCGTCCACTGTGTGGCGGATCAAAAATCAAAAAATTGATAGATGAAGGATAATTTTCACATTTAAGGGTTTTTGAGGGCGCTAAATTCAAATTTGATATCAGTTTTTATAAAAAAAGTGATCTTGCACTCAAAAACAAGATGGCGGATCCAATATGGCAGACCAAAGTCCAAAAAATTAAAAAATTAAATTAAAAAGTAAAAATTAAATTAAAAAGTTAAAAAGCTTTTACACATACAGGGGCAGGCGGGGGCACCCAATTCTTTAACGGCTGAATAAAATGGACATCCCTTAACACTCTCCACTTTGAATCAATGCGGGATCTTGCGAGATAAAAAAGTTTCCATACTTTGAAACTTTTGGTTATGTTATAATTGAGGTTAACTTCAAAAAGCCGCTCAGGAGATCACTATCTACTAACCTCCACAATTGTCGGCCATATTTTGTTGAATGTTGTTGTTGCGAAATTTTCCGAGAAACACTATTTGTTTAACTGTTAAAATGCATTAACAATTAAAAAGAAAAAATTGTCACGTTTTCCGCCAGCCTACACTTAGAAATATGTAGATAGAATAAATTTTCCACCTCACAGTTTCATTCAGTGGCTCCCTCTGAAGGTATTTTCGCGGTACTTACGTCTAAAAACGCGCCTAAATTTTTCGACTTTTGGCCAGATTTTTTGAAATTCCGAACACTGTGCTACGTGCTAAAGGAAACTGCTAAAAGTCCATACGCGTAAGGACAAACGCAAACTAATCAGGTAGACCAATGACTAAAAAAGTAGAAAACCTCCCAAAGTGAGGACAAATTTCCCAGTGTTCTCACTTCGAAGGAATTTTCCCTTTTTAGGGAAATTTAGGGTCTCGGAGGGAAAAAAGAGGGAAATGAAATAATGAGGAAAAAAATTCCTTCAACGTAAAAGAGATATGAGATTACGTTTTTAGACTGAAAATCTGATTCATCATTTCTAACTGATTTAAGAATAAGATCTGAATATGTTTTCCGAATACACAAAGCGACATCTTCTTGTTTGATAACATAAAAAAGGCAGCGGTCTTCGCGGAATAGATTAGTTTTGTATCCAGCAGGAGAAAAAGCTACGCATTAATGTATTTGCATAGAATGATCAACTTCTTGCTAATTTAGTTTTGTGAGTTTAGCCTTCAACTAAATTCGCGTTTTCGTTTGAAAATGGTGAACACTTGGAAAATTTTAACTCACATAAAAAACATATTTATGAACTAATTGTAGGGTAAATAGGCAATAAGACTTCTTCACACACCATACATTTTATGGTGTGTGAAGAAGTCTTATTGCCTATTTATCGTTTGTACACCAGTTTTGCATTTAGTTTTGGTAAATGTAGGGTGTCGGTAGTAGATACTTTTTCCAGATTCTTCCAGCAGTATATTTATGCGATAATATTTTACTTAATTAATCGTGCAAACTTACTACTAAACATTTCGAAAGAAAATTACTAGTAGAAGAATCAGGGAAGAATTTCGACTGTCGACATCCTGAATTAGCATGAAATTTCATATTTATATAGCCCCTATTAAGGTCTCAATCATGTTTACAAATCAACTTGATCTACGATTTTGTTTCAAAATGCTGGCCACTTGTTAAAAAAAGAAATCAAACTACCCTTCTGACTAAGCACGAAGAGTGTGTTTTAAAGATTTAAATCAGATTTAAATTAAAAATGTATTTTCACAAATTTAGTGAGCATATGTAGACAGTAATGAGTAACTGATTGAAAAATAAAATTTCTGAACATTGCAAGCGTATGGCATTAAATTTCATGGTTCCCGAATATATTACGAATTTCTAAAGGTTTAGAAGATATGGTATCCGAAGCAAACCTCATGCCATGCCGCTCAAAAAAAAACATATCCTCGTATCGATGCAACTAATTTACTCAATTTAGAGTAAAATTTAAGGAACGCTGCACAGCTTAATATTGAAAATTCTTCAGTGGAAAGTGAAAAATCCGTTAGGGAATCATATTTTGTATTTTAAGTTAAGCATTAAGGTAGATTAAAAGTAGAAAAAGGTGTATTCTCTGACCTTTTTTTTTTAATCTTCCAATTTTTTACTTTTATTATTTTTTTTTATCCTAATACAGAATAACCTTTAATAAGAAAGTATATTTTACCATTATGTCAAGATATCGACACCAAATTATTGGTTCATGAGTGGAGAGAAATAGACATAGATGAGAATATAGAGAAAATCGACGATATTTACAAATTTTTGAAAGGCATCTCTAGCGCTGTAGATACTAATGGCCGAAAAAATAATGCTAATCTTCTAAAATTAGAGTCATATTTCTTTGCATTGTCTTTTTCTAGTGCTTTCACTTAAACAGTGTTCAGTACCTTCTGAAATGTCAAAACAAATGACAGGAATAGACTTCACTCTCGAATTCTTTCCGATATGTATGCTCAAAAAACAAGTGAAACGGACGTGTATGTATATACCTGTTTACAGTGGCGAAGCGCCCATGTGATATGGAAAATCACATTTCTTTCTTAAAATTTAATTGCATTTAACTTCTTCAAAAGTATTTATTTTCCTTGTTTAAGAGGCTTCTTCAAAACGAAAAGAATTAAAGAATTAGATTTATTTGCTCCGAAAGCGAACGTTACATTCTTTCAGATATTGCAGATTTAAAAAAAAGTAATATCCATGAATCATTTCTTCATTTCAACAAAAATAAAAATATAATAACGGAATGAAATCATAAACATTGTTGTATTTTTTTGGCTCTTTGTGATTAATTGATGCATATCAAATAAGTCCAATATTTCATCAACGGTTAATATACATTTTCAGAAATAGATTTGAAACGCGAAAAATTAAAGTTATTATTATCTCATAATACTAAATCTGTCAACTGATCATCGAGAATAAAAGAAATGTGTAATTATATCTGGCAGAAGCGTGAATTATGAGGCGTAATTTACTTCATCTTCCGTAATTTTCGGAATTAAATCAATTTGATTTATCACAATTATACAACGAATCCTATGGTTAAATTGGAATGATTAGAAAAAAAAAAAAAAAAAAAAAAAAAAAGCATAGAAACGAAGCGAATTTCATTTAGATAAAATTTTAAAGTCATTTTTACATCACATATAAAGCATACATTTCATCAGCTATTTTTTTTTCTTACAAATAAAATATGCTCCACCTGTAGCCCTGAGGTTTAGCTGTCGAAACTTGGTAAGTAGGAAGTGCTTGGTTCAATTCTTAGTCAGAGTCGTCAGTTTAACCATTTGGAGTTTTTCGTGATTTACTTCAAAACTCGAGTAAATATAAGCTATGTTCCTTAAAAAAAAAAAAAAAAAAAAAAAAAAAAAAATCAATACAAAGGCAATCCATCTAGGTGCAGGACCCAAATCAGAAAAAAAAAACATTATTATCACATTGGGGGGAGGGGGGGGTGAAGTATATGCGTTGACCATTTTGCAAAGAAAATTTTACCTTCATCGCATTCATTTTGTGGATTTTAACTTCTTACAATCTAACCAAATACAATTCTTTAAAATAAGTATGGAAGCATTTAAAAATACGAAAATGTATAAAAAAATAATTGAAATTTATTTCGAAAATTATATAACATCGAAAATTATATTAAATAAAATTGGGAAAAATTAGAAAAAAAAGTATTTTAGGAAATATTATATATATATATTCCTACGTGAGTTTTATGAAACCTGGTAAAATATGTCTATTATGATTCAAATATAATTTAAATTATTCATTTTCTTCCCAAATTCGCTGAGAATTATTGTTGCTTTAGAAAGTGTTCAATAGATGGCGCGAGGGTCAGCCGGTATAGTAGCTCATTTGGAAATCGGGACCATTTTCAAAACGAGGCGTTGGTTCTCCTCTTCTCTAGCTTCCTGGGTACGTCAGACACAGCAGGGTTGCCAACTCCAAAAAACTTAAGCCCCTAAATTCAAGTTGAAAATCCCCTAAATTCCCTAAGTCTTTGTGAAAATCCCCTAAAAAAGTCCCCAAATCTTTAGCTAAAAAAATTCAAAAAAAATTGTTTTCTGTTTTTGCGAATATGCTAATCTAAAAATGCAAGTCCCCCCCCCCCCCCCCCCAAAATTTTGATTGGGAAACCTGGTGATATGAAATATGTGAATTTGTATTAATATTTTATGGCGAGCTTTTATTTTAAACATGCGAAATACGCTTGTAGAGGCGTGAAAAATCCTCTGTATATATATAGAAAATCTAGACATACTAATAACGCCGCTTAAATCTAAAAAAACATGCGAAAATAAAAATGCAGAAATAGTTTATTAACTTATTATGGATAGTAGAAGAACTTTTAGATAGTAGAACTTTTTTAATTAAGTCATTTTAGTTAGATATTAGAAAAGTAATTCGACATTTAAATCTTAAATGAAATAGATTAAAATCATTATGACCAAATGAAAAAAATTGCGCACATTGCATTAAAAATCCTTAATAATTTCAAACATTATCAATCGGGCTTCACTTTGTACAGTTTGAAAAATTGTGTCAATCCCCAATGTAAGAAGTTAGGTTACGCATGCATATGGAGCAGTAAGCGTACTATTATGCTTAATTTCAAGTAACTGAAGCATACGTATTGGAGGCATTCATATAATCTTAACAAATGTAAAAATATATATATGATTATACATATAATACGGTCGAGCTGAAAACGAGAAAGTGGGGTGCGAAAGAGAAATATAACACACAAATTCACAACTGACTAGTTGGTATGGGTGGACTCTGTTCAGTTCCCCATCATATTTATGTTCTCATAAATTATTAGTTTGAGAGATATAATCATGTTAAAAGAAATGAATTTGACAAAAGCCTGATACAGTGACAGAATGAAAACCCCGCCTAATAGGCTATCCACCGTTCACTGCGATATATTTATCTTCTTCTAATCTATTAATTTATTTTATCAGGGTCAATTCCGTTGTTTAGTTTTCATGCTATTTCCAATGCAATAATCCTCAAAATTCATATTTATATGAAACATTTACAATTTCGCTATGTTGGTAAAATCGTAAATTATAAATAATTTACGAAATTTTCCTATTAGAATATTTGTATTCAATCATGTTCAAACAAATATCATAAATGTAATTTTGAAGTTGTCTAATGTATTTATGAGCCTCAAAATGAATGTTTATGCTCAATTTTACCTTATTCTGGCATGTTAAGTAAATCGTAAATTCCAAATAACTTACGAATTTTTTTAAATTGGAAAAATCATAGTCTATGATATTCATGCCAGTATCCTAAATAATATTTCGAAAGTGGTTTGACATCTTTACGATGAAAACTAGTTGGCATAGGTGGACTCTGCTCAGTTCCCCATCATATTCATGTTCTCATAAATTTCTAGTGCGAGACATATTATAATTATGTTAAAAGAAATGAATTTGACCAAAGCTTGATATAGTGACAGAATGAAATCCCCGCCTAATAGGCTATCCACCGTTAACTTCGATATATATTTCTTATTCTAATCTATTAATTTATTTTATCAGGGTCAGTTCCGTTGTTTAGTTTTTATGCTACTATTTCCAATGCAATAATCCTCAAAATTCATATTTATATGAAAAATTTACAATTTCGCTATGTTGATAAAATCGTAAATTGCGAATGATTTACGAAATTTTCCTATTAGAATATTTGTATTCAATCATGTTCAAACAAATATCATAAATGTAATTTTGAAGTTGTCTAATGTATTTATGATCCTCAAAATCGAAATTTCTGCTCAATTTTGCCTTATTCGGACATGTTAAGTAAATCGTAAATTCCAAATAATTTACGAATTTTTTAAATTGGAAAAATCATAGTCTATGGTATTCATGCCAGTATCCTATATAATATTTCGAAAGTGGTTTGACATCTTTACGATGAAAATATCCCTTAAGATTGACGTTTATGTGAAATTTGGCTCTATGCTGCCATGTTAAGAAATTCGTAAATTTCCAATAACTTACGAAATTTTTATATTGGAAAATTCATAGTAATTAATATTCATGCCAGTGTTCTAAATAATATTTCAAAAGTAGTCTGACATCTTTACGATGAAAATATCTCTCAAAATTGACGTTTATGTCAAATTTTGCCCTATACTGCCATGTTAAGAAATTCGTAAATTTCCAATAACTTGCGAAAATTTCAAAGTAGCACATTTATAGTTACTAATGTTCATTCCGGCATCAAACCTGATATTTTAAAACTGGTGTGACATTTTTACAGTACAAAGTTTCCATTTAATGCACGTTTAAGTGAATTTTTGTCCTATTCTCCCATGTTAAGAAAATCGTAAATTTCTCATAACTTACGGAGTTTTTTAGTTCGAATGTTGCAAAAGAATAGGGTTCTTGCCAGTATCGAAAGTAATATTTTAAAACTGATCTGACTTCTCTGCGATCATTTGTTCGTGAGATATCGTGTTAACAGACTAACAAACTAACGGACTAACACACTAACGAACTGACACACTAACGGACTGACACACTGACACACTGACAAACTGACACACTAACAGACACCCTACAGACAGACACCATACAAATTTTGTAATTTTCGGATTCCTCACACCTGAAAACGTGTAAAAGAGTAAAAAAACCGAGGTCGAAAATTTTCACGATTACCTAAGTTCCCCATACCTATAGTATGATGGGGAACTAATATCCCTCAAGATTGACGTTTATGTGAAATTTTGCTCTATGCTGCCATGTTAAGAAATTCGTAAATTTCCATTAACTTACGAAATTTTTATATTGGAAATTTCACAGTCATTAATATTCATACCAGTGTCCTAAATAATATTTCAAAAGTAGTCTGACATCTTTACGATGAAAATAACTCTCAAAATTGACGTTTATGTGAAATTTTGCCCTATACTGCCATGTTAAAAAATTCGTAAATTTCCAATAACTTGCGAAATTTTCAAAGTAGCATATTTATAGTTACTGATGTTCCTTCCGGCATCAAAACTGATATTTTAAAACTGGTCTGACATTTTTACAGTAAAAAGTTCCAGTTAATGCACGTTTAAGTGAATTTTTGTCCTATTCTCCCATGTTAAGAAAATCGTAAATTTCTAATAACTTACGAAGTTTTTAAATTCGAATGTTGCAAATAAATAGGGTTCTTGCCAGTATCGAAAGAAATATTTTAAAACTGATCTGACATCTCTGCGATCATTTGTTCGTGAGATATCGTGTTAACAGACTAACAAACTAACGGACTAACACACTGACACACTAACAGACTGACACACTGACACACTGACACACTAACAGACACCCTACAGACAGACACGATAGAAATTTTGTCATTTTCGGATTCCTCACACCTGAAAACATGTAAAAAAGTAAAAAAACCGAGTTCGAAAATTTTCACGATTACCTAAGTTCCCCATACCTATAGTATGATGGGGAACTAAAAATATACGCAGTGAATCAAAGTAAATAATAAACAGGTGATATATATGAATATCAAAACACATCGATATAAATTGCAAAATAGTTTTATTCCATCTGATTTATGTAATCTATTTATTTTATTTTATTTTATTTTTTTGAAGCACTGAAAATGAATAAATAAAAATATTAAAACCATAAGCCTACTTTTGTTTAAGTAATAGATGTAAAATTTTGCACAAAACAGAATTTAATTTAGTACAACAGGACTTATTTTAAACTATTCTTCCGTATAAAGGTATGCAGTAACTGCGTTTCATTCCATAGCATCGGTTATTGTATTCATTTCTGAAAATTTCTTTGGTATAACTTTACCATAGGTCCCCTTGGTGGCTCTTAACCCCTTAACGCGCGCTGTCCTCGCTGCGAGGACGCAAAATTTAAGATCCAGCTGCAAAAATTCATCCCGGAAAATTTTTAGCAAAAATGTACGTTTATAACATAGCACAAAAGACCGGCTTTTTAAACCTTAAAATTTAAAATTTCGTTTAGTTTAATTTAGTTCATGAATTCCGGTGGCAGTATAATTTAAATGATCCGAATTGTCTTGCGCCGCAAAGGGTTAAATTTTTGTTATTATTTTGGCAATGAACTAGAATGGCCATCGCAATTGCATTTGTAAAAATCTTGGCGAGAAACATGCGAGCTATTTCGGTGAGAAATTTAAATTTCGTCGAGGAATGCTATATTAAAACTATTTCATGACTTTAGCATGATTTTTCTCATTTTTATTTTAATAATAATAAAAATGAAAAATGAAAAAAGAAAGAAAGAAAGAAAAATGAAATATTTCTACATTTATTTATTTTTCGAAGTGAAACGAAATATATCTATATTAATTCATTTCTTTTTGCAATCAATTCTTTTTTTGTCTTTTTAATATTTTTAATATATTTTTTTTTTTAATAATTATCCGACCAAATTATCTTTTGTACCAATCATCCGATTGAACTAAAAAATACGATGTTAGCTAGATTTTGTCCTGATTAATAAGTGTATCAATTTCTGACAAAATCTAATAATCCGGAGTAAAAATCCAGACAGATACAATGACAAACAATCAGCTTTATATATTTAGATAAAAACAAAACTCTTTGTACTCTCATTCAAGGTGATACATAAAAACTGGTAACGACGCTGTCTGAAAGAAATAGTACAATATGTCATTAGGGGAAGAAAAAAAAAAAGCTTAAAAAATCTAGAAATCCTTAAAATGAGACTCGTCCGAGAAATCTCACTTAAAGGATGTGTGTGATGAAGTTTCTGTTTTTAGCAGACGAAAACGGATCACTCTGTCCATGTTCCATCTAATATTAGAATTAATTCAGTACTCTAAATATCCAAAGTAGGTAATTAGTTATTGTAGGGAAAGTTAAAAAAAAAAAAAAAAATCACCAAAGATTTGAAAAGTCTCCAAAAGACCCCAGCATAATTTTGAAAGTTCCCATGGTCCCAAAAAGTCCCTAAATTTAGGGGCTAAGTTGGCAACCCTGAGACACAGTTGCAATTTGACTAACGTTTTTTTTATGTCGATGCATCTTAAACCAAGGGGTTCCCCGAGATTTAAGGAATTTAAATCAAACTTTTAGCAAATTTCGACTCACAGAAATAAGAGTTGTCTTATAATATACATTTATATTTTTCTATAAAGGGTTTCTGGTATAAAATATATTAATTTTATAATTTACAATTATGTTTTCTGTTAAAGCATATGGATTATTTCTCAATTGTCAAATAAAGCGCATCATAGATTAATACAAAAAAGTAACCAACTGTATATTAATTATTTGGAAATTATGTTTACTCTTTAAATCTACATGTAGTTTTCACAAAACAAGTTATTTACCTATTAACAATTGCTTTAATCTATTATTAATTTTTAATAATATCTTTCATTTTTTTAAACATTTTTTACAGTTTTAAAATTAAGAAAGTTTCAGAAAGCATATTCGTTTTGCATGTGTTGTTTAATGTAATCTTTATGAAGCTAAAAATAATCGTATTTTAATAACGTTAAAGTTAAATATACTTACCAGCAATTTTATTCTTTCTAGAAGAATTGGAATCTAGTAGAAATTAACAGTAAATTTAACGATGGAGCAAAAAAAGGAATAATTTCATCATATTAAAAATATCCGTGCGATAAATTCACCGCTTCACAAGAATGGTTAAATCTACATGGAAAATTTTAATTTGGAACTATATAATACACACACACACACACACATATATATGTATATATACATATTTGGCAACATCCTAATTAATATTCTGTAGTGATGTCAGTCCCGCTCAGTCCCAGTAAATTTTGAAGTAATATTCTCGAAGTGCAGAACTGCCAACCTGATCCGGCAAATTGTTAGTAACGCCCCTTTTTCTACACCACTTAATTTTTAGAGTAATTAATTCTCTTCAAATATTTTTACGATGAATTAAGAAAACAAATACTCTAAAAATATATTGGTGTAGAAAAAGGGGCGCTACAAACAATTTGTCGGATTAGGTTGGGAGCTCTGGAAATGCAATTATGATTAAATAAGAAGAAAAATACTCTAAAAAGATATTGTTGTGTAAAAGAAGGCGGGGGTTAACAAAACTATTGAATATTAATTATGATGTTGGGAAGCATGCATATATATATATATATTTTAAAAAAATCTTAAAGATAGGCATTGAATATGTCTCATGATATTTCACACTTTTTTGTAAAATTCTAACACACGTGGAAACATGCTTAGTTTAATATGGATCTGACTTCTACAATCCTCTGTGTAGCTGTTTTTATTTAAGCAAAATAATCTATTTTGCTTGAATATAAGCAGCATTATACCAACGAGTTCGCCAATTCAATTTAAATAAAATGGAAATACAAAATTTTAGTGGATGTTCATAATATCTGAAGAAAGGATAAATAAAACATTATAGCAACCAGAGAAAGAAGTCTCTGCCCTTTTTTCGGGACACTTTCATAAATGAGAAAATTCTGTGCATGTTGCTACCATTATTTTTAAATGATATCTCTTTTATTTAATCCCGACAGAAAGAAAATGTGGAAAATGTTTTCTTTATGTAATAGTGGTAGCAAAAGAGGCGGAAATTTGTTATCTCTGAAAGTGTCCTAAAAGCGGTCGGGGTCTTCAAGCTATGCTAATAGCTACCAGGGGTGAACGTGGCTATCGTATCCGGCGCCACTATTTAAAAAAAAAAAAAAAAAAATCAGTGTATTTTTACCCTAATATCTTTTGAATAAATGAATAGAGATTATAGTTAAAAATTACCGGTAGAAGAGTACTGTCAGAAGACGGAACACTTTCAACGCTAATACAGGGTGGGCAAAATGTCCGTAATTATTTTAAAAATGCTTAAAACCCGAAAAAATAACCGAAATAAAAACGGTTTGCAGGTTTAGCTTTGATAGGTCACGGGATTTCCTTTTAAGATAAGAAAAAAATAAAAATAAATGAATAAATAAATAAAAATTAAATAATAATAATTCAAAAAACAGCCGACAGATGGCGTTGGTATGAACGACTTAGTTGTAAATATGCAAATGGCGATTATAATTACTAACGCTCTCAACAAAGAACTAGTTCTCCGTTGCATCCCATGTAAGTGAATAAGGATCCCGTCCATCTAATTTGTCTGAACTGAAAGGTCGATCCGTTAATAGCTGTCATGTATACAGAAGGACATGCTGTACTCTGCCGTTGCTGGTGTTTGTGACACGCCTGCAATATGTTATCACCTATGATAGTGGACAAGTGGAACACATATTGCTATAATAAAGGATTTGGTAACATTTTTGTTATTTACGTGTCTTTTATTTCACATATGTGAGAATGCCACCTATCAGCTGTTTTTTGAATTATTATTATTATTTTATCTTAAAAAAGAAAAAGAAAATTTTGTAACCTATCGATGCTATATCTGCAAACTATTTTTTATTTCGGTCATTTTTTCGGTTTTTATGAATTTTTAAAGTATTTACAGACTTTTTGCCCACCCTGTAGTTACTACTTCTCCCGTTTAGCAAGGAGAACTGTATAGCAGAATTTTTTTATAATTATTTTAAGTTTATTTAATAGTCTAAAATATCTGACAACTTTTTTTTTTTTTTTTTTTTTTTCTTTAATACCGAAGATGAATCTTATTTAAAATATTTTAAAGGCGTGCTGCTATGATACAGCAACCCATAAACATTTTACGACTGGATATTTTGGAAAAACTCAAATTATAGGCTTTATCGACGGCGACGACACGAAGTATTAAGGCTCTAGTATAACCGGAGACTATTATACTAACCTTCTAGACCAATTAAAAGAAACAATTAAGAAGAAACGCCAGGGGAAGTTGACCATGGTTAGAATCCTGTTTTTCCCTGGCAATGCACCTGCGCGCACTTCAAGCTAAAATAAATACCCTGGGCTTCCAGTTGGTCCATCATCCTCTTTATTCATTTAGACTAGCCCCTTCTAATTATTTTCTGTTTCCTTATTAAGAAAAAAAAAAAAAGACACTTGAAGGAGGACATGATGCTTCTAAACACTGGCTTCCGGAACAACCAAATGCATTTTATTTTAGTGGTCTACAAATGTTAGAACGCTGTAAAAAGGACATTTGTCTCCAGAGAGATTATGTTGAATAAATATATAGTTACATACCTCTGACTGTTTTCTTTCTGCGCAAAGACAGTAACTTTTCAGTCTTCCCTCATATATACGTGTTTTTAGAAATTTATATTTCATTATAATTTATTTCAATATATTAAATCACAGAATATCATTTTCATTTAAATCAATACAATTGCGAGCTCGGTTATATCGTTAACTTTCTTATAAAGTCCAAAATGGAAGAAACGAAATGATCTTTGGTAATTTCGTTAACTTTCTTATAAAGTCCAAAATATTTATCCTGCTCAATATTTCCTAAACTTTAATGTAAACGTAACTTACGTATGAAGCCGTATGACTTCGGTTCAATATAAAAATTTATACAGGCTTAATCGCATAAATTATGCAGATTTAATCGCATATTTTTCCTTTTTTAATCGAAAATAGAAAACTAAAACAACAAATTTAAGCTAATTTTTATATTACTTGTTGAAAGTGTAATAAGGAAACAATACATACATTATGTTTACCATATATAATTTTGGTTTAATAAATATAATATCAACTCGAATTGCTTTATACATTTAAATAAAAAATGGGTTTTTCTCCGGAAAATATGTGAGGTAAGTACATTTTAATAGTATTTAATACAGTAATCGAACTCTTTAATGCTTTATAATACACATGTTTTAATTTATTATTATGTCCGCTACAAGGAGAGATTTCACTTGCTGTTAAATTAAACTCGGTTATTATGTCACTTGGTTATAGCGTCAGAAATGTTTTTCTCCCTTATATATATGTGTGCATTAGTGCACTGGTAGATATAGGCAAAGGGAGGAGGCCATAGCTGTCCCGTAAATTTTTGAAATTCATTTAAATTGTCTTAAACTTTACAATTTTGAAAAAAAAAAAAAAAGTGGTTTTTAAAAATTAACTATCACGAGAAAAACAAAATTTTGTGAATGTATAGAGCTCCTTAATCAGGTGACTAACTTTAATAGTACTTGCTTTGATAATTAGTCAGTAGAACAAAGTGATATGAAATTGGAGATGTACAAGGGAAAAAGAGGGAAATTGTAAATTTACGAGTGAGATCACTGAAATTTAACAATCTAGTATCACTGTGTTATAGGAAGAGAACAAGAGTAATGACATGAGTTGATCTATTATATGAAACGTATATAATTTATGCTTCAGGTGACATTGCTTTTGCTGCATGTCGTTGTCAATAGGGAAGTTTAATCATAACTACATTGTATATATAGTGCAAATTGGATTAAAAAAATTACATTTCCCATAATCTTCAACAAAGTAAATTTCCTTTTAACCCTTTGCGGCGCAAGACAATTCGGAAGATTTAAATTATACTGCCACCGGAATTCATGAACTAAATTAAACTAAAAGAAATTTTAAATTTTAGGGTTGAAAGAACTGGCCTTTTCTGATATGTTATAAACGTAAGTTTTTGCTAAAAAATTTCCGGGATGAATTTTTGCAGCTGGATCTTAAATTTTGCCTGTGCGTTAAGGGGTTAAGCTCAGTTTGATAAATTCTTTAAATTATTTATTTATTAAAAATTATATACATACTTGCCAACCATCTCATTATGTACCGTACAATTTTTAGTACCCGACTTCTTTTTCCCACCAATAATTTTTTAGAGTAATTTTAGTCCTATTTAATCGTAACAACATTTGGGGAAAATTACTCTAAAAATATAGTGCTGTGAGGAAAGGAGCGTTTCTTCAGGGGGCGTTAACAATTGTACGGTTATTAATGAGATGGTTGGCAAGTATGTATATATAAACATTTATAGATTTTTATAGATTTTTCGCATATAATACAGAGTTGTAAACTTTTTTAATTTATTCCGGAGCATTATTAGTATCCACCTCTTTTTTCACCACAATTTATTTAGAACAATACTCTCCAGTATGTTACAAGAATTAAATTAAAAAATATATATATATATACTCTCTAAAGATACTGGTGTGAAAAAAGGCGTATACTAACTGTTCTCTGGAATAAATTATAAAAAGTTGACAATTCTGGACAAAATCGTTACTTAAATCAATATTTTCCTTTAATACTGATACTAAAACAAATCTGAAAAGTAAATTTCACTTAGACTAACAGATTGAAAAAAAAAAAAATACAAATTTACGGTGCAATATATGTCAGTAGATTTTTTTTTTTTTAAATGATTATTGATTTTCAAAGTAACGAATTTCTTTAACGCAATCTTGCTTGAAAAATCAAAATGTATTCTCTCGATATCGAATTTCAATATCTCGGAAGCAGATTTTTTCCGCTAAAGAATAAAGATTTCCTTTTTTTTTTTCTAAATTTATGCGTATATTGGGAAACATTTTGCCCAAAAAATAAAACACACAGGCACTTTCTCCTATTATATTCAGAATGTATTATTACATGGGATGATTTGAAATATTATAAGTATTATAATAAACATACATTAATAAAAGCTGTTACTGAACATAACACGTAATATGAAGTTTCGGAAATTTTTATAAGATATATTTAAAAAAAAAAAAAAAAAAAAAAAAAAAAATCAATCAATCAATTAATATATGCGTGGATGATACAGTTTTTGCAGATTTTTAAAATGGTGTAATAGAAGTAAAACTATTTTCGAAAAATTGATATATTTATATTTATATTTATTTATTTATTTATTTATTTATTATTATTATTTATTTATTTATTATTTATTTATTTTTATTTATTTATTTATATTTGACCAGGATGAGTGAAAATTAAAGTAGAAATTATTTGGTCAAGGCACTCTTAAATGTGTGATTTGTAGCTTTCAGCCGTTAAGTTTTTCTTTAACAACAGTTACAGATTCCCAACTTTAGCCAACTTTCATATTGTATGCAAATACTTGAAATTGTATGCAGTGCTTAGTATGGCTGGCATTATTCCTTATATTAACCACCAGGTGAGAAAAAAAAAAAAAAAAAAAAAAAGCAAAATTTGGAAAACAAGAGTATGCGCGGTTTGGTGGCAGATCTGTACAAGACACATTCGTACAAGCTAAAATTGTCGACATTTACGCACATATCCATGTGTTTCAAATGTTACAGGTGTGTTTTCGATAAATCTAGTGTCACTTCAGTACGATATTTATTTCGCTGTATTTTTGGTTTGTAGCACTAAGGGATAATATTCAACGATAAACTTGAAGCGAAATATTTTTTATTAAAATGAGTATTTTTTTCTTTTTACATCTAGTTCCTATGACTAATAACGTTATAAGCTTAATGCATTCAACATGTTCATAGCCAAGATGAAAATTAGAATTTCGTTTGGTGGCGAAGTGATTTTTTATTCAGAGTTTGAAGTCTCCACCTTTTTCTTCTTTTTTTCTTTTTTTTTTTAGGACATTCTTAGAAATGTAAAATTTTTGGCTTCTTTGCCACCACTATATTTATACAAAAATATTCAACATGTTTTTATATAAAATTGTCATGTCTAAATAGGTTAGAGATTATTGCATAAAAATAATGGTAGCAAAAAACGCGAAAATTTCTCGGTGAAGGTGTCCTAAAAAAAAGACCGAAGCTTCAAGCTCTGTTTATTTATTTATTTATTTAATTTTTATTGTGCTCAAAATAAATTAATAAGTTCATTGCCAAGTTGAAAATTGGTATTTCGTACAAATAGAAAAATAAAATAAAAAAAGAATTTAAAAATATATATATATATATGTATATATATATATTTTCCCTAGTGACCAATATAAATAAAACGCACTGTTTTGCTATGGTCGCTATACTATTCCAATTAAAAACTTGATAGCGACGTCCCCGCAATATCGGGTTATCAGCCGTTTGGCATAATTACCAACATTTTTATTTATTCCGGAGCATTTTTACCCCCGTCCTTAATTTTCACCACTTTATTTATAGACAATTTTTTCCTAACTTATAACTACAATTAACACTTTCGCGACCGCATGTTTTCGTCTTTTTCACGGTAAGGTCCGCCTGTGGGCGTTAATCACCTAAGTTACAATATTTCGAAACAATATTTTCTGTATTCACACTTATATTACAAATGGATAAAATTTACAATTATATTCTTTCTAATCAAAGTATTCGTATCCATAGTATATTTGATTGTACTAATATGTATATAGGGTATATTCTTAAGAAATAAATAACATACAAATTACGAAAGAAACGCCCATTGGCGGAGTTATAGATTTTCAAATGACGTGAATATACGTCAGCGGTCGTAAAAGTGTTAAATATGGGTTAAAAAAAAAAAAAAAAAAAAAAAAAACTCTTAAAAAATGAGTGGTATGAATTAAAGGAGGAGATAAAAGTGCTCGGGAATAAATTAAAATGTTGTCAATCCAGCGTTTGGTGAGAACTCGCATCACGCGATATCGGCTGATTAGCAATGAACGTATACAAGTTATAACACCCAAGTTATTTTCTGGAAATAGCATACAAATGTTTAGTCACTGAGTCATTGAAAATAGTAGTCCTTATTAATGCTATTAATATTTGTAAATAAGTTTTAAAATTCCTCGGAAACTCTTGAAATAATGAAGAGAAAACTGCGTTACTTGACTGGTAAAGTTTCTCTAAGATTGTATCAAATAACGTAATTTTCACACATTTGATGCAATTATTCTATATGATTTTATATAATATTTAATTATTTATTTTTAAATTTAAATATAGAAAAAACATTAAATATATATTTTTGATCAATGCATTTTGCCTGTTTTAACTTATGCTTCAGAAATTTAGACTTATCGAAAACATTACTCGTAAAACTATACAAATCTTCAAACCCCCCCCCCCCAACCCCCTCAAAAAAAAAAAAATAATAATAATAAATGCGGGGCAGTCTTTTGAGACTGCTGATAGATGTGAAAACTAAGTAACTTGAAAATTGTGTCTTCGAGCTATTAGATTATTATTTTTGAATTATTTTTGGTTTGTAAAGAAGTGTTAATAACCAATTTAAACTTTAATCATTTAAACTTTAAATTTATATTGAAAGCAAAAAAAAAAAAAAATCTAAGTCTGTATAAAAACACGTGCTTGTACTTTGTGAACTATGTATATACTGTGGAAAAAGTACATACATACATAGAGTATAGAACTATAAAGGGACAGATGCCAGTAGTCAATATACTACTCGTATTAGTATACATTTTATACATATATATATGAGGTATGCCGCGCCGTGCGCTACATATAAGGGTATATATGTAGAGAGATATACTATTAGTATATATATATATATATATATTGAAATACATTAATATAATCAGTGCAAAAATGTTATTATGAAGTTTAAAGATGACTCAACATCAGTATCAAAACAATTCCTCGGATCATAAGCTGAGACTACCCATATCAAATCAAAGAATAATTAAAGAAAAATCGAAATAAATATTGGAAATTGGAATTAGAAAAAAAGCAATATTTGCATTCTAACGTTGTCAAGGGCCTGGTAGAATGCAAATATGCTAAAATATGGATGTTTTTCTGTAACAAAGAAAGCAAAAGCTAAGAATTTCTTTGTTCGCAGGCCCGAAACATCCATAGACAATCCATTAAAGCAGAAGATAAAAATAAAACTATAACCTAATATGACAAACCATAACCATATAAAATTAAGATTAAAATAAAAATACAAAGATACAAAAATTCACCTTACTGAATAAAATATTTGATATGAACACAACTCAAAAAAGAAATATACATAGTCAAAACAGAAAAACGAAAAACGAAGATCATAATAAAACAATAATCATAATAAAACCTTTACCTAAATATGAAAAACCATAACCATTTAAATGTAAGATTAAAATAAAAAACCCATAAAATTGTAGAAGAATAAGATTACTTTAACCTTTCAAAATGAAATTGAAGCAATAAACGTCGCACATGTAAAAATGTAACAATCAGTTAGCAGTTAGATTCACAGTTAATTAGTTCAAAATAGCATGGACCATAGAGTAATTTTTAGGATTCACAGTGGAATTCATGTAGGGTAAGGATTCAAATCATGAAATAATCAGAAGATGATTCCTAATATTGAATCATGAATAGTGCTGCCATCTGGAGTAATTAGATGAAAATAATGGAAAAATACAATCAAATAAATTTAGGATTCAAATAATCAATGTATTTGATTGAAAACCAAAAAATAATACCTAATATTTAGACGTAAATTTAAATTTGAATAAAATGTATGCGGAGAAAAAAAAAAAAAAAAAAAAAAAAAAAATAATAATAATAATAATAATTAAATAAATAATTAAAAGAATTTTTTTATTAAGTGTTTGGGATAGCCATTAATTAATGCTAAATTTTTAAAGAATCGAAATTGTAATTTTTGATGTTTGTCAGACACTAAATATTTGATCCTTAGATTAAAATTAAGAAGAATATTGACAAATACAGATTTATGTAAGCATGTTTTAAAGTTAGTGAAAAAATTTACCTTAAAGGGGAAATCTTTCTTTTTATCGTATAAGTCAAATTCTAATTGTCCATTACTATTAAGAATAATTTTTAAATCTAAGAAATTAATGACACTAGAATCCAAATCAGTACTACTTAGAGACAGATTTTCAGGATATTTGACAGGTAAGTCTAGTTTGGTGCAATTTTTATCCAAATATAATATAATTATATCATCTATGTATCGTAGTAATTTAAAGTTAGTACACTCAATGTCACGCTCATAATAATATAAGTATAGATCAGCTAATATGCTAGAAGCAATTCCACCTTGTGGCAATCCTAAACGTTGTTTATATAAATAATTATTGAATAAAATATAGTTATGGAAGAGGATAAACCTAGTCAGAGTTTTAAAGGCAGAAGGAGTTATGCTAACATTTAGATTTAAATACTGCAAATTTTCTACAAAAAGTTTATTTATAATATCAAACATATCTTTAATATCAATATTATTAAAAAGATCATTGAAATCAAAAGTTTTTATACCAGTAATATCAGTAAGATTTTTAATTTTATTTTTGAGTTGAAAACTATTTTTTAGAAAAAAATTACACTTGTTAGAAACAATATAACTATGTAATTTTTTAAGGATATTCAAATAACATAATATTAGCATTAGAAGTATAGGCATTGCAGGCAACAGAAACAGTGCGAAATTTAATAGGATCTTTATGAAATTTTGGAATTACAACTAAATAAGGATAATTGTAGTTATTACATTTAGTTTTTATCAACTTATAATAATTAAATATATGCCTATTTTTAATATCGATACTGTCATTAATCTTAAGAAAAATATTACTAGTATCCATAGTATCAAAAAGAAGTTGTTTATAATACTTTTTGCAAATAATTGCATAGTTATTAGCCGCCTTGTCAACATAAGTAATAATAAATTTAGACTGTAAGTCTAAAATTGCTGAATGAATTTCTTTGAAATCATAGTACTCGATATTAGAAAGATGGTGCATATTATAAACTAAATCAAGTTTAAATTTCTCCAATAACTTAAATTTCCACTCATTAAAAAATTCCACTGGTTTATTATAAACAATAGCAATTTTGTATATAAAGAGATCCAAGTCTAAATTAAATTGAGTAATGATATCAATAAATTTGAATTTTGAGGGCATCCGAAATTTAGTACCATACTTCATCAAAGATCTAAGAGTAAGATTTTCCACAATATTGATATCACCAGTAATAATATGACCATGAGATGTATTGAAAAAAGATTTATATTTGGAATCAGAACAATAGCATGGAGGATGATCATTAGAAGTAAGAAATTTAGCAAATTTATTATAGTTAAATATTTTTCTACCTAAAGTAATATTGTATTTAAAAGTTTTTTGAATTATGAAGTTTTTGATTGGAAAAGGATTGGATGGATCATTAAGTAAATTGTGAATATGAAGTTTATTAAAAACCAGATGAGAAAAATTTATCACCAAGAGAGAGTTATTTATTTTTTGACCAGACTTTAAATCAAGTTTAATATTAAAACACTCAGCCCTATAGTGTAAAATATCAAAGAAAACATCACTGAAGTGTGAATCAAAAGAATGAGAATGGAATACTTTAAAATATTTAAGAAGATACTTCTTTTTTATTCCAAAAATAAAATTACGTATAACTTTCCAATTATAAGACTGAAGAAAAATACTTTCTAAGGATTTGAGATTTTGTAATATATATGAAATGTCCAGATGTTGGGAAGACGACCTAGAAGAACCCCTAGAAGTTCTAGTAGTCTTTTTATATAAAGAGTGATTTAGAGTTTTATAAATATTACTGTAAAATTCAATATATATATAATGTATACTAATAATGCACGGAGGTATATCTATGTACATATATACACAGTATACATATAGCTCATGGAAAGCGTTCGGTGACGATGACGCGAGTTCCATGATTTTTGTTCACTCAAAAGTGCTCAATGCGCCTAAAGAAGTTTTCACTTAAAAAAAATAAAAAAATAAAAGCATGGAGAAATACATAGTAGGATTCAGCCAATGAGACAGAAAGCAAAAAAGTTGGATTAAGGAGCAAACCTAAGTTACTGATGTTATTTCTAGAGTTAAGAATTTAAAATGGAGTTGGGCTGCTCAGTTTGACAGAAGAAATGATGATAGATGGACCAAATGATGGTAGATGGAAGTCCTATTTTGGAAACCGAGAGATGAGAAAATATCGAGCAAAAGACCATTGCGTTGTTGGAGACATGAAACTGTGAAATTTGGAAGAACAGAATAGAGAAGAATCGTAGAAAACAAGACAGACTGGAATCACATACATGAGGCCGTCATCCTGCAGTAGGTTGATAAAGGATGAAAGTAATGATGATAATCATATATACTTTAGTAAGTTTCATAGAGATATTCAGTTTTATGAAATATTGATGATGGATTAAGCGCACGTTTTTAATTAAGTTGGTGCCAAAACCATTATTCAAAACATTTATTTTTGATAATAAAACAAAATAAAATAAAATTCAGAACTATTTTTCATCTCAAACCAAGTACAATTCGGTTATTTATACAATGACTATAGCTGAAATCTTATTTTATTGTAAAAAATATTTTTTATCAATAAAAGCATTTTCAAACACTTATAAAATATTCCGATTAAAAATTACTGATTGCCAAAAAGTGTAAAAGTTGACAGCAATGACTAATATTGGTATTATATTTTTAAATTATTTTTTAATACTGAATTAGTTAATACGTTCCATAAAAAATATATTTATTAATTATGCGCTTTACAAACGTACAATTTACGTAACAAAACAAAATTTTTAAACTAGAAAAAATTGTAATTAGGATATTTATAGAGTATATATTGTTACAGTAACTCCCCCGTTTACACGCGGAATTGAGTGAAATGGTTCTTCGGATAAACTTCAAAAGGGTTGAAAATGAGGGACAAATAGGATAAAAAATATTCTAGCACACGAAACAGGACATGAAAAGTGAAAATATTCATAGTATAGTAAGAATTTTGTTTTTTATGTACAGTCGGGGGGGGGGGGGGGGAAACGCAGCACTAGACGTAACTTCGTTGCTAATGGATGCACAAAAATTTAATAGGTATCATTCGACGGGGAATTGTGAGTAGTTTCAAAAATGAAGTTATATTTCGAATTGGGGGTCGTCTACATATTAAAACGCGCACAAACTTTGATTTTTTTTCAATGGTAATGCCCAAATTTATTTTATATTTGAATTCCTGAGATCACGATTAATTCAATTCCTGAGAACGCGAAAAAGTATATTGGTTGCATATTTTACTTATTTTTTCAAAGAGGTATTATCGTTCAAAGTTTGAAGGTCATAATGTTAAATTCATATTTCAAACGTTTCTTAACATCTTCACAAAAAATAACTTGATCGATATATATGTACGTATATATATATATATATTTACGAGATAAAGTGAAGAAACCCAAACGTAATCCATCATTACTTTTGATTCTAAAAAATATTTTCTATTCTGAAAAGTATTAATAAATTCATATTCATAAAAATTATGAATTATGACCTATACAGGAATGGAACACGGGCGCAGAATTCATACCACTCTCAATGTAAGAAAATTTTCTACTTCTTAAATCAACGATATTATAGGTAGAGAAATTTCTTACACGGATTCCGGTATGAATTCTGCGCCCGTGTTCCATCCCTGCATATTAATTTTTACATAAAATGAATCCTAATGCTGAAAAATATGGGTGTGCAAATTTGCAGCTCACTAAACATTTTTTTTTTTTTTTTTTTTTTTTTTTTTACGAGTCAAATTATATAACAACAACATCAAACGCAAAAAAATGAAACAAAAATGACGATTTTTAGATATTAGTGTTCGCATCAAGAATTTCTGTTTTCGAAATTCTTAAAAACAAAACAATACAAAAAAAAAAGTAAATGTGACTTTGAGTATATGTGTTAAACCCCTTATTTTACGTTGACAAAAATAAACATAAGTGGTATTTTCTTCATCGGTTACTGGTGATAAATTTTGAATCCTTTAAATGAACACTAGAAGAAAAAAAATTAACTAAATAGGCAGGGTTTACTGTTTAAAATAGAAAAATATGTTGAATATAAGAATTGTCAATTAAAAAAATCTGGAGTGACTCCACTCGACTTTCCGAACATTGAGTAATTAACAGTTTTGTAGATAAAGTAAAGAAAGAGTAGTTGTTAAACAAACAAAAGAGAGAAAACCATAATAGAGTGTGAGTATTTTTCTCCATCTATTACACGTTGTTTTATTTAACGCTATTGAACTTTGAGCCCATAGATCATAATGACAAAGAAATTTTCGTTGTGTCCCTGTAAAAACCTATAAATGTTAGATTCACCAAAATGCTTATAGTTAGTGCAACAGTGATTTATAATACTCATATAAATTTTCAGCTGAATTCAATAAGGCGTTTAGATGCTATCGTACTTTTAAAAATTTAGTCCCATAGGCCATAATGATAAAGAATTTTTCTTTGTGTCCCTGTAAAAAAACTGTAAGTGCTAGATTCACCAAAATCTATACAGTTAGTTCAACTGTGATCTATAACATGTGTACAATTTTTTTGCTCGGATTAATAAGGCGTTTAGACACTATCACATTTTTAAAAATTTGGCCCCATAGGCATAATGATAAAGAATTTTTCTTTGTGTCCCTGTAAAAAAACTATAAGTGCTAGATTCTCCAAAATCTATACAGATTGAGTATTTGTGATCTATAATATGTGTATAAAATTTTTGCTCAATTGAATAAGGCGTTTAGATGCTATCGCACTTTTAAGATTTTGCTCCCATAGGCCATAATGATAAAGAATTTTTCTTTGTGTCCCTGTAAAAAAACTATAAGTGCTAGATTCACCAAAATCTATAGGGTTCGTACTATGGTGACTTACAATATGCGTACCAACTTTCAGGTTAATCGAACGAAGCGTTTAGACGCTAGCGTGTTCACCCACATACATACACACATACACACATACATACACACATACACACACACATACATATATCATCGTAAAAATAGTGAAAACGGACTCAGGGGACCTCAAAACGTATAGAAACATCAAAATCTCGAATTCGGATTTTTGACATGATTACAATACTTTCCTCACTATAGTGTTCGGAAAGTAAAAAAAGAATGGAATTGGAATGCAAGACAGACTTGTGAAATCGTTTCTTAACTGTTGTCATAGTTAAAGGCATAATCTTTTAATTCATGTATTGCTTTATTTATTTATTTTTATTTTTATTTTATTTTTATTTTTTTTTTTTTTTTGTATGGTAAGGATTATTATTTTAAGGATACTTTAGTTTTTAAAATTTTATAAATATATTTTAACTTTATATATTTTTTAAATTATTATTTAATTTTTATAAATATATTTTAGCACCTTTGTGTCCGCAAGATTTTGTCTTTTTGAGAGTAAGGTCCACCTACGGGAGTTATTTTCTCAAAATAAAATATTTCAGAACACATTTTCTGCATTCTAAATTATATTACAAATGGATATACATTATAATTATATTCTTTCTAATCAGTATATTTCTATCCATAGTATACTTTATTGCAAAAATATGAACACTGGGTACATACTTAAGAAATAAGTAACACACAAATTTCGAAAGAAACGCCCACTGACAGAGTTACAGATTTTCAAATGACGTCACCGTCAGCAGTCGCAAAAGCGTTAATTAAGAAATTATATTTTCGTAGAAATTATAAAACAAATCGTACAGTTCCAAAGAGTTCAACTGACCGAAAACTGGTAAGTGTGATTAAAATTGTTTAATATTTACTTCATGAAACCTTATAATAATTTATCAGAAAAGATTTACTTTATTCGTTGTTCTGTATATATATATATATATATATATATATATAACTATATTATTTCATTTCGTGTATTATGTCACACGTACGAAAAGAAATTAAGCTTTATTGGTGATCAGTATATCCATGATAGACACTTTTCAACCGAAAAATATTGCAGTTTTTAAAGAAAGTGTAATGTATTTAAGTATCCCTAAAATTATGTAAAAATGTACTGAAGTACAGACCTATCTAAAAAACTGATTTTAGGATAATTAAAGTACTGAAAAGATTTTATAACTCATATTCTTTGAAATATTTCCGGTGTGAAACTGTATAAGTTTGCGTATTCTTGTACGATCTTAATTTTATTTTTTAAAGGTTACAGATAACCCCCTAACACCTTTTTGATTATACCTCAATGAATACTAAAGATAAATTATACATATACCGTAAAATCCCGCCCCCCCCCCCCTTTTGAAAAGCAAAACGGATAAATTTCAGGGGGGGGGGGAGGTTATAATCAAGATTCTTTAAAAAAAATGAAAAAAAGGGAGGGGAGGTTATATTCGATGGAGGGGGTACTTTCGGGATTTTACGGTACTTACTTAAGAGGAAATATTAAAGGTTATCATTTCTTACATTAAAGGTAAAAAAAAACTGCGTAATGATTACATTGATAGCATGCATCCAACTTTTTATGAAAAATTAGTTGAATTGGAAATAATATATAAATATTAAAACTTAATTCAATGCCAAACTTAACTTGCAATGCCGACGTACCGTAAGTGCGCCCGAAGATTGGATGTAGCTTTGTTGGATGGAGAAAAAAAAAAGGGGGGGGGGGTTACTTTCAGGATAACGGAGACATTTCACTTTCAGCGAGAAAACGGGGGGGGGGGATTATATTCGATGGGGGTTTACTTTCGGGATTTTACGGTAGTATATTTTTCAGTCCTGCCAGACTCTCAGAAGTTCGAATATGAAGTCAAAATTGAGTGTTGCTATTGAATAAAGGAAAGTTGGCGCTCATTTCAATATGTAGATAACCCCTAATTAAAAATTCGACAAAATTTTCAGAAAATGCATTTAATTTCCGGTTGAATGGTCGCTGTTAAATTTTTCTGCGTTAATTAATAACGAAAATACAGCGAGTTCTGCGTTTTTTTTTTTTTTCCGAACTTTACCAAAAGATGTAAAAGCAATAAACAAAAAAGCTAAGTACAATGAATGGAAGTTAGAAATTGTATGCTAATTTATTCACTAAATTAAATAGTACCGTACTGTACTCTTCAAAAAATAAATAAATAAAAATAAATAAATAATAATAATAAATAAATAAACAATAACTACATAGTTTTATTCATTTCGAATATATAAATTATTTGTTTTATTTCTTGATTAAAAAACACTTTTTTTGATCCCGCACTTCTCTTCCTCCACCCTCGCGCTTTCGGATAACGTGCAACCCCCGTAATTCGTTCGCAGATAATCGGATGTTAACTTTATTTATAAAGAACGGTATTTTCCTGCGTTTAATTCACAGGTGTTCTAATTTAGTTTCACACCAGGAATTTTAAGTAATTAGAAGGCTATTTCCAAAGAAATATTTAATTTGTGAAAGTATACGTTTGTCTGTAGAATAAACTTCCTGATATAAAGACGATTTATATGCTTAGTGGGTTCAACTAAGGCAAATGCGGTAATACGTTGATGCACATTTAATCTATGTATTGATAATTTTTTTTTTTTTTTTTTTTCTATGTATCATTAAAGATTTCCCCTATAAACAATGATTAAAATCCTTGCTTGTTCGGAAAAAAAAGTAATAATAACGAAAAGACGACTGTTTATTTTTATATTTTATGAGGTAATAAAATCTTCTGAAAGACACCCAGTGTAAATTTATAATAATTTATATTTGTACTTTTACAAGATTTCTTTGACTGTAAACATAAATTTTAAAATACAAATAAATAACTCAATATATTTTTTCTCTTTTGAAGAAAATCGAGCTTCAGAATTACATTTTTAAATATTACATGTGATAAGAAATGAGTAGAGAGAACATTTATACCGAAAGTAATATATCAAAAGCCGCTTATAAAAATATGTCTTATGTAACAAAGTTTCATAAGTAATTCCGCTTAGTTTAATTTGAATATTTTTAGTTGTAAGTTTGATCCAAAGCTAAATTACCAAGGATTGTGTATACATTGTTTGTGTTTTATTATAAAAGGAAAAGGGGAAAAAATAATAATAGCAACCAAGATTTAATTCAGGGAATATTTTATTAAGTGTGCTGTCAAATGAATAACGTACATTCTCAAGATACGAAAATACATATTATTTCGTAAATGTCCACAAGTACTCGATTTTAACAAACTATCATCATACCGAAAGCGTATATTACTAATTTGTAGTATAGATTCAAATGTTTTAACTAGGCCTATCCAACTCACAGTGGCGGCTCGTGCACCGAAAATTGGTGAACAGGCACACTGTATTTTACGCTGTATTCATTTATGGAACAAAAATTTACATTTAAATAAGTATTTTTAGTTAATTTTATTTAAGACCATGCTATATAAAAATTGTGATTAAAAATACTTAAATATTATTTTTGAGCTCTTCACCTATTTTCGGTTCACGAGCCGCCACTGCCAACTCAATATGTGTTGGACCGTAATGGATGATTGTTTATATGTCGAATAGTATAATAATAATATTAATAATCTATTAGGTCGATTCATAAATAATTTCCGATGCAGTTTAATTAAAATTTACACGAGAAACATTATACAATGAATATAAGGCTGCAAAGATAGGCTCCTTCCCTGCATTGATCATGTAGTGTGTTTGGGCCGTCACTGGCATTACTGTACTCGTTGGTCTAATTTCATTGGGCGTGTGCCATCTGTCTTAGTATATAATCTGTGGTTCAATTATTCTTCTAACAATCGTTTTGAGAATATCATCCGTAAAAGACAGTGGCTTGATAAGGAGTAAAAATCCTTACCAGATTTGAAAGCTGGCATCCATGGAGAAAAGATTTTATTATGTGTATGGTGGGATTGTCGAGGACTAATCCATCACGAGTTATTAAAGCCAAATTTAACAATTACTGCACACATATATGTTCAGCAACTGCAAAGACTGAAAGAGAAACTTCATGAAAAACGCCCTACTCTCGCCAATAGCAAAAACGTCATTCTTTTGCATGATAATGCAAGACCACATACAGCAAGGGTGACACAAGTAAAAATTCTAGAGCTCGGATGGTCTATTTTACCGCACCCACCTTACTCCCCGGACCTTGCCCCGACAGATTTTCATCTTTTCTGTTTCTTTTTAAACTTTTTGAAAGGAAAAACATTCAAATCTGAAGAACAAGTCAGACAGGCTGTCGAAAATTTCTTCCAATCGAAACCAACCACATTTTACAAGGAAGGAATATATAAGTTGCCAAGAAGATGGAAGAACGTCATACATAATAATGGTAAGTACATAATAAATTGATATAATTTTGTAACGAAATGAAAGCAACATAAATACGTGCTAATGACAAAGGAAGTTATTTAAGATTCCACCCACAAATACGTAACATGATAAATGTGGGAAGGGCTTATTCTTCGGCAGGAAATATTACCTAATATACATTGTTATATTCGTTGTATAATGTTATTGGTGTGTATTCTATTTTAACTGCATCGGAAATTATTTATGAATCAACCTAATATTTATATTTTGGGGTGTCAAATTTTGAGATAGAATAGATTATTCACAAATAAGAATGAAAATGTAAAAAAGTTATGACTGTATATTTATTCTCAAAAAAGAAGAATCATTAATAGAGATAGCTGCCAACATCCTAATTAATACTCCGTAGTTTTGTTAGTACCTGCTTTTTTTTTCACACCAGTCTTATTTTTAGAGTGTTTTTCTTTTTGTTTCACCTTAATGAGTGTTCTCGCGGCCACGCCTTTTATTCAAGGACTCTTACACCAGAATAAGTTTCAGATAAATTTATTCTTAACCCGTTAGTAGTCGCTATAAACAGCGCCACCTATTACAAATTGCGCACTTTTTATTTACCTGTCACCAATAATTTTAAAAAGTGATGTGATCGACGTTTCTTCGAGTTAATTCGCGTTTTATGTATATCAAATGCCACTTCTAAAAATGTTTGGTGGCTGACGAATAAAAAATTCTGGCAACACTTAAGGATGGGCGGCAAATCGACCAACTAGCGACTACTAACGGGTTAAATATACAGTGCACACTTAAGAAGAAATTTATTTTTAGATAATACTGGTGGAAGATTCCTTAAAAAAAAAATCGGGCTGTGGGAACTCTGTTAATTACACCTGGAGAGATTTACACTAAAAACTAAGTGACTTGGAAAAAGGTGCGGTACTAACAATATTACGGAATATTAATTAGGATTGGCAGCGATGAATCAATCTAATTATAGTTTATGAGCAATAATTAGGGCGGTATTTATTTCTCTAGTTACCATAACGTTTGATAAGTATTTTTATTTTTGAGATTAAAACAAATTTATTACTTTTTGATGTTACAAAGAATACAGAAATTGAAATTTCTTAAATATCTTCGTGGGCTGAAAAATATTACCCAGCGGTCCAAACGCCGCCTCAGGGTCGTTGGTTGGTCACACATTGTTTAAACTATTAACACTTTGTAAACTTTTTTTTTTAATATTTAAGGTAGTTCACTCGTTAATTTAATTTAAAATTTTTAAAACAATTAAATGATATTCATCTATATTAATAAAATCAGAGTTTTGTCTGTAAATTTGTCGGAATCGAAAAATTTTGCGATATCTTCACGTTTTACACCCCATGAAAGCCGAAAATGACTTCAGAAAATTTTGCCTGTGTGTGTGTGTGTGTGTGTGTGTGTGTGTCTGTGTGTGTGTCATCGTGTCCGAATGTCGCTTTTTTTGTCCGGGCATCACTTGAGAACGGCTGGACGAATTCAACGACGCTTGGCAGGAATTTAGGTCTTCACCCAACTTAAAATTATATCTATCAACTTTTCAGAAATTCCCCCCCGTTCCCCCCCTAGGGGGTAAAAGACTAAAACACGTTTGTTCGGGCATCACTCGAGAACGGCTGGACGGAATTCAACGGCGCTTGGCAGAAACTTAGGTCTTCATCCAACTTGAAAGTATATCAATAGAAATTTTCAAAATTATGATTAGTGTTTAATTTGTGTGTAAAAAACGCCTGCGCATGCGCCATAAATATTTTTTCACTAAAATGCTTTGAATGAAAAAATAAAATATAAAAATAAATTTTTAAGTTAAAGACTTTTGTATTCGCGTGATTTTCACTACAAATTATGAAAAGATTGAAATGAAGTGTTGCCATCTAAGTTTCATACTTTAGTTAATTTTATAAAATCTAATTGTCGTATCGAAAAACTGTTTACACCCCAGGATTCAGAAAAATCACCTCTTTCATTTGGTACGGAATTTGTAATGATAGGTCTGATATTTTTAATTTATTTTTCCCTTTATCCGTTTTTCCGTTGCCACTTAAATTTCATACTTTAGTTATTTTTTAAAAATCTAATTGTCGCATCGATAAACTGTTTAAACCCCTGGATTCAGCAAAATCGCCCCTTTCATTCGGTATCAAATTTATAAATATAGGTCTGATATTTCTAATTTATTTTACCCTTTTTCCGTTTTCAACCGAGATTCGATATGGAACAGCTTTAGTATTGGATCCCTTTGGCAAAATTTGAAATTAGGCACCAAAGTAGCTCGCACGTTTCTCGCCAAGATCTTAAATTGCACAATTGAGATAGCCAATTCAGTTCATCGCAAAAATGGCTTAAAATATTTAAAGTCACCAAAGGGTTCCGATACTTAAGCTGTGCTTTTTGTATTTATTTATTTATAATACTGTCTATTAAAGACTTCTGTGGTCACGAAATTTGGTGTGTAAATTATTTGTATGCATCCGGCACTTATTGTAACTGCATTTCACGAAATTCGAATTCCCCCCCTCCCCCTTCTCGGAGTCGGAGGGCAATAAACATGTGTAAAAACATGTTTTTCCGTTTGAATTCGCTTTGAATTATCTTAGAATGGCGAATTTTGGTGTGTGGATATTGATTAAGTGTACGCATTATGTACATTAGTGGGATTTTGCAAAACTTCGAACTCATCCGCTGAGGGTGGGGAAGTAAGAAGTGGGTAAGTTGTGCCGAAGCCAGTGGAGACCCAGGCTCCTAACACTGGGAGCGAGAAAACCTCTACCAATCACAGCGAGAACTTAGGTTATTAATAAAGATATGGCATTTTGACAAATCATTTAAGTTTAACGTTCAGCGAAGCGGGCAAAGCCTGCTAGTAAAATAATAACTTAGTAGAGCACAGATTAGGATCACTTCAAAGATAAACGTTTCGTGCTATTGTCTTAGCACCTCATTAATATCTACTTTATATAACAAACCACGACATACAACGATAACGAAGAACTCAAACCAGGAATTAAACGAAGAATTCAAACTAAGACTGCGTATTCAAATGGAATTGTGCATACATGTTTAATTGGAACAGATTGAATTTTCGTAAGTTATATTTCCATGAACATACGGGAAGGGTAGTTATTATAGTCTGAGATTAGAATTTTAATATTACTCACACGATCTTTTTTAGTAACATGGTTAACACTTTCAGGAACGGTGGGTTATATCATACCTTACCAGCAGATCTCACAGTGTTTTTTTTTTTTTTTTTTTTTTTTTTTTTTTTTTGTTATTTTATTATATTGCAACCTGTAGTGAATGTAAGAAATTTTTTGTTTACCATTTTTGTCTGTTGTCCCGTTAAAACACGGTACTGAACATTGCTTAACACGTTGAGCGTCACGCAAATTCTTAAAATCTGCTAAAATTCCATAATGATTTCTCCTGTAATAAAAAAAGATGAAGCAAATTTTTAATAAATTTTCAATCCTTAAATGTAATATTTTTAGTTTTATATCCCCAACAATAGTTGACATGGCTTCATATCATATTTGACACTGTCAGACACCGATGACTGACATGGCGCTCAACGTTTTAATTTTTTATTGGTACTGCTTTTACTTTCGGGGTAAAACTTTCACTGAAATGTTTGAAGTATAACTTGTTCTGCACACTCCTAAAGTTTCAAGATGATTCCTTTAGTACTTAGAGATATATGACAAAATGTCTAGAATCTAGAATGGCTGACATGGCGCTCAAAGTGTTAAAAATTGTAGTTATATTAAAATGAACGTAATGTTTTAGGAAAGTTGCGAGGCCTGCATAAGTGCTGACAAATATAGGAACTTTATTATTCAATAATCACCAATAATTTTGAGTAGTGATGTTTGATATGTATATGTACTTGCAAAAATACTAACTAATATTCCGTAGTATTGTTAGCTCCGCCTTCTTTTTCACACCAGTATCTTTTTCGTGTATTTTTCCTCTTATTTAATAGTAACTGAATTTGGATAATACTACTCTAAATATTTACTGATGGGAAAAAAAGGGCGGGACTAACAACACTACGGAATATTAATTAGGATGTTGACAAGTATGTGTATAATCTTATATATTAAAGCACAAAGGTATTTCTTTAAGACCAAAATCGCACGATCTGAGCACGGAATGGGACGTTTCGGCGCGGCCGCTCCGGCGCGAATCCCATTTCGGCGCGGCTGTTTTGGCGCGGCCGTTTTGGCGCGAGATCCATTTCGGAGAGGCCGTTTTCGCGCAGCCTGTCCTTCACGAAATGGCCGCGGCTTTCGTCTCAGCCTTTTCAGTTAAAATTTATTTAATGATAGATATGATTTCTTATTTATTTATTTATAATGCGTGAAGAAAAAACTATTTTAAATTATTTATTAAATATATTAATGATGAATAGAATTTTGCTTAATTTAAAGGAGCCAATGATAAGATTAGAAACTTGTTTTTTATTAAACTTAGTCATGAGATGGCAACACATACGCAGCAATTCTAAAGATTCTAACCAATTTGGTGATGGAGGTTCTTTGGGGAATAAAATAATCAATGTAATTTCTGATTTTTTTTTTTTTTTTTTTTTTTTTTTTTTAATGCTTGAACCAAAAAATATTCTTAATTTTTTATTAATGACATTAATGATGAATAGGATTTTTTGTAATTTAAAGAAGTCAGTGTTAATCTGAGAAAAGAACTTCGTTTTTGTAGTTAAAACTTATTAAACCTAGTGCCGTGCGGTGCTATGGGTAATAAAATAAACAATGCAATTTCTGACTATATATATATATTTATATATATATATATATATATATATTATGCGTAAATAAAAAAATATTTTAAATTATTTGGTAAAGATATTAATGATGAATAGAATTTTGCGTGATTTAAAAGAGCCAATGATAAGGTGAGAAACTAGATTTTTGCAATTAAAAATTATTAAAATTAGTCATTTTTGTATGTAGGAGCCTCGCCTCCTCCCCTGGGGGCAAGTCCCCCCTCGAGGGGAGTAAATTTTCATGATGGGTATCTTTCAAAAGAGCTCGCCAATACCTTTAAAACGAATGGTTGAAACATCGTCGTCATCGCAGCTCCCAACACACTCTTTTGGGTGGAGTCGGTGAAAGATTTTTCTTTTGCCCGAATAAATTTTTTTTTGAAATTGGAAAAAAAAAATTTTTGAATGCTTTGTCCTGATTGGTCAATCTTGAAAGCTTCGGCGAGTCGGTTCTTTTGCCCGAATAAAATTTTTTTTGAAATTGGAAAAAAAAATTTTTTTGAATGCTTTGTCCTGATGGGTCAATCTTGAAAGCTTCGGCGAATAAATTTTTTTTTGAAATTGGAAAAAAAATTTTTTTTGAATGCACACATGTTTTTAAAATATGGTTTGTCAGATTGGAAAGAAAATCTATGCAAAAAATTATGTATTAAAAAAAAAAAAAAAAAGAAAAACATACAATTAAGTTATTTTTATCTATTTTGTATTTTCACAAAGACATTCAAAACATATTTCTTTTTGTTTAGAAGATGAATTTGAATTTTGCCTCAAATTTTAATAGCAACATAAAGAAAAAAGTACACAATAGTTAGGGTGATATAAAAATTGATATTAGTAACAAGAAGTATTAATTAGTGAATTTATTTAATAACATATCAGTCAGTTATAGAAGTTGTATGCTTGTTGAAAAAAAAAAAAAAATCTCAATTTAACAGTTAATTTATTTCTTGATGAGAAAAATATTTATCTAATTTTATCAACGAAAGAAAAGTTGACCTTGTTTTTAGTGAGGTTGCTTAAATATGATTCCTGAAGAAGAAAGCACCTATATTTTCTTTTGAAAAAGCTGTCGAGGTTTTCTTAATTTATGTTATTACCAAACTGAATACTTTTTATTGAAGCCATATTTTTGGGTTTCATTTCTTAGTATGAAACAATATCTATTGCAAGTATTTTAAAAACATTAGTTCATTAATCCTTTAGCTGTGTAGTATTTTATCTGTTTAATAACTGATAAAAACAATAGTAGGTGAAGGTAGGAATTAAAAAATAATTAAATTTAATAAAATAATAATAATAAAATAATATAAACTAAGTAATATAATAATAAATTAAATATATATATATATGTATATATTTTAACTCTATGGTTATTCAGTAATCTTATTTTCCATTTTTTTTTTTTTTTTTTTTTTTTTTTTTTTTTTTTTTTTAAGATTGTCATATTAGCCTTCTATTTCAACTATTGAGTGACAGAAAAAAATGTTTGTAACTGATAAAGGGTTAAACTGATCATGTAATTTAAAACAAATTTCATGTCGTCAACATAGCTTTTATTATTTATTTATTTTTATTTTCAAAATATTGTTGTTAGAAATGGATGAAAGAATGGAAATTTCATAGTAAATAATATTGGGAAAATGAGAACTAAAAGTTTTAAAATATGTCCCGAAGGTTTTTGGGGTAAATTAAAAAACAAAAATAAATAAATAAATAGGAATTTTATTTTTTCTGAAGGTGGTAAAAACCATGGGAAAAACATGTTTTGGCCAAGATAGTAAAAACCGGCAAAAACCATTACACTTTAAATACACACCTGCTTTATTTTTTTTTTTTTAATAACTGACTTAAAGCTCGCATTGCTCTAAATTTCTGAAACTTATTACACATAGCGGAATAGTTCCATACAACTTATTAATTTTTAATACCATCCCCACCCCCCTCAGCTTACTATTTACTTTATTTATTGTAACTTAGTAACTCCCCACAGTTAAAATGTAGACTTAGGTTCATTAATCACTAAATCAGTAAAAATCAACTGTATAAAAAAAATGAGCAATTTACGTCTTCTTCTTCTTCTTCTTTTTTTTTTTTTTTTTTTTTTTTTTTTTTGTTGTTACACAAAATTTAATTATTAAAGACTTCTGTTTATTTTTATTTACAGTTTGCGTATTAAAATTTCCTATATAATAAAGCTTGCTGAGATAAAACAAAAGTTAACTTTAGCAAGAAACAGGATAAAGAAAAGGTATGCATTCTTAACCAATTCTTAAACTGCCTTCACTTAAACAAAGTCAATAATGATTAACTCGCGGGTTTATTTTAATCCATATAATAATAAGCAGTTATAAAATTCTTGAATATTCCCGACTATTTAATATGTTTTCGAGAAAAAAAAAAAAAAAAAATCTGACACTCAAAAAGTTCCGAATGTAAACATCTGGCGCCAAAACGGCCGGCGCCGAAACGGCCGCGCCAAAACGGCCACGCCAAAACGGCCACGCCGAAAAGTAACAAACCGATCTGAGCATGCGCTGAAGGCTAATCCTTTCCCTAGATGCAATCGGAGACCAACAACTGAAATTTGCCCGCTTTGCTTTGAACCAGTGAGAAGCAACCGAAGCAGGCTCTATTCCTTTCCATAACTGTAAAGACGATCGTTGGTGTTTACATTATCGCATCGAGCGACTACTATCTTTCGTCGTTTCTTTTTAATTTGATAGTAAGTATTAGCTTAAAAAGTTCACAATTTCGTACTTTGAATGACAGCAAGTTGTGTATAGATTCAATTGTTTTATTTCATCCACTTTGTATAAAGCTTATTCTTTTGCAGATGTCCTACGTTATTTTGTATAATTCCTTATATTTTAGCACAGGAAACTGAATTTTTGAACTTTTTTTTCTGCATTGTGTATATTACTTCGTTTATTTAAAATATTCCTGTATATAAATATTTAACCTTTCTTCTGCACTGTATCTATATGTTTATTTCAGTGATGGTATTTATTTACTTTGCCCAGCTATCAAATTCGATTAATCAAAACTTTTAATGTTCACATTGTACTAAAAATTAACAAAACACTCGATTTTGTATATAAAGAAGTGTTTTAATTTTTTTAATTTTTTTAATTTTTTTTTTATGGCAAGTTAATGATTCGGATCACTTACACTACTATACATGCTTTCAAAAGAAGCACATATATATATAATAATAATAAAAAAAAAAAATCTGTTGTTGTTCTGTAAACATGTAAATTGGTTGCTTGATAATTATAAATGTGTTATGTACTAAGTTTTTCATGTCAAATATGTAATGGAAAGAAGTTTTCATTATAAATTACCGCTTATTTATTTGGTTTTGTTTTCAACTTTTATTTTAATGGTATGAATAAAGTTAGACTAAAATGATTATTTTATTTTATTTATTTTCTTATATTTATAGTTCACTTATGAGTAGATAGTTCACTATGAACATTTATAAAACTAAAAAGTGATAGAAATTTAAGGTTTGAGTATTACATTTAAAAGGCTAGTTTGAAGTAACAAAATCAGGTAAACTATTAATTGTTACTGAATAGTAGTTCTAAAAATTTTATTCGTGGTTTGTCTGTTTGACAAACTTTGTTAATTGTTAGACGGGATTTTGTAGATACCTGTGGTCTCGATGGTGGAGGGGATATTTGTCAATAAAATAATTTTATAGAAGTTTCAATTCAAATCAGAAATGCAGCGGAAAAATAGAATGTAATTGTATGTATTAAATCCAACCAATTACATACAGGGGGCTGATGATCGAGGGTGTCACCTCGCGAAAACGGCTACATCAACTTCAAATATCAAAAGCTTTAAAGAAAAGTTTAAACTTTAACTTAGATAAATAAACACTTTTAATATTAACTATATAATATACCTTTTATTAAATCTCTGCTCGCTTTTAAAAAGCAGGAGATTTCAGGGTTTTTACATGTTTGTTGCTTTCACTTTTTGGTTTACAGTATGCATAATTGATGGTAGTGGAATTCATGGGGTTGTTATAGATCAGATATTTTTAAATAAATATTTCATAAATGTTTTACTTACTTTTTTTTTTTTTTTGACTAAATAATATGAAAATTGCTAGAAATATCTTAAAAAACTGACTGTGTCGAATTCTGTTGTAGAGCGACAACTCCATACAAAACCAGCACACCCACTTTAAGCTTCATTTAAAAGAATTCGTATAAAACAATGGTTTTCGGCTGGTGGGCTATAAAAAGATTTCAATTGTACTTTTAAATGTTATTAAGACGTCAAATTTTGACGGGTACCAACTAGTAGATGATTAAAATTCGAAGTGATTAGACAACCTTTACAATTAAAATTCACCCATACAGCCACTTATATCCATTAGACATGTAAATTACATCCAATAATCCATAAAAGGGTGAAATTATCTAAAGAATGTCTATTTAAAGTAATAAAAAAGAAGGTGTTTCTAACAATACTACGGAATATATTTTGTATTACGGCAAGTATGTATACATATCAAGCATCTCCATGGACGATAGGACCCATGCCCCAGCCCGCCCGGTTCCTGCTGTTCAATGTATTTTTCAAGTCAAATTTGTCCCCTTATTACTTCCGGTGTGAATTTTTTTTTTTTTTTTTTTTTTTTTTTTTTTTTTTTTTTTTTAACACACTTGACATTGTGAGTTTTTTCGCTTTTCTTCCCATGCTATTCGTATGGGGTTTTTAGCCTTTTTTTCCCGTCTTTTCCTACATTCTAAAGTGGCGGCTCAAACAATGTCCATTAAAAGTCCTGGATATCCTGTACTAATTATAGATACCTCTTACAAAGAAACATTCAAAAGGTGTCATCTTCAAAAAGTATTGAAAAAAATATATGCGATTCTACTCTTCATAAAACACCAGAAAATGAAAAAAATATCGGCTGAAATTAATTACAGCGGCCACAAAAAATTATCAAAATTAAGCATATTTGGCGATTTAGCACTGTTAGGCGATACTTTTGCTAGCACCGAGATTGCCGTGTACGAACAGAACCGTGTTTTGTTTTTCCGCCAAATACTCAAAATCAATCACCTAGCACTGTGAAATCGCCAAATATGCTTAATTTTGATAATTTTTTGTGGTCGCTGTAATTAATTTCAGCAGACAATTTTTTCATTTTCTGGTGTTTCATGGAGAGTAGAATCAAATACATTTTTTTCAATACATTTGAAGATGACACCTTTTGAATGTTTCCTTGTTAGATGCTTAAATGTAGACGAAAATTAGACCTGACATTTTCGATGTCGAATAGATGTAACATGTTAGATGAAAAAAAATGATTTAGATATTTTCAATATCTATTAGATCTAACAAGTCCAATTATAGGATATTTGGATATTTACTGAACATGTAACAGACATCTAACGGATCTAAAAAAAAGTGACATTTGTCCTGCTAATAGATATCTGCAGGATCTTTATAGATGTTTAATGGATCATTTTTCAGTTTTTATACGTGTTTATAGATGTCTTATGGATTTAAGTGGCTGTGTGGGCAGGGGTGGATATTGTATATCTGGTAACATTTAAATTTTATTCTGGAGTACTGTTAGCTTTCTTCTTTTTTCACACCAGTATATTTTAAAAGCAATTTTCTTTGTGTTTCATCGTAATTACATATTGTAGTTAATTTCTCTAAAATCAAACTGGTGCGAAAAAAGGGCGGAACAAACTGCAATCGGGAATAAATTTTAAATATTACCAGTAATGGTACTGAATAAAAATGTCCCTTAATTTGGCAACACTGTACCCCACCTAATTTTTATTCACAGTTGCAAAAAATTGCTCCGGATTTTTTATTTATTTAATTTTTTATTTACTAAAATTGTACTTTTATAACTTAGGGGAATAACTTCATTTTTTGTTCTACTCTTCAATTCAAACATAATTCTTAAACGATGGAGGATGTTGATTTTTAATAAACAAAGTCATTTAGCTTTGAAAGGGTTAACAATTTGTTCGAAAAATCACCATTTTTATAGACACATTTGTATTATTTTATGCAGATATCTGCAGAAAGCTATGTTTTTACAATATAAGTAAAGTCACAATTTTTAGAATCAGTACAGTACGGTATTGTATTTTTTTTTTTTTTTTTTTTTTTTTTTTTTTGGGGGGGGGGGGGGAGGGGGAGTTATTTTTAAATTTGAAACAAGGTTGCGATTTTGATTTTTGACGTTTAAGAAAAATATTAGCAGCTTTAATAATTTTAGCAATGTTTTCAGAAACGATTCTACAGTACTGTTAGAGCACGAAGTATCCGTCTATTTTTCAGGAAACTTTCACAGTTGAGAAAAATGCGCTTAATTTGCCGCGACTATTTTAATAATGCAATTAATATCCTGTTTAATCACGGCACCTTATTATAAATGCATTGTAAAGGCATCTATTTGAAGGTAGTGGTAGCAAAAAATAAACTTAGTTGAGAGTAAAATTTAAGAAATGCTGCAAAGCTTAATATTGAAAATTCTTCAGTGGAAAGTGAAAAATCCGTTAAGGAATCATGTTTTGTATTTTAAGTTAAGCATTAAGGCAGATTAAAAGTAGAAAAAGGTGTATTCTCTGACCTGTTTTTTTTTTTTTTTTTTTTTTTTTTTTTTTTTTTAATCGTAATACAGAATTACCTTTAAAAAGAAAGTATATTTTACCATTATGTCAAGATATCGACAACAATGCATTGGTTCCTGAGTGGAGAGAAATAGCCATAGATGAGAATATAGAGAAAATCGACGATATTCACAAATTTTTGAATGGCATCTCTAGCACTGTAGATATTAATGGCCGAAAAAATAATGCTAATCTTCTAAAATTAGAGTCATATTTCTTTGCATTGTCATTTTCTAGTGCTTTGTATTAAACAGTGTTCAGTACCAGTTGAAATGTCAAAACAAATTACAGGAATATACTTCACTCTTGAATTCTTTCCGGTATGTATGCTCAAAAAAGAAATGAAACGGACGTGTATGTATAGCTAGTCACAGTGGCGAAGCGTTCATGTGATATAGACAAAAAACTTATTTTTTCTTAAAATTTAATTGCATTTAACTTCTTAAAAAGTATTTATTTTCCTTGTTTAAAAAGCTTCTTCAAAACGAAAAGAATTAGATATATTTTCTCCGAAAGCGAACGTTACATTCTTTCAGATATTGCAGATAAAAAGAAAAGTAATATCCATGAATCATTTCTTCATTTCAACAAAAATAAAAATATAATAACGGAATGAAATCATAAACATTCTTGTATTTTTGTGGCTCCTTGTGATTAATTGATGCATATCAAATAAGTCCAATATTCCATCAACGGTTAATATACATTTTCAGAAACAGATTTGAAACGCGAAAAATTAAAGTTATTATTATCTTCATAATGCTAAATCTGTCAAATGATCATCGAGAATAAAAGAAATGTGTAATTATATCTGGCAGAAGCGTGAATTATGAGGCGTAATTTACTTCATCTTCCGTAATTTTCGGAATTAAATCCATTTGATTTATCACAATTATTCAACGAATCTTATGGTTAAATTGGAATGATTAGAACAAAAAAAAAAAAAAAAAAAAAAAAAAAAAAGCATAGAAACGACGCGAATCTCATTTAGATAAAATTTTAAAGTCATTTTTACATCTCATATAAAGCATACATTTCATCAACTATTTTTTTTTTTCTATCAAATAAAATATGCTCCACCTGTAGCCGTGAGGTTTTGCTGTCGAAACCTGGTAAGTGGGAAGTGCTTGGTTCAATTCTTAGTCAGAGTCGTTAGTTTAACCATTTGGAGTTTTTCGTGATTTACTTCACAACTCGAAAAAATATAAGCTATGTTCCTTTAAAAAAAAAAAAAAAAAAAAAAAAAAAAAATCAATACAAAGGCAATCCATCTAGGTGCAGGACCCAAATTAGAAAAAAACATTATTATGATATTGGGGAGGGGGGGGGGGTGAAGTAAATGCGTTGATCATTTTGCAAAGAAAAATTTATCTTCATCGCGTTCATTTTATGGATTTAAACTTCTTTCAATCTAACCAAATAAAATTCTTTAAAATAAACATGGAAGCATTTAAAAATACGAAAATGTATAAAAAAATAATTGAAATTTATTTCTAACATCGAAAATTATATTAAATAAAATTGGGAAAAATTTGAAAGAAAGTATTTTAGGAAATATTATATTATATATATTCCTTCGTGAGTTCTATGAAACCTGGTAAAATAAGTCTATTATAATTCAAATATAATTTAAATTATTCATTTTCTTCCCAAATTCTTTGAGAATTATTGTTGCTTTAGAAAGTGTTCAATAGATGGCGCGACGGTCAGCCGGTGTAGTAGCTCATTTGGAAATCGGGACCACTTTGATAACGAGGCGTTGGTTCTCCTCTTCTCCAGCTGCCTGGATACGTCAGGCACAGTTGCAATTTGACTCACATTTTTTTTATGACAATACATCTTAAATCAAGGGTTCCCCGAGATTTAAGGAATTTAAATGAAAATGTCCAATGACACAAGGAAACATGAACAGGAGGTGTCTTATAATATACATTTATATTTTTCTATAAAGAATTTCTGGTATTAAAATATATTAATTTTATAATTTACAATTATGTTTTCTGTTAAAGCATATGGATTACTTCTCAATTGTCAAATAAAGCGCATCATAGATTAATACAAAAAAGTAACCAACTGTATATTAATTATTTTGAAATTATGTTTACTCTTTAAATCTACATGTAGTTTTCACAAAACAAGTTATTTACCTATTAACAATTGCATTAATCTATTATTAATTTTTAATAATATCTTTCATTTTTTTAAACATTTTTTACAGTTTTAAAATTAAGAAAGTTTTAGAAAGCATATTCGTTTTGCATGTGTTCTTTAATGTAATCTTTATGAAGCTAAAAATAATCGTATTTTAATAACGTTAAAGTTAAATATACTTACCAGCAATTTTATTCTTTCTAGAAGAATTGGAATCTTGTAGAAATTAACAGTAAATTAACGATGGAGTAAAAAAAGGAATAATTTCATCATATTAAAAATATCCGTGCGATAAATTCACCGCTTCACAAGAATGGTTAAATCTACATGGAAAATTTTAATTTGGAACTATATAATACACACACACACACACATATATATATGTATATATACATATTTGGCAACATCCTAATTAATATTCTGTAGTGATGTCAGTCCCGCTCAGTCCCAGTAAATTTTGAAGTAATATTCTCGAAGTGCAGAACTGCCAACCTGATCCGGCAAATTGTTAGTAACGCCCCTTTTTCTACACCACTTAATTTTTAGAGTAATTAATTCTCTTCAAATATTTTTACGATGAATTAAGAAAACAAATACTCTAAAAATATATTGGTGTAGAAAAGGGGCGGTACAAACAATTTGCCGGATTAGGTTTGCAGCTCTGGAAATGCAATTATGATTAAATAAGAAGAAAAATACTCTAAAAAGATACTGTTGTGAAAAAGAAGGCGGGGGTTAACAAAACTATTGAATATTAATTAGGATGTTGGGAAGCATGCATATAATATATATATATATATATTTATTTATATTTAAAAAAATCTTAAAGATAGGCATTGAATATGTCTCATGATATTTCACACTTTTTTGTAAAATTCTAACACACGTGGAAACATGCTTAGTTTAATATGGATCTGACTGCTACAATCCTCTGTGTAGCTGTTTTTATTTAAGCAAAATAAGCAGTATAATATAATAATAAGCAGAATAAGCAATTGAATATAAGCACCATTATACCAACGAGTTCGCCAATTTAATTTAAATAAAATGGAAATACAAAATTTTAGTGGATGTTGATAATATCTGAAGAAAGGATAAATAAAACATCATAGCAACCAGAGAAAGAAGTCTCCGCCCTTTTTTCGGGACACTTTCATAAATGAGAAAATTCTGTGCATTTTGCTACCACTATTTTTAAATGATATCTCTTTTATTTAAACCCGACAGAAAGAAAACGTGGAAAATGTTTTCTTTATGTAATAGTGGTAGCAAAAGAGGCGGAAATTTGTCATCTCTGAAAGTGTCCTAAAAACGGTCGGAGACTTCAAGCTATGCTAATAGCTACCAGGGGTGAACGTGGCTATCGTGTCCGGCGCCACTATAAAAAAAAAAAATCACTGTATTTTTACGCTAATATCTTTAGAATAAAAGAATAGAGATTATAGTTAAAAATTACCGGTAGAAGAGTACTGTCAGAAGACGGAACACTTTCAACGCTAATACAGGGTGGGCAAAATGTCCGTAATTATTTTAAAAATGCATAAAGCCCGAAAAAATAACCGAAATAAAAACGGTTTGCAGGTTTAGCATTGATAGGTCGCGGGATTTTCTTTTAAGATAAGAAAAAAATAAAAATAAATGAATAAATAAATAAATAATAATAATAATAATAATAATTAAAAAAACAGCCGACAGATGGCGTTGGTATGAACGACTTAGTTGTAAATATGCAAATGGCGATTATAAATACTAACGCTCTTAACAAAGAACTAGTTCTCCGTTGCATCCCATGTAAGTGAATAAGGATCCCGTCCATCTAATTTGTCTGAACTGAAAGGTCGATTTGTTAAGAGCTGTCATGTTTACATACAGAAGGACATACTGCACTCTGCCGTTGCTGGATTTGTGACACGCCTGCAATATGTTATCACCTACGATAGTGGACAAGTGGAACACATATTGCTATAGTAAAGGATTTGGTAACATTATATTTGTTATTTACGTGTCTTTTATTTCACATATGTGAGAGTGCCACCTATCGGCTGTTTTTTGAATTATTATTATTATTTTATCTTAAAAAAGAAAAAGAAAATTCTGTAACCTGTCGATGCTATATCTGCAAACTGTTTTTTATTTCGGTCATTTTTTCGGTTTTTATGAATTTTAAAAGTAGTTACAGACCTTTTGCCCACCCTGTAGTTACTACCTCTCCCGTTTAGCAAGGAAAACTGTATAGCAGAAATTTTTTATAGTAATTATGTTTAGTTTATTTAATAGTCTAAAATATCTGACAACTTTTTTTTTTTTTTTAATACCGAAGATGAATCTTATTTAAAAAATTTTAAAGGCGTGCTGCTATGATACAGCAACCCATAAACATTTTACGACTGGATATTTTGGAAAAACTCAAATTATAGGCTTTATCGACGGCGACTATACGAAGTATTAAGGCTCTAGTATAACTGGAGAGTATTATACTAACCTTCTAGACCAATTAAAAGAAACAATTAAGAAGAAATGCCAGGGGAAGTTGACCAAGGATGGAATCCTGTTTTTGCCTGACAATGCACCTGAGCGCACTTCTAGCTAAAATAAAAACCCTGGGCTTCAAGTTGGTCCATCATCCTCTTTATTCATTTAGACTAGCCCCTTAAAATTATTTTCTGTTTCCTGATTAAAGAAAAAAAAAAAAAAAAAAACACTTGAAGGAGGACATGATGCTTCTGAACACTGGCTTCAGGAACAACCAAATGCATTTTATTTTAGTGGTCTACAAATGTTAGAACAACGTTGTAAAAAGGACATTTGTCTCCAGAGAGATTATGTTGATTAAATATATAGTTACATACCTCTGACCTGGGCCTGATTAAGGGGGAAGCTCGCTCTTCACACATTATTTATACTTACACCGTTATTTTTTAACAAATACTTTCCACCTATAATAAACAGAAAATTTTCATTAAAAATTATTTTAAAAGAATTCTGGTGTCTTATAACGGTGAGTAAATTGGATTGTTTTACACCGTTCATTTTTTATAAAAAATATTTCCTCGTCAAAGCGTGGAATTTCTATGACATGAAGTAAAAAATAATTATAAAAATATTCCGGTATGAGCGAGCTTCCCCCTTAATCAGGCCCTGCCTCTGACTGTTTTCTTTCTGGGGAAAGACGGTAACTTTTCAGTCTTCCCTTATATATACGTGTGTTCAGAAATTTATATTTCATTATAATTAGGGGTGGGAATCGATTAAGAGTTTTAACTGGGTTAATCGTAGTTCATTAATCGATTAATCATTAGATTAATAGGTTTTCTTTTTCTTTATATATATAGATATATATATATAGCTTTATTTCAATGATGAATAAAACTCTCATATTGTATATATATTATTCATAAGTTTGACTGATTTTTTTTTTTTTTTTCAAAATTTTTTGTCTAATCAATTATATCTGTTTCATAGCTGAAATTTAAATCAGTTTTCAGAGTAATAATTGGTGACTTTAAGTGTTAATTTTATATAAATATTTTCACTTATTTAATTTTTTTTTAATAAATTAATTTTTCAATTAATTTTGAAAGAATGAATTTACACATATGAAAATATTTTAAATGAAATATTTTGACATATTTATGACATATTTATGACATATTTTAAATGAATTTACACATATTTTAGTTTTATATTTGCAGGCCTTGTCCATCTCGCTTGTCACTATTTTTAAATGAATTCTCAAAATTCCATATCATTATCATAAAAATCTCAAATTCTTATATTTCAGTTCTTCCTTGTCACTTCGGAGTAGAACACAGGATGTTATTTTCTGTTTCTACTTCGATAGTTACTATCAGTATACTGACCAAACGTCCCCATTTTCTGGGGACAAATGGGGACTTCATGTTTTTTAAAGCATATTTCCTATTTTTAAAGCATTTTCCTGTTTTTTAAAGCAGCAAGTTTTAAAAAATTGTAGAAAGTAAATTATTAATCAGTAATACTTTATTTTTAGTCCTTATTTATTAGGAATGAAAAAATGCGTCCATAATTGGATAATTGAGCAACTTTTAACGCTTCTCTATTATAAAGGTACTTTGATCTGTCAGCCTACTATCAGCAATTCTGAACAAACAATAAACGCTTGAAGGTATTGTGAAACTCTGTTGATATTTTCCCTATCAGAGGGATAGTGGAAATCTCAATCCCTTCTTTTCTTTTCTTTTTTATCTTTAGCATTTCCATTTTTTGAAAGCTTCTTGTTTCTGAGAATACTATCGCCCTAGTCAACAATTTCTGTTGAAGGCTACAGACAGGTGGTGTTGCACCAGCATGTACATGAAGCGGCATTTTGTTTAATAACTGTCCTCCCCTTTTTCTCTATCAACAAATGTGCAACATCTTCTTTTGAGGCGTTTTATTTTAATTTATTTAATATTTATTTTATTATTATTATTTATTTATTTATTTATTTTTGCTTTTTCATTATTTTATGGAGGTTTCTTAGAATGTTTGTTAGCAAAATATGTGAAAAGATATTTTGTAGGCAGAACAGCATTTTTACTTTAATTCATAGTTTGGAAATTTTAATCGGATTTTGAAAATTTTTAATTGAATTAATCGATCTGATTAACGCGATTAAAAAAATTGATCGGGACTAAGCATTGATCGATTATCGGCACCGATTAATCGGCATATCCCTAATTACAATTTATTTTAATGTATTAAATCACAGAATATCACTTTCATTTAAATCAATACAATTGCGAGCGCGGTTATATCGTTAACTTTGGTTTAATATAAAGATTTATACAGGCTTAATTGCATAAATTATGCAGATTTAATCGCATATTTTTCCTTTTTTTAAATAGAAAATAGAAAACTAAAACAACAAATTTAAGCTAATTTTTATATTACTTGTTGAAAGTGTAATAAGGAAACAATACATACATTATGTTTACCATATATAATTTTGGTTTAATAAATATAATATCAATTCGAATTACTTTAAACATTTAAATAAAAAATGGCTTTTTCTCCTGAAAATATGTGAGATAAGTACATTTTAAAAGTATTTAATAGACTAATCATACTCTTTAATGCTTTATAATAAACAATTTTTAATTTATTATTATGTCCGCTACATGGAGAGATTTCACTTGCTGTTAAATTAAACTCAGTTATTATGCCACTTGGTTATAGCGTCAAAAATGTTTTAGTCCCTTATATATATGTGTGCACTAGTGAACTGGTAGATATAGGCCAGGGGAGGAGGCCAGAGCCGTCCCGTAGATTTTTAAAATCCATTTAAATTGTCTTAACCTTTACAATTTTGAAAAAAAAAAAAAAGTGTTTTTAAATTAACTATCACGAGAAAAACATAAAATTTTGTGAATGTATAGTGCTTTTTAATTAGGTGACTAAGATTAATAGTACCTGCTTTGATAATAGGTGAGTGGGACAAAGTGAGGGAAAAATGGAGATGTAAGCAATGCTGCCAAATGGAAACTTTAAACTTTCCCTCATTTCGCTTAAAAAATTCCCTTTTTAGCGTAAAATTTCCACAACTGCGCAGCATGCAAGGCTTTAACGCCATTATGTAAAACAATTTGTACTGAATATGGTGATGATATTGGTGTAAAGGTTAACACAAATTGTCCACACGTCCTAGAGGTACCTTAATTGAATATCGCTTTTTTTTTCTAACTTTAATTATTTAGTAGATAAAAGAACTGCAAAAGATTACTGAAGTTCACTATTAAAAAATATGGTATAAGAGATGGCAAAAGCTTTGAGTGTTGGACCTAGGCCTGGGTAGAATACCCTGCATAGGTATCTTTCTAAGGAATGATAGTCAATATTCGTGCCTGTTTCTCACAAAATCAAGGAATGTTGTGAATGAGTAGGGCGAATGAAACTGAATCCTTAAATTTTTTTTTCAGACCATTTTAGATTTAATAAAAAACAGGGAAAAAAAAAAAAAAGAAAAAAACTGCTTTTAAGCTCTTAGCATATAGAGAAATTGTTTCAGATAGTTTAAGTTCGAGAAAAAAATCTAATAAATAATGCTTTAAAACTGACAATCTAAAATTTCCCTTTTTCCCTCAATACCTTATATCACATCCAAATTTCCCACTTTGAGGGAAACTGGCAGCACTGGATGTAAGAGGGAAATTGTAAGTATATGAGTGGCAGTGGGATCACTGAAATTTCCCAATCTAGTATCACTGTGCTATAGGAAGAGAACAAGAAATTACACAGAAGTTGATCTATTATATAAAACGTATATATCTTATGCTACATCTGGTGACAATTGCTTTTGCTGTTTATAGGGAAGTTTAATCATAACAACATTGTATATATAGGATTAAAAAAATTATATTTCTCATAATCTAAAAAAAAGTAAATTTCCTTTTAAGCTCAGTTTGATAATTTCTTTAAATTATTTATTTATTAAAAGTTATGTATAAACATTTATAGATTTTTATAGATTTTTCACATTTTATACAGAATTGTCAACTTTTTTATTTTATTCCGGAGCATTGTTAGTATCCACCTCTTTTTTCACCACAATTTATTTTGAACAATATTCTCCAGTATGTTACAAGAATTAAATAAAAAGAAAATTACTCTTAAAAGATATTAGTGTGAAAAAAGGCGTATACTAACTGTTCTTTGGAAAAAAATTATAAAAAGTTGACAATTCTGGACAAAATCGTTACAAAAATCAATATTTTCCTTTAACACTGCTATTAAAACAAATCTGACAAGAAAATTTCAATTGAACTAAGAGAGCAAAAAAAAAAAAAAAAATCTGTATAAATTTACGGTGCAATATATGTCAGTTTTTTTTTTTTTTTTTTTTGAAATGATTATTGATTTTCAAAGTAACGAATTTCTTTAACGCAATCTTGCTTGAAAAAATCAAAATGTTTTCTCTCGATATCGATTTTCAATAACTCGGAAGCAGATTTTTCCGATAGAGAATAAAGATTTCTTTTCTTTTCTTTTTCTTTTTTTTTTTCTAAATTTGTGCGTATATTGGGAAAAATTTTGCCCAAAAAATAAAACACTCAGGCATTTTTCTCTCATTATATTCAATATGTATTATTACATGGGACGACTTGAAATATTATAAGTATTATAATAAACATACATTAATAAAAGCTCCTACTGAACATAACACGTAATCTGAAGTGTCGGAAATTTTTATAATATATATTAAAAAAAAAAAAAAAATCAATCAATCAATTAATATATGCGTGGAGGATACATTTTTTGCAGAATTTTAAAATGGTGTAATAGGAGTAAAACTATTTTCGAAAAATTGATATATTTATATTTATTTGTTTATTTGTTTATTATTATTATTATTATTATTATTATTATTATTATTATTATTATTATTCTACTTTATTTATTTATTTATTTATATTTGACTAGGATGAGTGAAAATTAAAGTAAAAATTATTTGGTCAAGGCACTCTTAAGTGTGTGATTTGTAGCTTTCAGCCGTTAAATTTCTCTTTAACAACAGTTACAGATTCCCAACTTTAGCCAACGTTCATATTGTATGCAAATACTTGAAATTGTATGCAGTGCTTAGTATGGCTGGCATTATTCCTTATATTAACCACCAGGTGAGAAAAAAAAAAAAAAAAAAAAAAAAAGCAAAATTTGGAAAACAATAGTATGCGCGGTTTGGTGGCAGATCTGTACAAGACGCATTCGTACAAGCTAAAATTGTCGACATTTGCGCACATGTCCAGGTGTTTCAAATGTTACAGGTGTGTTTTCGATAAATCTAGAGTCATTTCAGTACGATATTTGTTTCGCTGCATTTTCGGTTTGTAGCACTAAGATATAATATTCAACGATAAACTTGAAGCGAAATATTTTTTTATTAAAATGTGTATTTTTTTCTTTTTACATCTAGTTCCTATGACTAATAACGTTATAAGCTTAATGCATTTAACACGTTCATTGCCAAGATATAAATTAGAATTTCGTTTGGTGGACAAGTGATTTTTTATTCAGAGCTTGAAGTCTCCGCCTTTTTTCTTTTTCTCTTTTCTTTTCTTTTTTTTTTTTTTTTTTTTTTTCCCGAGCATTTCTAGAACTGTAAAATTGTTGGCTTCTTTGCCACCACTATATTTATACAGAAATATTCACCATATTTTTATATTAAATTGTTATGACTAAAGAGATTAGAGATTATTGCATAAAAATAATGGTAGCAAAAAAAGCGAAAATTTCTCTTTGAAGGTGTCCTAAAAAAAGGGCGGAAGCTTCAAGCTCTGTTTATTTATTTATTTAATTTTTATTGTGCTCAAAATAAATTAATAAGTTCATTGCCAAGCTGAAAATTGGTATTTCGTACAAATGGAAAATAAAATAAAAATAAAAATAATTTCCCCAGTGACCAATATATATATTGCGCACTGTTTTGCTATGATCGCTATACTAATCCGATTAAAAACTTGATAGCGACGTCCACGCAATAACGCGTGATCAACCGTTTGGCATAATTACCAACATTTTTATTTATTCCGGAGCATTTTTAGCCCCGTCCTTAATTTTAACCACTTTATTTATAGACACTCTTTCCCCATCTTATAACTACAATTAACACTTTCGCGACTGCATGTTTTCGCCTTTTTGAAGGTAAGGTCCGCCTGTGGGAGTTAATTTCCTAAGTTACAATATTTCAAAACAACATTTTCTGTATTCACACTTATATTACAAATAGATAAACTTTACAATTATATTCTTTCTAATCAAAGCATTCGTATCCATAGTATATTTGATTATACAAATATGTATATAGGGTACATTCTTAATAACATACAAATTACGAAAGAAACGCCCACTGGCGAAGTCATAGATTTTTAAATGACGTGAATCTACGTCAGTGGTCGTAAAAGTGTTAAATATGGGAAAAAAAATTCTTTTAAAAAATAAGTGGTACGAATTAAAGGAGGAGATAAAAGTGCTCGAGAATAAATTAAAATGTTGTCAACCCTGCGTTTGGTGAGAACTCGCATCACGCGATATCGGGTGATTAGCAATGAACGTATTAAAGTTTACAAGCTATAATACCCAAGTTAATACAAAGTTTACAAGCTATAATACCAAGGAAATAGTATACAAATGTTTAGTCACTGAGTAATTAAAAATAGCAGTCCTTATTAATGCATACTTGCGAACCATCTCATTAACAATCGTATAATTGTTAACGCCCCCTGAAAAAACGCCCCTTTTCTCACACCACTATATTTTTAGAGTTATTCTCTGCAAATGTTGTTACGATTAAATAAGATTAAAATTCTCTAAAAAATTATTGGTGTGAAAAAAAGGCGGGTACTAATAATTGTATGGTTCATAATGAGATGGTTGCCAAGTATGTTAATGCTATTAATATTTGTAAATAAGTTTTAAAATTCCTCGGAAAGTCTTGAAATAATGAAGAGAAAACTACGTTACTACACTGTAAAAAAAATAACTGTTACCAGCTGCAAGAAACTCTGTGATTGGATAAAATAATTATGTTCTCCAATCACAAAGAGTGTCTTGCAGCTGGTAATAGTTATTTTTTTACAGTGGACACTGGTTAAGTTTCTCTAAGATTGTATCAAATAACATAATTTTCATACATTTGATGCAATTATTCTATATGATTTTACATAATATTAAATTATTTATTTTTAAATTTAAATATATAGAAAAAACATTAAATATATATTTTTTATGAATGTATTTTGCCTGTTTTAACTTATGCTTCAGAAACTTAGATATATCAAAAGCATTACACGTAAAACTATGCAAATCTTCAACCCCCCCCCCTCCCCTCAAAAAAAAGAAAAATAGCATGGAGAAATGCATACTAGGATAAACCCAATGAGACAGAAAGCAAAAAACTTAGATTAAGGAGCAAACCTAAGTTACTGATGTTATTTCTAGAGTTAAGAATTTAAAATGGAGTTGGGCTGCTCAACTTCACAGAAGAAATGATGATAGATGGACCAAATGAGGGTAGATGGAAGTCCTGTTTTGGATACCGAGAGATGACAAAATATCGAGCAAAAGACCATTGCGTTGTTGGAGACATGAAACTGAGAAATTTGGAAGAACAGAATAGAGAAGAATCGCAGAAAATAGGACAGACTGGATTCACCTACGCGAGGCTTTCATCCTGCAGTGGGTTGATAAAGGATGAAAGTAATGATGATAATCATATATACTTTAGTAAGTTTCCTAGAGATAATAAATTTTATGAAATATTGATGATGGTTTAAGTGCACGTTTTTAATTAAGTTGGTGCCAAAACTATTATTTAAAACGTTGATTTTTGATAATAAAATAAAATAAAATTCAGAACTATTTTTCATCTCGAACGAAGTACGTTTCGGTTATTTATACAATAAATATAGCTGACATTTTATTTTACTGTAAAAAAAAATTTTTAATCAATAAAAGCATTTTCAAACACTTATAAAATATTCCGATTAAAAATTACTGATTGCCAAAAAGAGTAAAAGTTGACAGCAATGATTAATATTGTTATTATATTTTAACAATTATTTTTAAAATACTGAATTAGTTAATACGTTCCATAAAATTTTATTTATTAATTATGCGCTTTACAAACGTACAATTTACGTAACAAAACAGAATTTTGAAAACAAGAAAGAATTGTAATTAGGATATTTATAGAGTATATATTGTTACAGTAAACTCCCCCGATTACACGCGGAATTGAGTGAGATGGGTTCTTTGGATAAGCTTCAAAAGGGTGGAAAATGAGGGATAAATAAGATAAAAAATATTGTAGCACATGAAACATGACATGAAAAGTGAAAATATTCATAGTATAGTAATTTTTTTTTTTTTTTTTTTTTTTTTTTTTATGTACAAAAAGATGTAAAAGCAATAAACGATAAAAGCTACGTACAATGAATACGAGTTACAAATTGTATGCTAATTTATTCACTAAATTAAATAGTACCATACTGTACTCTTCAAAAAAAAAAAAAAAAAAAAAAATAATAATAATAATAATAATAATAATAATAATAATAATAATAATAATTAAATAATTAAATAAATAAAAATAAATGAATAAATAATAATAATAACAATAATAATAATAAATAAATAAATAAATAAACAAAAACTACATAGTTTTATTCATTACGAATATATAAATTATTTGTTTTATTTCTTGATTAAAAAACACTTTTTTTGATCCCGCATTTTCCTTCCCCATCCTCGCGCTTGCGGGTAATGTGCAATGCCATAGCTTCCTTAACTAGAAGCCTGTCGCGTGGCTCGGAAAATAGACAACAGTTGATGCACTAGACAGCGCCACCTAGTACAGACTGTGGGACCTTTTTCATTCAAGTCTCACCAATAATTCAAAGAAGTGATACATAATATATATAATCTACGTTTCTTCGATTCCATTCGCTTTTTATGTATATCACATCCCACATTTAAAAATTTTTGGTGGCTGTTGAATAAAAAAGTCACGCAATCTGTACCAGGTGGCGTTGTCTACCGCTTCAACTGTTGCCTAGTTTCTGAACTACGCGGCAGGCATCTCACGCGTAATTCGTTCGCAGATAATCGGACGTCTACTTTATTTATAAAGAACGGTATTTCCCTGCGTTTAATCCACACGTGTTCTAATTTAGTATCACACCAGGAATTTTAAGTAATAAGAAGGCTATTTTTAAAGAAATATTTAATGTGATTAAACATGCGTTTGTCTGTAGAATAAACTTTCTGATATAAAGACGATTTATATGCTTAGTTGCTTGAACTGAGGAAAATGCGGTAATAAGTTGATACACATTCAAATTATGTATTTATAAATATTCCTTTTTTTATTTTTTTTTTATGCAACATTAAAGAGTTCCTATAAACAATGATTAAAATCCATGCTTGTTCGAAAAAAAAAAAAAAAGTAATAATAACAAAAAACGACTGTTTTTTTTAATATTTTATGAAGTAATAAAATCTCCTGAAAGACACCTAGTGTAAATTTATAATAATTTATAACTGTACTTTTACAAGATTTCTTTGACTGTAAACATAAATTTTAAAATACAAATAACTCAATATATTTTTTCTCTTTTGAAGAAAATCGTGCTTCAGAATTACATTTTTAAATATTACATGTGATAAGAAATGAGTAGGGAGAACATTTATACAGAAAGTAATATATCAAAAGCCGCTTATAAAAATATGTCTTATGTAACAAAGTTTCATAAACAAATGGTACTTAATGTTGTCTAAGATAATAAACTGCAGGATATATTAAGTTCTACCAAGATTGTTTAAAAAATGATACTGGTTGTAAACTTAAAAAAAAAGTATTTGACAAAGATATTTGGTTCGATAAGTTTCGAAAGAAAAATTTATTACTCACGTTACTTTATTTTTGGGGCGTAAAAATTGTAATTTATTTATAGTAGTAAACCCATTTGTTTGCTCCAAAGTTAAAATACCAAGGATTGTGTATAGATTGTTTGTGTTCTATTATTAAAGGAAAAGGGAAAAAAAAATAATAATCGCAACCACGATCTGTTGCCATATGTATCACAGCTTTCAGATCGGCTCTGCTCTGCCTCTCTCTTCCGTCATGCTGCTGACAGCATCAACTCATCACGCCAGGGTTCCTTGTGAACCCACACAGATGATCGTTCCGATCCTCTTAAAGATGCAAGCCCTCCTTCTGTGTTTTGTCTTCCTCTGGGGAAGGTAGGCGGCTGTCTCTCGACAGCTGTAGGAACTTCCAAAGCCCGTGATGATGATGATGATGAATTCAGGGAATATTTTATTAAATGTGCTTTCAAATTAATAACATACATTCTCAAGATACAAAAATACATATTATTTGGTAAATGTCCACAAGTACTCGATTTTAACAAACTATCATCGTACAAAAAGAGTATATTACTAATTTGTTAGTATAAATTCCATTGTTTTAACTAGGCCTATCCAACTCACAGTGGCGGCTCGTGCATCGAAAATTGGTGAACTGACACACTGTATTTTTCGCTGTATTCATTTATAGAATAAAAAATTACATTTAAATTTTGAGTTAATTTTAGTAAGGCTTCATAAAAATTGTGGTTAAAAATACTTAAATATTATTTTTGAGCCGCCACTGCGAACTCAATACGTGTTAGACCGTAATGGATGATTGTTTATATGTCGAATAGTATAATAATAATATTAATAATCTATTTATATTTAGGGGTGTCAAACTTTGAGATAGAATACATTATTCACAAATAAGAATGAAAGTGTAAAAAATTTATGACTGTATATTAATTCTCAAAAAAGAATAATTAATAATAGAGATAGCTGCCAACATCCTAATTAACATTCCGTATTATTGTTAGTATCTGCTTTTTTTTTTCACCCCAGTCTTATTTTTAGAGTGTTTTTCTACTTGTTTCCTCTTAATCAGTGCTCTCACGGCCATGTCTTTTTTTTAAGGACTTTTGCACCAGAATAAGTTTAAGATAAATTTATTCTTGAATATAGTGTACACTTAAGAAGAAATTTATTTTTAGATAATACTGGTGTAAAAGTCTATGAAAAAATCGGACCGTGGGAACCCTGTTAATTAAACATGGAGAGATTTATACAAAAAACTAAGTGGCATGGAAAAAGGGGCGGATACTAACAATATTACGGAATATTAAATAGGATTGGCTACCATACCATCTAGCTACCACAACGTTTGATAAGTATTTTTATTTTTTAGATTAAAACAAATTTATTAATTTTTGATGTTACAAAGAATGCAGAAATAAATTTCTTCGTGGTCTCAATAATATTACCCAGCGGTCCACACGCGGCCTCAGGATCGTTGGTTGGTCGCACTTTGTTTAAACTATTAACACTTTGGAAACTTTTTTTTATATTTAAGATAGTTCAAAAGACATACGTCTCGTTAATTTAATTTAAAATTATTAAAACAATTAAATGGTATTCATAAAATAAAAGCTTAGCACAGATTAAGATATCTTAAAAGATAAACGTTTCGTGCTATTGTCCTAGCACCTCATTAATATCTACTTTATATAACAAACCACGACATACAACAATAACGAAGAACTCAAACCAGGAATTAAACAAAGAATTAAAACTAAGACTGCGTATCCAAATGGAATTGTGCATGCACGTTTAATTGGACCAGATTGAATTTCCGTAAGTTATACTTCCATAAAAATACGAGAAGGGAAGTTATTATAGTTTGAAATTAGAATTTTAATATTAAGCATATGATCTTTTTTAGTAGCATAATTAACCCTTTCAGGAACGGTGGGTTATATAATACCTTACCAGCAGATCTCACAATGTTCCGTTTTTTTTTTTTTTTTTTTTTTTTGTTGTTTTTTTGGTTATTTAATTATATTGTAACCAATACCGACAGTAAGAAATTTTTTGTTTACTATTTTTGTCTGTTTTGATGTTAAAATACGGCAGTGAACATTGCTTAACACGTTGAGCGCCACGGAAATTCATAAGAACTGTTAAAATTTCATAATGATTTATCCTGTAATAAATAAAAATTAAGCAAATTTGAATAAATTTTCAATCATTAAATATAATATTTTTAGTTTTATATCCGCCACCAATGGTTGACGCGGCTTTATATCATATTTGACACTTATATCATGGTTGACATGACGCTCAACGTTTTAATTTTTTATTGGAATTGCTTTTACTTTCGGGGTAAAACTTTCACTGAAATGTTTGAAGTATAACTTGTTCTGCACAATCCTGAAGTTTCAAGATGATTCCTTCAGTACTTAGAGATATATGACAAAATGTCTAGAATCTAGAATGGCTGACACGGCGGTCATCGTGTTAAAAATTGTAGTTACAATATATTAAAATGAGCGTAATGCTTTAGGAAAGTTGCGAGGTCTACATAAGTGCTGACAAATATAGGAATAAAGCTATATCTGTAAGAAACAAAGCCAAGCCTGTTATAAAATAGCTTTTACTGTAAGTTTAAATTTCTAGTGTGTAACTGATTTAACAAACCTGCAAGTTATACGCCGGAAAATACGATACACTTATCGAAATATTTATCAAAAATGCTACAAACCATTTCGTAAATTGCGTTTTACTTCTTACCCCTGTAACAACTAGTCCCTAGCTCCCCTATTTCTGCTCGAGGATCTTAATTTATCATATGATAAATGTAAAAGCAAATCTTTAAGGTGCTAATTTATAATGTGATACAATTCCTTTGAGTAATAATGTTGAAATTTATGACGTATAAGCATTCGAGTTACTTAGCTCTTCACATTATCATCATATTAAGATTTATTACCAGAGCCTGATTAAGGGGGAAGCACACATTATCTCCGCTTTCACCGGAATATTTTTACAATTATTTTTTACTTCATGTCATAGAAATTCCACCTTTGACGAGGAAATATTTTTTATAAAAAATGAATGGTGTAAAACAATACAATTTACTCACCGTTATTAGACACCAGAATTCTTTTAAAATAATTTTTAATGAGAATTTTCTGTTTATTATAGGAGGAAAGTATTTGTTAAAAAATAACGGTGTAAGTATAAATAATGTGTGCTTCCCCCTTAATCAGGCTCTGTTTATTACATGTCTTGCACAAATTTCGGTGAAATGTGTAATCACAGAAGTGCTTTCAATGCTGCTTTTATTCTTTAGTTATCTTATCATGTTAGTCAATCCTATAAATGGCGAAGGGAGCGAATTGTAGTTTTAAATTAAACAAACAAACAAACAACAACAACAAAAAAAAAATACAATCTTCTTTAAATTTTCTAACTAGATAAACAGCTGGTACTTTAAATCTATAAATTATAAAACTTAGTTACAATTTGTATAATGAATTAATTTTTTTCTGCTCAAAAACTTAATACTACCTGTAAAATTTCACTATTCTACAAATCATAACATAATTTTATATTAATTCTATTTATATTATTCAATGCAATTAAGAATTTAATAATTGCTATTCTAATAAGTACTTTTTCTTACCAAAGTCCGGTGAAGAATGTATTGTTTTAATTTAGTTCATGAATTCCGGTGGCAGTAAAATTTAAATGATCGGAATTGTCTTGCGCCGCAAAGGGTTAAGAAAGTCCGAAATCTCGGTACACGAATCATTTGCCGGGTCTTTGTATCTTGTGCAAGATAATATAGTATGTAAGTTTCGAATACTGATATTGAATTTCCTACTAATATTTGTTTTTGAGTTTTGCTTATAATAAACGATCAGACATAGATTCACACATACACGGATATACAGTCCAATCCAAAAAAGAAAAAAAATCTCATTTTCGCAATCAGGAGACCTTAAAAAGTATAATACTAGAATAAAAAGTTAGGAAAAAGGTTACTTTCGAAAATTCGATCCGAAAAGAACACTTTTCTAGCAGATCAGAAAAAGTAAAAATAGAAACAATAATTCCCTTTTACTGTAGACATACAGAAAGAAAATATTCTAGCCTGTTTTCTAATTACTTTAGATTTGATTTATACACGATGAGTTATCATTCTTCTCGAAAAATTCCATAGGTTCTTCTGACCCGGAAACTTAAATGCTCAAGTTATGAATGGAAAAGAACATCATTTGTTGCTAATTTGCATTTGTGATACAACACCTTTGAGTGCAACTGAATTTCATGATATATGAAAATATCAGTTACTTGATCATTCACATTATCCTCATATTAAGATTCAGTCATTCGTAGTTGCCAACATTTTAATTTGTTCCGGAGTATTTTTAGCCCCGCCTTTATTTAGACCGGCGATTTTAACCGAGGATTAAAAATTAATACAAACTCGTCTCGCACCCGAACCTCAAGTAATCGCGTGTATCAGACCAGATGCTGGACTCTACTGCACATGTAAGTTTACTGTGAAATATATCCGCATAAAATGTATTAAAATGAAATATTATAATTAATATAATAATAATAATTTCATTCACATTAACCCTTTGCCAGTTCTATTTAATTTCACTCTTCTGGTCAGCATTACGAAATTTAGGGATTTTTTTTAATTTAATACCTATCACTAAATTTTAAGTGTAACGGCATAGCCTCCTAAATTAGATGCCTGTCGCGTGGCTCGAAAACTTGGCAACAGTTCAAGCGGTAGACAGCGCCACCCGGTACAGATTGCGTGAGTTTTTTATTCAATAGCCCCCAAAAATTTTTAGGAGTGGGATTTGATATATTGGGTTGGCAACTAAGTTCCCGCAGTTTTTCAATTTTTAACTTTACGCGGGAATCTGTGTTTTGTTTTTTGCTCTATTTAATGACCTAAACTCCATGCTGTAGATTAGTTCTTAAAATAGAACAAAACACAAAACACAGATTCTGGTGCAAAGTTAAAATTTTAAAAACGGCGTGAACTTAGTTGCCAACCCAATACATAAAAGAGGAATAAAAATCGAAGAAACGTCTGCTATATATATTACATATCACTTCTTAAAATTATTGGTGTAAGTTGAATAAAAAAGTCACGCAAACTGTATCAGCTGGTGCTGTCTACCGCTTGAACTGTTACAACGTTTCCGAGCCACGCGAAAGGCATCTAGTTCAGGAGGCTATGGTAAAGTTTAACTAATCACTTCGAAAGTCATTCATCCATTATATATGTCAAGTATCTCTTCTCAAAATTATTGGTGGTAGTGGAATAAAAGCGTCAGTTTGGCAATATTGCTTGCAGCGATTTGGAACGTTAGAGCCAACAAAACGTTAAACTGGATATTAGTTCCCCGTTATCCTGTAGGTATGGGGAACTGAGATAATCGTAAAAATATTCGACCTCGGTTTTATGACTTATTTACACGTTTACAGGTGTGAGGAATTCAAAAATATCAAAATGGTTATGGTAATCCGTGTGTAGGGTGTCTGTTAGTTTGTTAGTCCGTTAGTGTGTTAATCCGTTAGTGTGTTAGTATGGTTGTCTGTCTACAGGATATCTCACGAACAAATGATTGCAGAGTGGTCGGACAAGTTTTAAGTTATTAGTTATGACACTGGCAAGAACCCTATTCATTCGCAACATTCTAATTAAAAAAAACTGCAGATGCTATTCGAAATTTACGATTTTCTTAACATGGGATAATAGGACAAAATTTCACTTACCCGTGTATGGAAAGAAATATTTTTATCGTAAAGATATAAGAACAGCTTTTAAATATCAGTTTTAGTCCGGGATAAAGATCATTAACTAAAAACATGCTACTTTGAAAATTTTGCAAATTATTCGAAATTTACGAATTTCTTAATATGGCAGAATACAGCAAAATTTCGCATTTTTTTTTTTTTTTTTTTTTTTTTTTTTGAGGGATATTTTCATCGTAAAGTTGTCAGACTACTTTTAAAATATTATATAAGGTGCTGGTATAAGCATCCTTGACTATGAATTTTCCAATTTAAAAATTTCGTAAGTCATTAGAAATTTACGTTTTACTTAATATGGTGAAATAGGGCGAAATTTCGCATAAACGTCCACTATGAGAAATATTTTCATCGTAAAGATGTCAGAACACTTTTAAAATAACATTTAAGATACAGACATGGATAACCCTGACTATGAATTTTTTAATTTAAAAATTTCGTAAGATATTTAAAATTTACGATTTACTTAACATGGCAGAATAGGGCAAAATTGAGCATGAACATCCATTTTGAGGATCATAAATATATCAGACAATTTCTTATGATGCTTGTTTGAATATGATTGACTATAAATATTCTAGTAGGAAAATTTCGTAAGTTATTCGAAATTTAAGATTTTATCAAAGTAGCAAAATGGGCGATATTTCATATAAATATGCATTTTGGGGATTGTTGCATTGGAAATATTAGCATGAAAACTAAACTACGAAATTGGCCCGAATAAAATTAATTAATATATTACAATAAGATAAATATATCGAACTGACCGGTGGATAGCCTATTAGGCGGGGCTTTCGTTATGTCACTGTGCCGAGCATTTGGTCGATTTCCTTTCTCTTAACACTTTCGCGACCGTATGATTTTGAATTTTTGACGGTAAGGTCCGCCTGTGGGAGTTATTATCCCGAATTACAACATTTGAAAACAAAATTTTCTGTCTTCACATTTATATTAATACAAATGGACATATAATAAATTTATATTCTTTCTAATCAAAGTATTTGTACCCATGGTACATTTCATTGTAAAAATATGAATACTGGGTATATACTTAAGAAATAAATAGCATACAAATTGCGTTAGAAACGCCCACTGGTGGAGTTACAGATTTTCAAATGACGTGAATGTACGTCAGCGGTCGCGAAAGTGTTAATATGAATATAATATGTTTTGTACAAGACATTTATGAGAATATACCTATGATGGGGATCTGAGCAGAGTCCGCCTATGCCAATTAGTTTTTTATTGGTAATATATCAAAATAAAACTGTACAGATATTTTTTACTCATACGAAATTATATATATACATAAAAGACACTTGTATAATAAGAATTTATTATCTGTATTAAACACGATTTATGAAACAGATAAAATTTTCTATTGAAATTCCATTTATCTATTCATTTTCTTAAAAATGTATTATACTCTTTTCTATGAATAACTTTCTAAAATTTATTCATAGTATTTTTCATTCTTCACATACATTTCTACATTCAATAGAATAATGTCACGGCAATTCAAAAGCCGTGTCAAAAGTCAAAGGAAGCATTCTTTCTTTTAAAATGATAAAAATGATTAATGCATCCTTTCCAGAAACGAAACTACAGCTAAACGATCCATTTTCAATCATAATACAAAAGACATGTCACATTCTGGTGAAACTTTTTGTGAATATAATTTACTTTAAAAAGATCAGTCAAATTTTGAATGTCTAGTTTCAGAAATGGAGTGTCAGCAAGGAAGCCTATCTAAATTTATTCATATATTGCTCTTTGTAAACTAATTCTGGATAAATAAAGATCAATTATTTGTGATGAAAAATACCTGTTAGCAAACATAATAAATTACGAAAGCAGACGCAGATTGTTCTGGAGCAAAATGACTGAGTACTATTTTTCTACTAAAAACAACTACAATTATATGTATACACAAATAAAATAAAATGCAGCACTAAATATAAAATGTAATATTAAGGACCAAAAGAAATAATAATAATAAATAAATAAATAAATAAAAATTAAATTAAATAAGGGAAGAAGAAAAAACAGAAGAAGGTTAACTGCAAATAACAATACTTATTTATTTGTGATAGCTCCAAATGGAAACATTTTAAAAACATAGTTCAACGCGAAAAACATAGTTTAAAGTTATAACAGCAGATGTAGATAACGAATGACTAGGTCCACGAATGCTCTCTACCTTCAGCACTACCAGCCAATCACCCTAATTTTGCTTAGTTTTATTACTGATGGAGATTGCAATTTTAAGCATTTATTGTCAATATTACTCCAAAGAAACACTTTGCAGAGCTGCCAACCTAATCCGGCAATTTGCTAGTACCGCCCCTTTTTCTACACCGTTTAATTTTTAAAGTAATTCTCTTCAAACAAATTTGCGATGAATTAAGAAAACAAATACTTTAAAAATTAAGTGGTGTAGAAAAGGGGGCGGTGCTAACGATTTGCCGGATTAGGTTGGCAGCTCTGACTTTGCGATGTATTTGAAACTCCGCATACTGCGTAAATTTTACATTTCGTGCGCGTTACAGTACATATAAAATATTATTCACAATATAAGCATTTATTCTATCAGTGTGAAGTATTCCGAAATAACATTTTTATCATGTATTTTGTAAGATTAACAGTAAAAGACAGAACTTTTCTGCTAAATAGTGCACCATTCACTAGCAATGGCAGTAGGCGGAGCTTTCTGTTAAAACCCCCAGAAAACACATGCAGGGATGGAACACGGGCGCAGAATTCATACCGGAATCAGTTTAAGAAATTTCTCTACCTATAATATCGTTGATTTAAGAAGTAGAAAATTTTCTTACATTGAGTGTGGTATGAATTCTGCGCCGATGTTCCATCCCTGCACATGGTCCGTAAAGGGGACATGGTTTCCTATACAATTCTGAGTCCTAATGATGTGTCCTACCTCCCCTGAAAGTTTGTCCCATCATCGTTGAATCACCTTGTATATATATATCAGTTCAAAAAACCTTTAACGGCTTAAAAGTTTGTGACGCCGCTACTTTATGGCTATAAGAATTTGAAATATGAGTCTTAAAAATAATGATATCAAATTTTAAGTGACGCTTTGCAATTAGTTAAAGAATACATAGATTTTCTTATTTGATCATTTACTTTTATCTTTTATTTATATTTATAATGCAAACGTAATATTTTTAACTTCAAGATCAGACAGATTTATAAAATACACTCACTGATGCTTTTTCATTCGCATTTCAAATTCAAAATAACAGTTTTAAAAGGAATTATATAAAAATTCCAGTGGCGCCTCGGTGTTATTTTAAAAGATATGTTTTTAGATTCCATTAAAATTACTTTTTTTTTTTTTTTTTTTGTCTAATAAAGTATATTTACACATTGAAACAGTGCTTTTAATTTTCAAATATACTGTGAAATAATTATACTTCCACTGAGTTTGCATTATAAAGTAAAATTATTTATTTCAATAAATTGATTTATCTTTTGCATCACGCTATCCAAAACATAGTATCATAGTATCCAACTACGTGAAAATTTGCTCAAAGAGGTAGTGTGGCGTAAAGAAAACATTTACACAAATTTTACTTTCAGTTTTGGATAGCGTGACGCAAAAGATAAATCAATTTATTGAAATAAATAATTGTACTTTATAATGCAAATTCAGTGAAAGTATAATTATTTGACAGTATATTTGAAAATTAAAAGCACTGTTTCAATGTGTAAATATACTTTATTAGACAAAACAAAAGTAATTTTAATGGAATCTAAAAACATATCTTTTAAAATAACACCGAGGCGCCACTGGAATTTTTATATAATTCCTTTTAAAACTGTTATTTTGAATTTGAAATGCGAATGAAAAAGCATCAGTGAGTGTATTTTATAAATCTGTCTGATCTTGAAGTTAAAAATATTACGTTTGCATTATAAATATAAATAAAAGATAAAAGTAAATGATCAAATAAGAAAATCTATGTATACTTTAACTAATTGCAAAGCGTCACTTAAAATTTGATATCATCATTTTTAAGACTCATATTTCAAATTCTTATAGCCATAAAGTAGCGGCGTCATAAACTTTTAAGCCGTTAAGGGTTTTTTGAACTGATATCATTACTTTTTAGTGGTTATTGATCAAAAAATTAAAATAAGTCCTTCTGGCTCCTAGGAAGGGTAAACTAATTTATCTTTTCTTATTAAGTTGCCCCCCCTCCCTTTTTTTTTTCAAAATGGCAGCTACAATTTATTAATGGACTTAGTGGATTTATTAATGAAGGCTTGTATATATGGAGTTTTAAGCAAATCGATTCATAAAACCTTTCTAATGTAAATCTGAAATCTTCAGTGTGCTAGCACAGGGCACAGGGAAACAAGAGGGTAGATTAAGTTGGCAAATGAACATATCAAATACATTTCTAAGATAAATCTACACTACAAATTTAGTGTGAATTAATTCAGTATTTCAAACGTTATCATACTGACAAATTTTCAAGAAGCCTGCCACTTGGAAACAAAATGGAGAAGCTTCGCACTAGAAAAATTTATTGACTGGGATTCTCAAACTCTTTAAAAATAATAATAATAATAATAATAATAATATAAAAAAATAAGAAAGAAAGAAAGAAAAATAAGTGGATAATTTCAAATTTAAGTTAGAATTACGTAATTTACAGTTTGCAAGTTTCTTTTTAGAGAATTACAAATTAAACAATTACAAAAAAAAAAAAAAAAAAAAAAAATCAAGTAAATGTTAAAAATGGAAATTTGTATATTTTGTTTCCCCTTTTGAGGCTAAGTATGCTCCAAATTCACAATTTAAATTTTCATCAAAATTGCAGGTAAAAATTACTTCATATATATTTTCATATAAAACGTTTGGGGAAAAAAATAGACAAAATATAAATTAAGCTTTACATTTCTATAATTTTAAAAATAGGATAAAATCACCTGGAGAAAAATTTTATGAAAAATATAAGTGAAGCTTAAAAAAAAAAAAAAAAAAAAAAAAAAAATTCTGCGTAAAAATTCTATTTCTTAAATATATTTACAACTACAATAAACAAAAAACCCTCCTTTAATGTTAAATAATTATTTCTACATGTTTCAAAGTTTTTTCTTTCTTTCTTTTTTTTAAAGAAAAATAAATAAATGTAGTGGCGCCATCTAGTAGTTTATATTAAAATCATATACATATATATTTAACATTTTTTCCCCTTAAAGAAAAAAAAAAAAAACTTGTTTAGAAATAAGTAGAAATAGTTATTTAAAATTAAAGGAGGATTTTTTGTTTGTTGTAATTGTAAATATATTTATGAAATAGAATTTTTCATGCAGAAATTAATTAATTAAAAAAATAAAAGAAAGAATAATATTTTTTAAATACATTATTGTGGCTTTCAAAGTAAAGATGTTATTTATTTATTTTGACGTGTTTTTTAATAATTGCTATTTGACATATTTTTCACGAATTTTAATAAAATTCATGAAATAAAGTTATTTCTAATAAACAGTGTAAACACTGTTTCATCCTCTAGTCATTATTGGTTTAAATAATAATAAAAAAAATTTGATTATGTTAATATTTAAAATATGTATCATTTTAAAGTCTGAAAAATAAATAAATGAATAAACTCTAACTGGATTTTCAAAACAGATTTTTAATTTTTAAAAAGAAAATATATATATATATATATATATATATATATATATTTACGGAAGTGTATGTTTTAAATAAAAAACGACAGATGGCGCCAAAACTCTATTTGCTGTTTTTTTTCCATTCCCGGCGCGGAATGATACATGAATATGAATCGCAAATCATTGAGCTATTATAAAATCAATGTTCATGAATGATTAAAATTTTTTTCGCTTTAAAAAATTGTAAATTCATCATTATTATGATAAAATGGAATACCTAAAATTACAAAATACTTCCTTATTTGAAATATTATCTAAATATTTTTTTAACTAAATATGATATTTTGAAATCAAAAATATTTTTTTCATAACAAAAGCGAAAATATATTTAAGTGAATTTGACTTCGTATATATACAATAAATATTTTAAACATGTAATAAAGTATTTCTGCGTTAAAAAAAATCTAAATAATTCATTGGCTGCATTGAAGTCGGTCAATCAACCAGCCCACATACCTCATAAGTAAAAACCGCATAACAGCGTTTTCACCCGAAGAAACACATGTAATTGGCAGAGTGATATAGTTCCATATTTAAAGCGATTTATATAAAAAACAAGAGTTTTCCTGAAAAAAAAAATAAAAAAAAAACCAAAACATTACTAGATTCAGAAAGATCATATTAACAACATATATTAATTATATGAAAATCCTTCGAGCCGTTTTAGAGATATTTTTCAGAATTCCAGTCTATTACACCAACCGTTTTCCCTTTTTGGCTTAAAATTGAGATTCAGATCTGAAAACATATTGCATGTAGAAATGTAAAATTTTCAGGATAGATTAAGACCGAAGATAAAAGATTATTTTGAAAAGATCAGAATAAAATATGGCATATTTGCTGAGATATTAAGTGTCGGCTTTTACAAATCTCTTTGATGTCAAACTAGCCGTATATATGAGTTCGCAGCGTCCCGTTTGTCCCTCCGCTTGCGTCACTCAAAAAACTGTCGTTTTTCATGATATATAAAGCACAAGGATGGAACACGGGCGCAGAATTCATACCACTATCAATGTAAGAAAATTTTCTACTTCTTAAATCAACGATATTATAGTTAGAGAAATTTCGTAAACAAATTCCGGTATGAATTCTGCGCCCGTGTTCCATCCCTGAAAGCACGAAGATTATATGTTCATATATCCTTTTAATTCGTAACGACTGATTAATTACAATTAATATGTAGAGATTATCATTTCAATTAGACAACCTTGGGCGGCATACAAAGGTTGAAGATAAAGCTTTTTCTCTTTTCATATAAATCTTTATACAAAATAATATTATCTAAAACCAGGGATGGAACACGGGCGCAGAATTCATACCACTATCAATGTAAGAACATTTTCTACCTCTTAAATCGACGATATTATAGGTAGAGAAATTTCTTAAACACATTCCGGTGTGAATTCTGCGCCCGTGTTCCATCCCTGTAAAACAAAAGAAAAAGCTAAGAAATCATCTTTAAAATATTTTTATTAGCATTATTTAATTTTTAAATATCTGGATAGATTAAATTTGAAACTTTATTAAAGTCTGTATTAAAAGCAATTAATTAGTCTACGTAACGCAAAAATTTCAAACTTATATTACGATCAACAGTAGACTTCGGTTAAAAACAGAATAAGAGAAGGTTTACAGCACTGGAAGAATAGTTAGTTCCCATACCTATTCCACGTACCTGCTTAAAAAACCACATCTTAAAATACAATCTAAGGTAACGACACCAGTGTTCGTCACTCTTAACCCTTTAACGCTTACTACTTAATTTATTTTAAAAATCACTAAACTAATTTTAAAAATGGCTTTTAGACGCATAGCTGTTCATAAATATTTTAAAAATAAAAAATTAGCATTGTCCCTTTTCAAGAAATTTTTGGTTTGAAACATCTATAAGTTAATCTTATTAAATTCAAGTAATATTTAATCTAATAAATAAATCACTTGTAAGTAAATATTATCGACTACAAAAACCCATAAAAGTTGTTTCAGGTGAAAATAATAGTCCAGCTCTTGATTAAATGAAAAAAATAGACATGAGTGCATCATCAAACCATCAATTCGCACTCGCACCCACTATTAAACTTCAAGTGGCTTACGCATTTAGTTTCCTTTGAAGCATTATTTGTTAAATTTTGGAATAGTGCGGCAATTTACCGAACAGAAAAGGAACAAAATTTTAAAAACTGATTAAAACAAAAGGGGAAATGTTAAAAAACTGCTACATAAAAATTGTTAAAGGATATCAAATGTTTGGTTTCGCTGCGAAACCAATGAACGTTAAAGGGCCTTATTTTTAAAACGTTATGGGCCTTATTTTTAAAACGTTTGTTTTTTTCGCTTGGTATTCGCATGGTATTCATGTATCAATATATATACTTTGGTCTATTTTATACACTTTTTCTTCTAATTGTTGTTAGACACTTCAAAATTTTCAGTACATTAATCATATTTTTCTTTCTTTCTTTTTTTTTTTTTTTTAATAATAAAAGTGAACCTATAAAAATGCACCAGTATTCGTCACTTGAAAAATTAATTTCACCAGTAGTCGTCAAGTGTTTACACCAGTGGTCGTCATTTAAATAAAACTTAGCAATTTACTGAATAATTTGATTTTAATTGTGCTTTTAGAAAATTTAATGCGACAGAACATCTTTGGCACATACGTCAGGGAGGACGAACACTGGTAAAATGTACAAAATATACCAGTAGCCGTCATACCTTAAAAATCTTTGCAATATGATAAATTTTAAAAGTCGCACATAAATCGTATTCTACGACATTTCATAAACATTACGTACAATGCTTTATGGGCAATGTCAAATACAAAAAACAACAGAATATATCAAGAAATGCATATTTCTTTCCTTAGTCGTTTGCTTTACGTTGACTCAAACCAATTTTCACTCATTTAACACATACTTCGCTTCCCTCCACTCTTACCCAACACTTGAAATCGAACTTTTTGTGTGATAAGATGCAGAAAGCTTGGGAGAATCCAATGTGGGCGGATTCAAATCCATACAGGTTATTAAATTCTTATTTTAACACTTCTTTTAAGAGGATGACGACTACTGGTGCCGCTATCTTAATTGTAATTTAAACACAAATGACATAAACTGAGAAAAAAATTCCTGGAAACATTTAAATCTTCTTTGTTAAAATCATCAAAAATCTTTTTAGTGTTATCAGAAACTTGATTTATTGGAAATTGAATTTTATGTCCAAAGTCTTGAACAGAAAAAGGTGTACAATCGGGAAAAAAAAAAAAAAAAAAAAAAAAAAAACGCAACACTCAACATAACTTCACTGCTAATCGACGTAGAAAAATGTAATAGGTATCATTCGACGGGGAATTGAGAGTAGTTTCAGAAAATAAACTGAAATGTTGAATTGGGGTTCGTCTACATATTAAAACGCGCACCAACATTGATTTTTTCAATGGTAATGACCCATTTTTATTTTATATTTGAATTCCTGGAATCGCGACGGCGCAAAAAAGTATATTGGTTGTATATTTTGCTTATTTTTTCACAGAGTTATAAGCGTTCAAAGTTTGAAGGTGCTAATGTTAAATTCATATTTCAAACTTTTATTAATATCTTCACAAAAAATAACCTCATCGATATATATTTTTTTTATTTATTTATGAGATACAGTGAAGAAACCTAAACATAATCCATCATTACTTTTGATTCTGAAAAATATTCTTAATTTGGAAAAATATTAATAAATTCCCATTCATAACAATTATGAATTAGGACCTATATTAATTTTTACATAAAATGAATCCTAATGCTGAAAAATATGGGTGTGCAAATTTGCAGCTCATTCCAGTTATTAGTTTTCGAGATATAAATAAATCTTTCTTTTGGAGTGGTTTAGGAGGCCGTCTCTTATGAAGTTTTGCATGAGATAACGAATCAAGTGTTAAAAAATAGCAACGAAAATTAAACAAAATATTTTTATTTTTTATTTACGGGTCAAATTATATAACAACGGCGTCAAACGCAAAGAAATAAAACAAAAATGATTATTTTTAGTCATTTGTGTTAGCATCAAGAATTCATGTTTTCTAAAAAAGATAAGCCTCGCCTTCATCGTTCTTCAAAACAAAACAATATAGAAAAGAAAAGTAAATGCGACATTGAGTGGCGATTTCGTGTTAAACCTCTTTTTTTATGTTGACAAAAATATGCACAAATGGTATTTACTTCATCGATTACTGGTGATAAATTTTGAATATTTTAAACGAACGATAGCAAAAAAAAAAAAAAATACCTGAATAGGCGGGGTTTACTGTTTTAAATAGAAAAATGGGTTAAATGAAAATTGTCAATTAAAAAAAATAAATGGAATTAGAATGCAAGACAAACTTGTAAAGTCGTTTCTTAACTACCGTCATAGTTAAAGGATTAATCATTTGCTTCATATATTGCTTTATTTTTATTTATTTATTTACTTATTTATTTTGTAGGAGGGAGGGAGGATTATTATTTTAAGGATACTGTAATTTTAAAATTTCATTAATATATTTTAACTTAAATATCTTTTTATAAATATATACTAACTTTTATAAATATATTTTAACACTTTTTGCGCCCGCAGGGTTTTGTCTTTTTGACAGTAAGGTCTGCCAACCGTCGTTATTCTCACAAAATATAATATTTCAGAACAAATTTTCTGTATTCACAATTATATTACAAATGGATATACATTATAATTATATTCTTTCTAATCAATATATTTCTATCCATAGTATATTTTATTGCAAAAATATAAACACTGAGTACACACTTAAAAAATATGTAACACTCAAATTACGAAAGAACCGCCCACTGGCAGAGTTACAGATTTTCAAATGACGTGAATCTACGTCAGCAGTCGCGAAAGGGTTAATTAAGAAACGATATTTTTATAGAAATTATAAAAAGAACCGTACAGTTCCAAAGAGTTCAACTGACCCAAAACTGGTAAGTGCGATTAAAATTGTTTAATATTTACTTCATGAATCCTTACAATTATTTATCCGAAAAAATTTGGTGTATGCGTTGTTGTATATATATATATATTATTATTATTTCATTTTGTTTATTATGTTACACATACGAAAGAAAATTTAAGCTTTATTGCTGATCAGTGGAGCCATAATAGCCACTTTTACTTGAAAAATATTGCACTTTTCTCAAAGAGTACATTCTGGACCAATTGCAAGTGTAATGTATTTAAATAGACCGAAAATTACCTAAAAAAGTACTGAAGTATATACAAATCTAAAAAACTGAATTCAAGACAATTAAGAAACTGAAAGAGAGTCAAAAATGCAACTTCGAGGGAGTGGCGGAGTGCCGAGAACCCGGGGTCTAAATAACATGACCCCACACCTCAGCGAACCAGAAGATGGTAGCAGAATTGGTTCAAAAACATGACGGCTCGTACAAAATTAAGAATTAAATAAAAAGGGGGGCAGGCCGGGAAAGAACGACAGCTCACCGAGAAATATGAAAGGAGAAAATGAAAAAAGACAATTATTAAAACAAAATTATTAAAGTAAGACCTAAAAAGGAATAGTGATAGGGAATTTAACAGAACGAATGAGTAAAGCATTACAATAATAAACCAAAATTAAAGAGAGTTTAAGTATAGCATTACGAACAAATGAACAAATTTTTATGGAACATTTTATTAAATTTTTAATTTAAATTTTTTTTTTTTTTTTTTTTTTTTTTTTACAAGATTACAGGAAAACACCGAAAAACTAAAGAAGAGAAGAAAGAATAATTCCAACATTAGGACGACGCCTATTGGCAGGATCTGTGTGGTCATACACATCGCATGTGTTTAAGCTTGGTTCTCAATAGAATCTAATTAATCATGGAATTTAATATTAAGGTGTTGTATAAAATTTTCAAGTCTTGGAAATTTAAGTTCACGATACAGTTGATAGTTATGTATGTAATGTGGAAGATTATAAATTTGCCTGATGGTTGCATTTTGGCTTTGAAGAAGCAATCTAAAATTAGATTTAGATGCAAATGACCACACAGGGGATCCGTAAGTAAGGAGAGGACGAAGATGGGAAGAATAAAGGAGCATTTTGTTACTAATCGACAAATCACTGTTCCGAGCAATTAGGGGGTAAAATTGTCTTCTAGCACTTCGGAACTTATTTCGCGAGTTTCTAATGTGTTGTTGGAATGTAAGTCTCTGATCAAGAATAATACCTAAATATTTGCATTGGTTGGAATTGAGTGGTTATTGAATTTAATTTCGTATTTATCTCTGTTTTTGAGGCTCGTAGCCGAAAAAAGAATGGTCTCCGTTTTATCATAATTAATGGCTATTCTCCAATTTTGGAACAATTTGGTTAAAATTTTAAGATGTTTGGAGATAGCAGTAATTGCATATTTCCTATTTCTGTGTGCCGAAAAAATGCAGGTATCATCTGCATAGATAGCCAATTGAGTATGGGGGTAATGGGGCATGTCATTAATAGAAAGATTAAAAAGTTTCGGAGAAATTTTGGAACCCTTAGGGAGACCATAGTGGACAAAGTATTTATTAGAAATCTTATCTTTAACCCTAACATGATAATTACGATCTAGTAAATAAAAGAAAATAAGTTTAATAAGAGGGGGTGGAAAATTGTAGTTAATTAATTTAAAAATAAGACCGGCAATCCAGACCTTGTCAAAAGCTTTTTCAATATCAAGGAAGACGGCTGCTGTAATTTTCTTCTGAATTTTGTTAGTGGTGATGTACTCGACAAGACGGTAAACTTGATGGATTGCCGAAAGATTGTTTCTGAAATCGAATTTTTCGGGTTTCATGATATTATTATCTTCAATGAATTGATCTAGTTGTCGAGCAATGAAGACCTCGGTAAGTTTACTAAGCGAAGTTAGAAGGGAAATGGGTCTGTAGCTGGAGGCCTTCTCGGGGGGTTTACCAGCTTTATGGATAGGGGCAATAATAGCCGTCTTCCAGGCATGAGGAAAATAACAAAAATTAAAGATATTATTAATTAAATGGGTGATTTTTGGAATAAAAGATCATGGGAGATTCTTGACTGCTTTATTAGTGATAGTGCTGAGGCCAGGGGATTTTTTTTTTTTTAAGTTTTAGAATTTCATTGATTACATCAGCATCGGTGAGCCTGGAGGGTGGGGAATTGATGTCAGAACTCAAGAATCTTTTAACTTTAATATTGACCTCTCTCTCGGTTTCAGCATTAATAACAGGATTTCCCTGGAACTGAGTTTCAAATTGAATGGCAAGAGCATCAGCTTTTTGATAATTGGAGTACGCATAGGAATTAGCATTTGGAATAAGGATAGGGGGGAAATTTTGAACTTTGTTTTTAAACCTCTTGGCGGCTTTCCAGATTGAACAGTCATCTGGTGAAAGATTTTCTAAGTAGTTCTTCCAATTGTCTTGCCTTTTTTTGTACAAATAGTTTTTGAGTTCTTGCTGTGCTCTGTTCATGATTGTTTTATCAGCAAGCCTATGCGTACGTTGCCAGATGCGCTTATCACGATTTTTGTCTTTGATGAGATTACAGACATTCGAATCATTTTTATGGAATTCATTATTCGGAATTTTAGTAGTAGCACCTTCAATAACACTTCGAATTTGATTAGTAATTGTATCGACCAAGAGATTAATGCCATTAGTGCTATTGATGGGGTGGTAATCGGGAGGAAGTTCGTTAAGGATATTGTGATATTTGGACCAAATGATTTTATTAATGAGGTAAGGGGGGGGGTCTTTAGGGGTACGGATTTGAATACGAATTTTCATTGGATTATGATCAGAGGAGAGAGCTGGGATAGACTCAATCATTTTGTCATAGTAAAGTCCATGAAAGATGTCAAAATCAATGGTACTACTACTGTAATTAGTGAAATGGGTGGGAGAGTCTGGAAAAAGAATGTCTGCATCAGAATTTTGAATAAGGTTGAAGATACCACTGCTATAAGTGGAATTTGAAGCACAGTTCCAAGAAGTGTGGTGGGCATTAAAATCACCGATAAGAAAGGTATTGTTGTCCGAAAACAGAAGAGTTTCGATTTCCCTTTTAAGTATACTAATGCTCTCTTTATTAGGGACGTAAACCGAGAAAAGGTCAAAGGAGGGGTTCCGGGAAGCATAATAGTAATAGCATTAGCGTTGACCAGTTCGATTGCCGGTAAAGAAAATGGAATAAAATCGAGATTATTTTTGACGCCTATGGCGGTGCCGCGCATGAGCCTGTGAGAGGTTTGGTTATCATAGTCATTCCTAATGATGGTGTAATTTGGAATTTTGAAATTAATTCCAGGTCTAAGGTGGGTTTCTTGTAATAGAAAAATATAAGGGTTATGCTCCTTTACAAATTCCCTGAGCTTAAGAATTCTACCAGGAATGCCATCACAGTTCCAGGAAACAACACAAAGAGAATTTTTAGAAGCTATTATTCAGTTGAAGGAAAATGGGAATTTTTTTTTTGAAGGACTTTTAATTTAGCAGCGGGATTAGTTTGGTTCTTTATTTCCTGTAATGTGCCTTTTAGTGAAACGATTAAGCTGGAGAAATTGGGGACATTAAATTCTTTCGCAATTTCATTTAGAATGGTGCTGAGTTCAGAAAGTTCAGATAAAATTTGGGGGGGGATTAAGTGTAGAAGGGTGGTTTGGGGGCTGACGATACTAGAATAAGAGATTTGGGGGTTAGTCAATTTAGGGGAGAATGGTTTTCTATTTTCAGGAAATTTAGGGCAGAGTCTCCAATTAGCAGTGTAGTCACCATTACAATTGATACATTTAGGGTTGGGAATTCTTTCGTCTTTCATGGGGCAGTCTTTTCTCTCATGATGACCAGCACATCTAACACAACGGGGGGACATTTTACAGGAGTTGGCATGGTGATGGTAGAGTTGACAGCGATAACATTGTCTGGACCAATACCCATTGTCTGGAGATAAGGGATGGGGCCTTATGATTTTCAAATTGGACGGAATAGTATAATAGTCTATTTTCATGGTATATTTCTTTTGATTTCTCATTTAATGGGAGGTCAATTTTGAAAAGGGGGTAGTAGTTTTTGGTTTTAAAGGAGACCAGTTGATCTACTTTAAATGGTTCATAACCTTTAGATTGGATGTCTTCTAGAATTTCCTGGGGCGTAGTGTCGAACGGGAGACCTCTGACAAGACAACGACTTTTAATGTGGGGACGAATTCTTTTTTAGGGGGCATAACGTAGTATTCCTTTTCTAACTCGTCAAGTTTTTTGGTTATTTTTTCATAATTAGCAGGAGTACCAGGGTATATTTTTAAGAATTCTCCCGCAGTGATGACAGGGATTTTGCAGTGGCATTCCTGTTCTATGGTTTTAAGAATAATATTTCGTTTATTATTTTTATTTGTGGGTTTCTTTACAGTAATATGCCTAGTTTTGGGAGGTATAACCCTTTTTGCCTTAGTATTTTGCTCATTTGGTTTAGTTGGTAAAGTTTTATCATCGAGGATTTCCTCATTTAACGAGTCAAATTTGTTTGACAAATTTACAGCGTTAGTTATACTTAATTTGGACATTTTAGTGTTAGTATTATCAGTAGCAGCTATATTCAGATTTCTACGTTTTTTAGTGGTCTGAAAGAGTTTAATGAAGCCATCACTTACCCCACTCGAAGTTGCCGTACTGCTATAGGATGCATCATTAGTCTCTCCCCATGATGATAGAAATATTATAACTTTTTGTCTTTCCTGGTCGTTGATACTGTTCAGATCAATTGAAGTGCCATCCGGCAACGAGAGAGTGCCGTCATTAAAGGAAACTGAATTAGTATTCATAATTGTTGAAGAAGGAGCGTTAGGAAACACTACGAACCAAAAAAAGCCCTTAAAAAGGCTTCGTAGCAGGGTTGCCAAATTTGGCCTTTTTTTATTTCAATAGTCGCCAATAATTTTGATAAGTGACATTTGATATACATAATACACTATTAATCTTCGAAGTTATTAGCCAAACGTTACAAATAAAAATTATTGGTGACTATTGAATAAAAAAAAGGCCAAATTTGGCAACCCTGCTTCGTAGTGCTTAAAATAACAAAATAACAAAAGTTAGCAAAAAGCGTCACCAGATGGAAGCACTGAGCCTGGGAAACTGAAAAGCGTCTGTCTCCCATGGAGTCAGAAACTGCTCTCTGAATCTCTAAAAGTAAAAAAATAATTACAATTATAATCACAATGAAAGAGAGTCGAAAGTTTTTATTAATTTTTAATAAATATTTTTTCCTTAAAGATTTCCGGTGTGAAACATTAAAATTTTGGCTATTTCTTATACGGTCTTAATTTATTTTTTCTACATTTACAGATAACCTCCTAACACATTTTTTATTATAACTCTATAAACACTAAAGATAAAATGTAAAAACAGTAAACTTTTCTGCACTGCCAGACTCTCAGAAATTCGAATATGAGATCAAAATTGGGTGTTGCTATTAAAAAATTCAAATTTGGCGCTCATTTCAATATGTAGATGACCCCTAATTCAAAATTCGACGACATTTTCGGAAAGTGAATTTAATTTCCTGTTGAATTATGTCTATTAGATGTTCATGCGTCAATTGATAACGAAATTACAGCGGGTGTTGCGTTTATTTTTTATTTTTTTCCCTCGACTGTACAGTCACCCAAAAAAAAAAAACGCCACCCCCACCTAATTTTGCCGTAAATTATCGTAGAAACATGCGACTGGTACCAATCAGTTTGTAATAACGTCTAGTTTATAATGTTATAGTTAGATTTTACTTAGGGGGGCGTCTACATATTAAAACTGACATCAACTTCATTTTTTTCAATGGTAACCCCCATTTTTTATAATTTATTTGAATTCTTTGGATCAAATCATCACGGAAAATGGTATAGTTTATATATTTCGCTGAGTTTTTCATAGAGTTATAAGCTGTCAAAGTTTGGGAGTGCTAATGTTAAATGAATGTGACAAACATTAAATCATATCTTCCGAAATAATTATGATATTTAAATTCTGTTTTTTTTATTCGTTAGAATGAAGTAACCCAAACATATTCCATGCAAATTTTTGCTAAAAAAACATTTTTTGAATTATGAAAATTATTAATAAATTCATATTTGAAAAAATTATGAATTATGACCTATGTTAATTTTTGCACGAATAGAACGGGCATAATCAAAAACATCGGTTTCCAAATTTACAGGTCGTTCCTAACATTATTTTTTAAGTTACAGTGATATTTCACTTTTTATTCCTGTTAGGGGGCCGTCACTTGTTATAATCTGTATCCTCTATAAGTAAATGTTTGTATATAATTTGACGGAAAACTATTTTAATTTACCTTTATGTTATTTTTATTGTTTCCTAAGCAATATTTCGATGTTTATTATACAAATTGGCATATTTTTGTAAAGTTATCACAATGTAGGCGGGGATTGTGAAAGAATTTCAAAAGAAAAGAAGCCCCGCCCCGCCTCTGATTCGCTGAAACACTATTTTAAAAAAAAAAGACAAATTTGCATATTCCTATTTGACTCTGTATGTGACGCTGGTATGCATAAATCACAATGGTATTTACTACATCGATTATTGAAGACAAAACTTAAATGATTTAATTACAAATATGCAAAATTATTTTGCTTTATATTATAAAGTTTTAGAAAATTTGTGAAAAGGCGTGGCTATTTACATTAAGCCTTGATATGGAAGCTATGTTGCTGTTTTTCGATGCTGCGAAATTTACAAAATATATTTGTGTTAATATACTATACAGATAGAAGAATAATTATATAATCTCAACAAATCTTCTTTAATCAATATGTTTATATACATTACTGTATGGAAATGTTTGTATATGAATATTGTATTTATTTTTAATGAGAGGTATAAACACAAAATACTAAAAAAAAGAAGAAAATGTGTTATAAATTTTTATAAATCAAGCAAAATATATATGCATACTTGCCAACCTAACCCGTAACATTGTTAGTTCCCGCCCCTGTGTGTACACAATTTAATTTTTAGAGTAATTAACTTCAAATACATTTACGATTAACTCATTGAGCGCCACGCGAATTCTTATGGAAATCCCATTCAGGCCACACGTGCTGCTTAGAAGCGTGTTATGTTTATCGAGTTTCAATAAACCCCATTCGGCCTTAACGATATAATCCTATAAAAATCCTATTTAAAAAATAAAAAAAAAAACATGAAGTAAATTTTAAATAAATTGTCAGTAATTACTTAAAACTATGTAAGTTCTGTAGTTTTATATCATATTTTACACTGCCGGCTGACTTAGCCTAAATGGAAAGATCAGTGTTAGCCACCGATGGCTGACACGGCTCTAAAAAGACTGATGTGAAAAAAATGTACGGAAAGGGGCGGGACCAGTAATCTTCCGGGATAGGTTGACAAGAATGTATTTACATAGAGCAATGCCAGAAAATGTTCTTTATTTTTCATGAACCAGATGAATGGTATTTTTTTTTCTGAATAGTCTATGTATTAAATATAATGCTGCTTTAAATAACCTTTAAATGAAAAGTTTTATTACATAAAGTAATTTTCTGGCACTCTACAGCTCCCAAATGACACACAATACAAAACCCCGCCTTTTTCCAGTGTTTAAAGGTTATTAACGTTTAATATGCTTTATATTCGTTTTGATCCGTCTTTCTCCTCCTTGTCTTCTTCTTTTTTCCTTAAAAAAAAAAAAAAAAAGAGTTATGTAACATTTTGACCTTTTCAAGTGAAGATTTAGATTAAGGGTAATCAGCCTTTCTACACCCACCGTCCACTTCGGTATCTGTGTTAAAGTGTAGAATTTTATAACATCCCATTAAGTAGTAGGATTTATTATTTTACATATTAATTTGTTACACATTATAAAATATAAAAGCAAAAGAATATTGTGGAGATTTATGTAAAAGTTTTTAATAATGTCATGAAAAAAAAAAAATAATAATAATTAATTAAAAAAATAAATAAATAAAAATAAAAAAATCTGTTTTAATATTTTAAAAAAGTCAATTAAAGAAAATGAAAGTACTGCAGCATCAGAACAAACTCCCATTGTCACTGTGAAACGGCCGTGGGAACCAGGTTGAGTGCCGCCGTTTCAGACAATTATACGGCAGCTTGAGTTAAAATAATTTTGAATTTTCAAACAAATTTAAAACCATTCATCTTTTTTTTTTTTTTTTGATAGATATTTTAATATCTATTCAAGCTATTTAATTTTCTTCGTATGAAGTGAACTATCTGATGTTTAATCAATAGAAACCAATAAAAATCTTTTAATTCATAAACTATCTGTGAATAGTCATTTTTTTTATTTTATAATCAACATTTCTGAAATTTTTTTCCGGTGTGAAACTTAATAAATAATGTATACTGGGTGGTAGATCGTGATTTATATTTTCTAAATGTATAGACGGACCCCTAATACATTTTCACGTGTAACTCTATTTAAAAATAATTTAAGGTATATAAATAGGTATGTTTTTCGAACCGCCTTGATCTCAGAAATCTGAATATGAAGTCAAAAATAGGGGTTGCCATTGAAGAAAATGAAGTTAATGCCAGTTTTAATATGTAGACGACCCCTTAGGCAAAATTTAACTATACCGTTATAAACTAGACGTTATTACAAATCGATCGGTACCAGTCAAATGTTTCTACGATAATTTACGGTGAAATTAGGTGGGGGGGTGGCGTTTTTTTTTTGGGTGACTGTACATGTAATTTTAGTGATTAAATCATTACTACCATATTTTATGGTCTCCAAAGCAGTTTCTTTAAAAATGACTTTAGCTGTTATTTAAAATTTTCGGTGTGAAAGTGATTTAACAGACCTGAGGATTAAATCCGGAAAATACAGTATTATTAGTTGACCAAAAATAATATAAATTTTTATAATTAAACTTCAAAAGTTATTATTATTATTTTTTTTTTTTTCAAAAAAATTTTAATCTTAACACTAAAGCTTTTGCTGATACTATTAGCTGTACAACAAACAAAACCAAATTTAACAGGATTCTTATAAAATTTAGACTTTATAAATAAAAATGGAATACTGCTTTGTTTAAAAAATTTGAAACTATTAGAAAAAAAATACATTTTGCTTGTTTAAAATAAGCAGTAAAACATTTATTTATTGTTTTAGGTTTCAATTCTTTTAATCTAATTACATGAAATCTTAATAAATTTTTTATATTGTTAAGCAGTATTCTAAATTTGATTTTATTGATTATGGACAAATATATATGAAATCGAACAAATCAGTGAAATGCTTTAGTCAAATTTAATCTAAATTTTAGTATAATTCCAAGGAGTGTTTGCGTTCGGATATTTCTTCCCTCCTCAACCAGTATTTAGAAATTGTAGTTTTCTTTATGCGTAACTGCTGAAAATTAATTGACAGTTATCAGTAATATTGCTATGTATGATAAACACAAATTCCCTTAAATTCATATTTGCTTGAATTTTTCAAAATGCAATTCAAAATATTATATAGAATATAGTATACAACGTTCTATATAGTATCATTCTTACACAAAATTCTATATATAAAATCTCACAAAATTTTACATAAGATAAAGCTAGGTGAGATTGCGCGGTAGGCGAAATTGCACACATATGAGCTCGGCTGGAAAGAGTAGAGTGGGCGAGTTACAACTTCATGTAGAAGTACAACATCAGTGGTGAAGTACTGACTTAAATGTGTATGTTGATTGCTTCAAGAATCTACCATAAAACGTGGTTAATTTGTCTCGTTTTCAAAAATAAATGCTTCAATTTTTATAACCCTTCCTAAGAATTTCTATAGAGTGGTAGTAATACAAAATATTTTTAAAGTAAACAATTTCTCATAACCTACTGATCTAAACTAACAGTAGAAACACGACGATTTTCTGTAAAAGGCAAATAATTATTTAATAAAACACTGCACAGTCACTCCTACTGAAATGGGAGAGTTTGCTCTTTTGCTACTTAGGAGAGATTGCGCATAAAAATTCTATACTAACAGAGATTTCGCAGTTTATTGGTAATAAAAAGATAATGATGATGCGTTTGCTTAATGTCTGGAACTGTACCAAAAAATAACTTCGACAAGTGACTGGAATATTTCAACTCATTTGAGACGGCGCATCTTTTTTGGAGACTGTACCCTGAAACTGAATTTGAACATTATTCAGGGGTCTACAAAAGCCACACCTTTGATGAGGTTTAGTTTTCGAATGCTAATGTCTGCCTATGATAAATTTATAGCAAAGTATTTAAATGTTATTGCATACCTGTTTAGTTCTGCAAAATTTTCAAGATTGATGCTCAAGTTTTGTGCAGTTCTCGCCTGCTTAAATAGAAATGATAAAACTGAAATCAAACAAAAGATATAAGACAAATCAAAATTTTCTTTAAGAACTGTAATCGTCTAAATTTTAATAAAATAAAACAAATTAAATAAATATAAAGCATTTTAAAGTTGAAACGAGAAGATTTCAAACCAAGTGAATTTTATGTTTCGTGTTTTGAACATTTTTGAGCGAAGATTTTTCTAAAAAAATAAATAACATAACATAACATAACATAACAATAATAATAAATGACAAACTGTGGGTTGATTCCGGGCTTGAAAGTGGTAGGGTCTAACCATACGTGATTGCACACGCTGTGTGCTATCCGTCTTTTTAGCTCAAAAATGCATTTCACACACGGTGTGCACAGAGCCTGATTAAGGGGGAAGCACACATTATCTCCGCTCTCACAGGAATATTTTTACAATTATTTTTTACTTCATGTCATAGAAATTCCACGCTTTGATGAGGAAATATTTTTTATAAAAAATAAACGGTGTAAAACAATCCAATTTACTCACCGTTATTAGACACCAGAATTCTTTTAAAATAATTTTTAATGAGAATTTTCTGTTTATTTTACGAGGAAAGTATTTGTTAAAAAATAACGGTGTAAGTATAAATAATGTCTGCTTACCCCTTAATCAGACTCTAGGTGTGCAATCTCTCTCGAACAGTTTAACTTGTGATAGGCGGTTACATGATAGCTCGAACATTTAAAACAATAAGTGCAACGATTGTGGACAACGAAAAATTCGGTTAGCAAACAAAAGTTCATTAAGCAGAAAAGGATATGTAATAGTTTTAACTTTAAGCATATCTGCCAGCATTTTAGTGTATTCCGGACTATTTTTAGCCTCGTTCTTATTTCATACTACTTATTTTTTAAGAATTTTTTTTTTTTTTTTTTTTTTTGTCGAAGTTATAGTTTGGAGAAAATTTTGATCAATAAAGTGGTGCGAATTAAAGGCGGAGCTAAAATTTTTCCGTAATAAATTAACTTTTTAGCTGCTATAAATATTAGTTAAACGTGTTATCTAGTAACTTAATGTTAGCTGGTCTTGTTCCTTTTCCCGTTTCTTCAAAAATTTTCGTTTAAATAAATTTTTGGAATTCATTTTAAATTTCCTTTATTTTTCTGATTTTTCAATTATTGAACAGAAATATCCACTCCCAATACAAAAATACTTGTTTAAAATATCTTAGAACAATGTCATTTAAGTGCAATTATTATTATTAACAGCGTAACGTTAGTTACAATTAAGTGCAATCTCTCCTACCCATGTGCGCAATCACTCTTACCCTACAAGGAAAGGCTGTGCAAAAAAGCTCTCTTCGATTTACTACAGCTATTGTTTTAAAATATAGCAGAACAACAAAATAGTAATGGAAACGCATAGAAGAAGGATCAATTCCAAATTAAAATTAATTTAGCAAAAAATGAGTATTTGTATTTTTAATAATGTTTTGTTGAATTGTGCGCAAACTCTCCTATCTTTAACTTAATATCTCAAATTCTATATCAGGGTTCCCACGACCACGCCTTCTTTCAAGGACTCTGCCACCAGAATAATCTTAAGACAAATTTATTCAAAAATAAATAGTGCATATTTCATAAGAAATTTTTTTTAAATATATTTCTGGTGGAAGAGTCCTTGAAAAAAATTGGGCCGTGGGAACCCTGTATATAACATCATTTAACTCTTTGCACCGCACTGTCTGCGCCGCGAGGTAGTAAATATTAACTTCCAACTGCAAAAACTAATACGGGAAATTTTTTAGAAAAATTTTACTTTTATATCTCAGCAGAAAATATCATAATTTTTTCTTTATTTTAATTTTGTTCGTGAATTCTGGTAGTGTAATTTAAATGACCCCAATTACCTTGCGTCGCAAAGGGATTGGCAGAGCTGCCAAATTAATTCGAAGGATTCTTAGTACCGTCCCTTTTCCACACCAGTCTTTTTTTAGAACATTTTTCTTCTTAAATTATTGTAAATACATTTGAAAAAAATACTTTAAAATTAAAGTGGTGAGGAAAAAGGAGAGGTGCTAACAATTCTTCGTATTAGGTTGGCAGCTCTGTATTGAATGTATTATACAAAATATCCATGGGTGTTTGCGTTCCGGATTTTTTATTTTATTTTCCACCAGTAATTACGAATTGATTTTTTGGCTATATTTAATTGCAAAATACTACTAAAAAACGGTTAATTATACGACCATTAAAAAATTACTGGTGAAAAAAAATAAATAAATAAAAAATCCGGAACGCAAACACCCCTGAATATCTTACATTAAATTTTGCAATTTCAATCGATACAATCTTTATAATTTTTTTTTTCCATTTAACAAGAGAGATAAAAATGGAGAATGGAAATTCTGAAAATTTCTTCATCACAATTCTTTCTTTCTTTCTTTTTTTTTCTAATGAATTATGCAATAGTGAAATCAAGTTAAATCAACAACATTTCATTATTCCTAGTAAAGAAAAAAGATAAATAAAATCAAGTATTATGAAAAAATAGTAGAAGATATCGACATAAGAATTTCAAAATGCCTTTAGCAAAATCTAGTTTCAAATAATAATGCATCATGTTGCAGACGAATATGAAGTTATTGAATTTTCATATCATTCAAATTTCTGTCCTAGTATACGAATTTCTTTTTTTCAAAAATAAAATAATACAGAGAGTATGAAACAAGAAAAATACAATTTTTCTTAGAAAATTGGGTTTTTTCTCTGTGTATTCTTATTCATTCCGCATTCATTTTCCATATAATTTTTTTTTTCTATTATTTCTTAAATTAAATAATTTTAAAAGTTTTTATAGCATTGGTTTTAATTTATATTTATTTAATAATATTTAGATATAAACTAATTTCAAGATAGTAACAAAGATTTTTTAAAATAATATTCAGATATCTCAATTAAAAAAATCTGACAATTAATATATATACATCAGGGATGCAAGAGTTTCCGACTGAGGACGGAAACTTACTCTAGCACATTTTTTTTTCAATAATTTGTATCATATTTGCGCTTTAATTTATTGCGAATGATCATAATAGAAATCATCGATAACTAGTGCTAGTGACAGTCTTTTATTTTGAGACTGAAACTCTTGCACCCCTGATATACGTATATATTGCATGTTGTCCCTTTGATTTTTTTTTTTTTTTTTTTTTTTTTTTTTTTTAATTTTGTAATCAACATTTTCGATAATTTAAGTTGTAATCCCTTATACAAAATGCTGATTTATAAACACATATATCTGAACATGTGTGTGTGTGTTATAACTATATCAAGGAACGCGGTAGCGTATCGCCCCGCTAAGCTAAAACAAACATTAAGAAAAAAAATATATATATATAAGGTAGGAAAGTCAATGGTGAAACACTGTAAGTGTTATATTATGTCAACATAACATCTCGGACTTTTTGATTAAATGTACAGAGCTGCCAACCTAATCCGGCAGATTGTTAGTACCGCCAATTTTCCTACACTACTCAATTTTTAGAGTAATTCTCTTCAAATATATTTACGATGAATTAAGAAAACAAATACTTTCAAAATTAAGTGGTGTAGAAAAATGGGTGGTAATAACAATTTGCCGGATTAGGTTGGCAGCTCTGCCTGTATCTCAGCTCCCTAAACCCCAAGATCTACGATTTTTTGCAGATACCTTGAGCATACACTTAAGACAAAACATACAAATTTGCATGTTGATCTGAATTAAGGAATTTCATTTTTCCCCAAAAGGGCACAATTACAGAATTTTTTCTCAAATGAGATTTTCTTGTTTTTAATAATACAGAGGCTGTTCGCACATTTTTTAGACGATTTTATTTCGCAGTAAGAAAAAATCGTTTGCATGGAGAATTTTATTTTCACAACAGTTATATTTTTGGAAGTTTTATCTATCTTCTGATATTTAGAATTTTTGTTTAGATGCAAAAATGTGCTTTTAAAATGGCAGTGGATGTAAGGATACGTTTCCGCTCTTTCGAAAGATAGTTTTTAGGGAAATCTTTATGAAAAGCATTTATCAGGAGAAAAATGGAAAAATGTTGCAACAACAGATGAATCTTGGATCTATTTAACTGGTTGCAATAAAAAAAGGTCAATTTATTAACACAAAAGTGGAGAAAAAAAATTTGCTACATGGCTCAAAGCATGAAAAGAAAGTTTTTCTAAAGGATTTATGATTGCCACTGTTTTTTTTATACAAGCGCAAGATAAAAGTAAAAAAATGTGACAAAAATGTCAAAATCAACTCTAAATACTCTCAAGAACATATTTTAATTCCAATTTTTAAAAATGACAATCCAGATCTTTATTCACAATGCTATCAATCCGTTGAACTGTATCAAGACAAAACAAGCAGCCACACATCACAATCCGCAATTGCTTTTCTAGAAAAAAATGGAACAAAAAACGGGAATTAAAACCATACCCTTCACTGACATTCCTGCTAAATCTTCTGATGTATCACTGTTGGATTTTTGTGTTTTTCGACTCTTAAAATCAACATTATCCAAACACCGACCTACAACGCTTTGTGGACTCTGGAAAGCCGTTCAAGAGGAGTAGAAAAATATACCTCTTCCGATATTATAAAAAGCATTATTATCATAGAAATTATGATGTAGAATGTTAGTTAAGAACACGGGCTATCAAACTGAACAAATAAAACTCGAAATATGAGTGAGATTGCTTCAGTACACTCCATCAAAATCGTCTAAAAAATGTGCGAACAGCCTCTGTATACTCCCTCCGTCCCAAATTAGTTGTTACATTTGAATACTTTTGTACCGATTATTGATACTGATGGTTTTATGATTTCGTTTTAATATATTTCAGAGATTTCAGGGTGCTATGCTATGAATAAACAACATTTACATACCCAGCATTTCCTCCTTCCTCCTTAAATCATTACCAAATTAGTTGCAACATTTCAAGTAGGAGCAGTCTTTAATAACTTCCGATGCAGTTTGGTAGATCGACACCAATAAATACTACAAAATGAATATAATTTGGTATACTAGGCTTTAAAAGTATTATTAACTCGAATGTGAAGTAATGTGACTCAGACTAATAAAAAAGTAACGATAAAAGTAATTATGAATAATAATTTAGAGAATACCTTAAAGAAGAAAATGAATAATGAAGAGCCTAACGCTGTATTGTAATTTTTACTTCAAAATTTGAAAAATGATAGCCTGAACCATGGTGCTATAAATGATGCAGCGGGTAAATTTAATGTTCATCGTAGTACAATATTCCATTTGTGGAAGCACGTAAAGACGTCAACAATAAATCATGATGAAATTTACAATGTTAGTTCACAAAAAAAAAAAAAAAAAAAAAGGTAAATGCGGACGAAAAAAAAAAAAAAAAAATGTTGTTTTTCTCAGCAATCGAGCAATATTAAAGATGTCCCAATAAAACGAAGACAATCACTGCTACAATGTGCTGCTAATATTCCAGAAGCAAAATTACACAGGATTGTCCAGGAGGGAAAAGTTTTAAATGGAAAACATTATGATATCAGGCGGGGGCAACTAGTACAAAATAACCTATCTCATTAAAGAAAAACTCCGTTGTCAAAATCTTCTGAAGCTAAATTATGTGCAAGAAATTCCTAATCTATTATTTAACATTGCTTCATTTGCGATTAAAATTACCACAACTTGCTATTTTCAATCTCATTTTTTACTTTCCACAAATGCAGTAATTATTTTGGAACAAATTTTTCGAAGCAAATTTTTGAAACTAATTTGGTACTGATTTAAGGAGGCAATGCTTCGTAAGTAAGCGTTATGTTGTGATTCATAGTATAGCACCCTAAAGTCTCTGAAAAATGTTAAAACAAAATCATAAAATCATCTCCATCAATAATTAATTAAAAAAAAAAAAAAATCTGTCTGTGACAGAATTTAATTTAGCACGACAGGACTATTTTTGGGCGTGGCCATGGTACACTTACACTGTGACATGTCTCGAAACTCTACCAAAATCGGTAAATCCGTGAAACTCCGTAATGAAAGTGGGTGGGGTCAAACTTTTCCATAAAATACATTGTAAAATTTCTTTTATTGAGAAAATGACTTGGAAATTTTGCAAATCAAAAGTATACGTGGACGTTGTCAAAGTGGGCGCGACCAAAGTGTGCGTGGCTGTTAAGCCCTATAATATTATTTGAGGCTTATAGGCCATGCCACCTCAGACCCTCCATGGTGATTGAGCAAGAAATTTAATGGTAAAATCGGATACTGGCAGGCATTTTGGCATTTTCGAAGATGAACGCTATAAATTGGTAACGACGCAAAATGCCAGACTGAAAGAAGTTTTGTCGTACAATTTTTTTTCCTTTATATATTTATATATATATTTAGGATTCTTCATCAACTATTCAGGAGTCATGACCATTAAGATCATATAGCCATCTATGTAGAAGCCATTAATTATCAGTACATGTCCAGAAGAAACAGATATAAAATATTTTAAAGCCATGGTCGATGTATATCCAAGAAATATGTATATCGCGATGTATATCGATGTAATCGCGATGTATATCGTGATCAAATATTCAGAAGCCATATGCGATATATACTCTGAAGACATAAATAAAGAAATATTTAGAAACGATCACCAATATGCATTCGGAAGATATAGCCAAAAAATATTCAATCTATCTAATTTATGAATATTAATGATCTCGTATGCCAAGATCGGAAATTAGTTTCCACATGCGATCGAGGTAGAATCTCTAGATTAAGGCTGGGCTTTTAAAAATATAAAAGTTTTTACGGATTTCTCAAAAGATTTTAAGATAGAGTAAGAAATTCAATGGTAAAATTGGATATTGGCAAGCATTTTGATTTTCAAAGGGGAACACTATAAATCGGTAACGACGCAAAATGGCAGATTGAAAGAAATAGTCCTGTCGTACTGAAAAAAAAAAAAAGGGACATTTTAATTATAATTAACATTTGGAAACATGAGACAAAATTGAAAAAAAGAATGTTTAAAAGTTTGTGTTTTTTATTCAAATAATGAAATATGAGTAAAGAAATATATCGTTAAATTATTTATGAAAATTTGTTTTGGCATGAATTCCACAAACTTTTAGAGGTAGAAAAAATCACTACAATTAATCATTCTCATTGGAAATTAAAATTTCGAAAATCGTAAGCAAGATTAAAATTAAAAAACAAATTTACAATGGTATTTAAAACAACAGCTACAACTTTGTCATAAAAAAAATACGCGGCGAAATAGCGTGCTCTTAGTAAAATCCTATTTCCACCACTATAAAAGTGCTGGTTCAAATTTCGTCTGTAAATATTGACTTGCACAAAATAACACTTGTGTGTCGCCGTTAACCGTGCGATTTCTCTTCGTGTCTTTTCGGTTTTATTTACAGCAGGGAAAAAAAAAAAAGGATAAGAAATTAGATGGTAATATTCGTAGGCGTTTTCGAAGTGGAGCACTATAAATTGGTAACGAAGTAAAATGGCAGATTGAAAGAAATAGTCCTGTCGTACTAATAAAAGTATTCAAAAATAGCAACTAATTTAAGACAAAAGAATTATAAATTTACTAGAACCGATCTACTAAACTGCATCGGAATTTATTTATGACTGCACCTATTTAAAATGTAGCAACTAATTTGGGACATTTTTGACCAAAATGTAGCAGCTAATTTGGGACGGAGGGAATATGATGTTTTCAGGTGTTAAGTTTATATGACACTGATGAACTGACTATGTATAAACTGATATGATATAGTAAGATAAAGTATATTTAAACATATCATTGAAATTTAGGAAGGGTACACATCGCATACGGCAGGAAAAGTGACACAACTCAAAAATGCAGTATTAGTGGAAAATCAACTTTAAAAATAATGTGGTAACATGAATTAGCCTACAACTAGCAAAGCACCGGTTCGAGAACGAACTGAATTCCGAATGTGGGAAAAATTTCAAAATCAAACTCTAAATGTACAAAACACGGCCTGATGCTGCCTGCGTGCCAATAGATCAAAGTTTGTTAACGAAACCATTTTTTAATTCATGAAATCAATGAGGGTAGTGAATCACCGAAGGCGTTTCTCGCTTCGCTGGTCACCATGTTTAAAGGAAACTCTTTTCTATATCGCTTTACAAACAAAAATAAAATTTAAAGAAATCATGAAATTGATTTAAAGCACGCTTTGGTTTCCCGTTGGTTTACGTTATTATTATTATTATTATTATTATTATTATTATTGTTTCTTTTTTTTCGTTTTCCTTTCCTTTCCATATTTACTGAATTCTATTCTTTGTTTTTTAATATCACGTGATTGAGCAAACGACTATTTTATTTATTTAACGTTCATTTATATTTCCATTAATTTTTGGAACTCTCGTGAAACTTTATCTAAATTGTTTTTTTACTCCATTTTCAATTTTCATTTTTTCATGTGCATGAGAAATTATTTTATATATTTTTTATTTTTCACGTGAAAGCATATTTAATTTTATGTTTGAAAAAAGATAAACGTATATTTTTTTTCTTTTTAGCAACAATTAAAATTTTAAATATCCACATTTAAAGCTTTGACCAGGTTATTTTTTTAACATTTTAACTAATTTTAAAAAATCTAATCAAAATTTCGTTACAAATAAGGTACCAAATGAAAGGAGAATTTTTTCTGAATCCGACGGTTTAATTAAATTATCGAACGGACAAATAGATTTTTTTAAATTAACTAAAGTATGAAAAGCTGGTGACAATTTTTTTAGTTAACTAAAGTAAGTAAAGCTGGTGACAAATTTTTTAATTAACTAAAGTATGAAAAGCTAGTGGCAACAACACACAGACAAACAGAAGAAAATCTCTCTTAGCCAATCAACTAGCGTCCAGCCACGGACTTACAGGAAAAAACTCTCTTGGCCATTTTTATATAAAGAAATAAAACTGACACAACTGCTTTCAAAAGGATAAACCATAGCCTCCTAAACTAGATGCCTGTCGCGTAGCTCGGAATCTTGGAAACAGTTCAAGCGGTAAACAGCGCCACCTGGTACAGGTTGAACGAATTTTTTATTCAAGAGCCACCAAAAATTTTAAAAAGGGGATTTGATATACATAAAAGGCGAATAGAATCTAAGAAACGTCGATTATATATAACATACATCACTTCTTAAAATTACTGGTGACAGTTGAATAAAAAAGTCGCACAACTTGTACCAGGTGGCGCTGTCTACCCCTTGAACTGTTGCCAAGTTTCCGAGCTACGCGACAAGCATCTAGTTTAGGAGGCTATGTGTATAAATTATATTTTTCCATGACGTAACCACAAAATTATTTTTACTTATACTACACTTTGAAATAGCTGTTGAAGTCAAAATATTCAAGTGATATTGCCTTATGATCTTTCAAATACAAAATTTGAACTTATTCCTTTTTGAGTTATGTCGATAAATGCCATAAAATCCAACAGCTAAAAATATAATATCCGTATTCAATTAACCTCAAAATGCACAATTATAACAAAAACTCATCTAACCTACCAATAATATGTCTATTACAAAAATTACAGCAAATAGCTATCATTTCTCAGCAAATATCCTGGACATGGTATAATTTCCTAATTAACTTTTCAGATCGCGCACGCATGTTTAGCCCTTCAAATTTTTCGTGGTTTTCTGCCAAACTCGCGCAAGTAAGTGCTTACATTCCAAGAAAGTTTTTCTACGGAGAGCATTCCATTCAGGTCCCTATTGTAGACATTCGGCCTTAAACACAACCTATTTTAATATCCCATATTACATATAATACAAGAGAAAGTAATCGTTTAATTCTGTTTGGCTCTGTATGTTTTATGTAAATTGTATACACTGAAGTGAATTTAAATTTATCACATTAATAGTAACGTATATTATCATTTGAAATGCACTTCAAAGAATTTCCAGTCATAGACTCAAATAAATCCGAATTCTTTTGTGTGGCGCCTCGTTAATAAATGATGAGAGCATTTCATACCATATTTTTTGTGAAACATGCTTATATGCCTATAGGAAATATATACTTATTTTACTTTATTTAACGCAGTCAAAATATGTTAAAATATACCAACAAAAACTTTCGCCCATAAACATAATGTGTTTGAGTTCTGATGCATGTCCTTGATTTTTATTTGATTTCAATTGAAAGTGCCACGCAAATTGTCCATATGATACTGAATAAGAATACCGAATTTGGATTTCCATCTAATACGTTTTTATTTTCTTCTATCGTCAATAGAAGAAAGTATTGGATTCGTAAAAATTTTCGATTTCGGGTTTTTGATGGATTTACACGTTTTGAGAGCTGTAGAACACGATTTTACCATTTTTAGAAAATGTCTGTCTGTCTGTCTGTGTGTGTGTGTGTGACAAAATTTTGTGGCAACTGTATCTCTGGAACTACTGCACAGAGTTTCATACAAATTGGTATGTAGTTGCACCTTGACATAAATTAGTGCCTATCAACACTTTTGGTAAAAATCGTCTTACAGGTTGCGTTGCCATCCCATTTTAGGTGTTTTTCTGGAGGCGATAAAAAAAAAAAAAAAAAAAAAACAATAAATATTTTTAGTATCCATTTTTTATAAGTTTTTTAATGATATTTAAAGAATACAAAACATGCAAAATATTAAAAAAAAATCAAATTTCAAAAAACTACAGGCCGGCAAAGTGGGGACTGTTGAAAAAATGGCGTGTCCAGGTGTGCAGGATATTAGTCCTTTCAGTGACCTGAAATGGAAAACCATTAATAATCCTTGAAGAGGAAGGATATAGTTATCGCACTACGAGAGGATTTAAAAAAAAAAAAAAATTCTCACAAAATGGCGGCGTTTTGAAAAATACGTTTCGTTTTTTCCCTGTTTTTTGGCCGTTCGGAATTTTTTAAAAATATAAAAAAGAAAATTTTTTTTTAAAAACTCTTGGTAGTGTGATACTATAACGTATGAAGAAGATCTGTATTAAATTTCAAGGGAATCGGTTGAGTAGAACTTGAGATATCATGCACACTGTTCCTGAAAATGTAGTTCCGAGAAAAACGCGTTTAAAGTTTGAGGACAAGTCGCGTGCAGCCGGAGTCGCTTAACGGCTTATTATACTTACTTTTTTTTAATCAGCGATTCCTGCTCCATACAAAGTACCTTCCTCCACTTCAAATGTCATGTTTAAAGACTACCTTTCAGATGATCTAGCAGTTCTAGCTTCCTTGGAAGCCTCAGAAGTTCGTACCTCGGACCTGTTAATTCGGACTTGATTGCGTCTATTAAAGAACGCGTGGGATTCTGGCCCAATTGCTATTCCCATTTTTGACATAATCTTTAAAACTGATAAAAACCTTTCATTAAATATACATACCGCGATGAAATTAGCAATTTCTATTGTATGGGTACCAGCATGGATATGCTTGGGTGCGAAAGTACAGATGAGCGAATTTAAAGATTCGTTGTTATTTTGAGTTTCAGAGCCCAAGCACCTTTCCACCAAGCTTTCTGAAGATAAGTCCTCGTAGATTGGTTTTATAACTTTTTGAACAGCTTCAGTTAACGGAGGGTTTTCATGTTGAAATTCATCGAGAGTACCTTCAGCTTCAGCGACCCGCCACTTACACCAGCTTGATGAACCCTGTGGACAAAAGTGATGATGTGGATTAGAGTCCGTAGAAATTTTATGAAAATAAGTAGCCCATATCTCATTTTGCATATTTTCTACGGACTCTGGATTTCTTCGAATGGCTAAGCCATAATAAAGACTGAGCTCATTTATAACTTTATCTGTCAACTTTCCGGGACCTTTACCACCAATACCATTATTATTATTATTATTATTTTTTTTTTTTTGCTTTTCGCAAACGGGCCCAATCCTCTTCTGGACATGACCTACACACTCTTTTTTGATAACTATAGGCTTACCCTTGTATGGGTCAATATTAAAAATTCCTTTGAATGTTTTAGAGTCACCGTCTCCGATATACTTTACAAACTTTACCCCATGTTTTTCCTCCGAACAACTGAACATTTCAATTACAGAATCCACTTCCATTTTCCCGGCACTTCCTTTATGATTGATGGTACACATGTCTTGATGCTCTTCATACCAATCATTATAAACTTCAGTGTCTGAATTTTTCTTACCTTTCCATAAATTACAACCTTGGCAGAAGCTTGATTTTACGACAGTATCAAGTACCTTTTTACTGTATTTTCCAATAAGTGTAGTAACTCCAAACAGTGAGTTGAAACCGTGCTTTTTCCAGGTCCCATCACCTGACACAGTAAGATGTGTGGGATTTGTATGCGGTTCATGCTCTTTCGTCAATTCTTTTTTCCTCTTCAACAGATTTTGAAATTAGAGACTCGTATACTGAGGATGCAGCCTTATACAAATGTTCCATACAAAGATAATACATAGATATTGACAGCCCCTGACAAATATCCATCATGCTACAAAATATATTTATACCTTCTCTCCCAACACCTAAAAGTCTCATTACAACAACTAGTCTACGGTTTATTTCATAAGCTTTATATAAAAAAAGGTGAAGAGTCAATATAATGTACATCTGGACAACTACACTTCAATGTGATCTTGAATCCTACTCCACGAGGTGCAGTTCGCGAAAATTTTTTACATGTCGCACACACAATTACTGAAGATAAAGCCGCGAAAACTGAAAAAAATTCTATGATACAATATCCATAAGCATTTTCAATAATAACATCTTCTGTTGTCGACTTGTGCAGTTTAGCTGCAGAAGCACTCGTAAAACTACTATCTGACTTCCTGGGATCCCGATTAGGTGGAGGTTTCCTTTTTCTCGTTCTACAGGCACGAAAACGTGTACGTCGACTATATTTTCTGTCCATTTTGCACTGATTAATTTAATTTTGCACTAGAAATATATTTTTTCACTGCACTATTTATAGAGAACTTACGTCTGTACGGTGTGGTGATTGAAACTAAACTAGAACACGTAGTGTGAATTTATTTAAACGAAATCCGTAAGAAACATTACCCAGGTCTCGAGTAGTTAATACTTTCGAGAAATAAACTTCGAGTACAAAAGATTTTTCGTGACTCTGATTTTCTTCTGGTAGTCAGAGTGTACCGACCGGCTTTGTTGGCGCGTCACAAAATGAGCTGTAACTCCGAAAATAATTCAAATTTCGAAAAATCCTTTTAGGAACATATTTTTAAAGGTTACACTATGAAAATATGTAAAAAAAAAAAAAAATCGATTTTTTTCAATTTCTAACCAGAATACCCCCTTAAAACGAATGGTTGAACTATTATTCTGTGATAATTTAAAACAAAGTTATCGATTTTTTTTTTACTTTTTACGAAAAAAAAAACTTAGAAAAAAAATCTTTTTTTTTTTTTTGTTTCTCTTCCCTTAATTTTATCAAACTCCCACGGTTTCCGTGTTCTGACAAACTTAAACTAATTTTTACTTTTTCCCCCTAATTTTGTCAAAGTCCTACGGTTTCCGTGTCTTGACAAACTTTAACATATTTTTGCATTTTTCCCCTAATTTTGTCAAAGTCCCACGGTTTCCGTGTTTTGACAAACTTTAACAAATTTTCACATTTTACCCAAAATTTTGTCAAAGTCTCACTTTTTTTTCTTTTTTTTTTTTTTTTTTTAATCTCTCCCCTTAATTCTATCAAACTCCCACGGTTTCCGTGTTCTGACAAACTTAAACAAATTTTTGCATTTTCCCCCCAATTTTGTCAAAGTCCCACGGTTTCCGTGTTTTGACAAACTTAGAATATTTTTCACATTTTACCCAAAATTTTGTCAAAGTCCCACTTTATTTTATTTATTTATTTTTTAATTATTGCTACTGAGTGAATTTGTATAGGAAAATATAGAAGAAAGTCTCGTGGTGGCCACAACATACTAGTTTAAATTTTGCTGTCAGTAGATTAACACACAGAGACCAGTCACTAAACACCTGATTTTCTGAAGATCGAAACGTGTAAATATATCAAAAGTTCGATTTGGAATATTTGATTCTAAAACACCATTTTTTCTTTGTTATATGTATTTTTAAAATTAATTGGTGTGAAAAAAAAAAAAAAAAAAAAAAAGGGCGCTTGCCGATTTTTTCCCCTAATCTTCCCCATGAGTTTATTGTTTCCCCAAAACTTCCCCGCAAACAATATTTTCCCCAAAAATCGCGAAAACTTTCCCCAATCTGGCAACACTGATAAAAGTGAAATAACATATGTTATATTGAATATCTGTATTATTTCCGGTATAAAATGTATTAAACTTGAAATTTAAAACTACCTTAATTTAATTTTGAATTAAAGCACATTTGATTTTTCTTATCAGTGGGAAATGCATATACAGAGCTGCCAACATTTTTAATTTTTAAATCAGAATCGACACCAGTATTTTTAAATGGAATATGGTATGCATGTTTTATGGTATTAATAACACCGAAATTAGCTATAAAAAATTGGAAGTCGAATGGAAGTCTCTTGTATAAAAACAATAAACATTTCACCTATGCATATATATATAAATATATATATATATTTAACTTTAATTTTGAGTAATTAAGCTGATAATGTAGTGTACTAAATCAGGATTAATGCTATCAACAATTTTTTAAAATAAAATAATAAACAAAAAATAGTTGTAGTTTGATAAAAGTTTAACATAAACAAAAATTCATTCGTCTAATACAAAATTAATAATCTTCCAAAAAAAAAAAAAAAAACTTCTGCTATTTTCGGTAATAAAAATGTCACAACATTGTAAATAATCATTAATTTGAATTCAAATAACAATTCGGTTAAATAAATTGTGTTCGTACAATTGAACAAAGGCTACTCATTACAGTACTTGTTATGCTTACAATATGCTACTGTAATGTATATTAAAATGTAAATATGAATTAAGCGCGATACATCAAAGCTTTCAGCCACATTGTGCAGAAAGATCTTTAGTACTCTTAGAACTTTTGTTGAGTTAATACTGTGCTTAAACTACAGTGCGTTGCATGAATATAAACGCACCTTAGCTTTAAGAATTAGAAAGGTATAGAAGTGTAATAAAAAAATATGAATAGGTGACACTTGATGCAAACGGTATGTGTATTATTCAAGAAATGAAAATACGAGTCAAAACGATGAAAGACCAATATGATTTTTTAAAAAATAATTTTATTGAATTTATGTCAAAAGTACATGTTGCATGAATTTAAACGCACATGTAAAAAATTAATAACTGAGAAACAAATATTGTATATAATACTTTGTAAAGCCACCATGGACTTCTAGAACAGCCAGTAAACGCCTTGGCATTGACTGATATAGTGGCATGAGGTCATCCAAGCTGATTGTTTTCCAAGCTTATAGAATGGCTGATTTTAGTTCATCTTTCGTGTTAAACAGCCTTCCGTTTACGTAACCGCGGCAAACCAGAATACCCTATACGTTCTCCATTATGTTTAAATCGGGGCTTTTTGAGGGCCAATCCAGAACTTTAATTTTACTGCCTCGGAACCATTTTTTCACGATATGTGCTGTAGGTACAGATGCACAATCTTGCTGAAAAATATAATTTCTTCGAGCTTTCTTGACTGCTTGACGGCGGAGATTCCTTGTGAGCATCTGGACATAATCTACAGAGTTCATAGTGTTATCCACGAACTCTAATTCGAAAGTCCCTTTAAAACATATAGCTGCCAACACCATGACAGACCCACCTCCTGATTGGCGTTTTGAACAGTACATTTCTTCGGTTCTCAAATCGTGCCAGTAGCTATGAAATCCATCCGGCCATCGAGATTAAACTTATTTTCATCGGAGAAGATGAATTTTTCCCATTTAGTCGATCTAGAATCCATTTTCTTGCCCATTCCAACCGCATATCTTTGTGCTTTTGAGTGAGGGGTGGTTTCGCCTTCATTTTCTTAAATTTAATGAATGTTGCAGCTTTGATAGTTCTCCATATGGTTTTCCGATAAACACCTAGCTTGTATTGAGCCTTTATCTTCGCACAGGAAATATTCTTATTCTTTGCAACGTTGCATATTCGACGTTTGTCGTAACTGGTAAGCTTTCCTGTTCGCTTCTTATACGCTTTTTTCCCATAATTTTCTACTTTCTTTATATAATTTCGCACAACACTCTTACTTCTTCCGATTCGGCGCCCAATTTCATGATTGCCAATTTCACGATTGCCTTTATCACGCATAAAGTCGATTTTTATCCTCTCGTCTACTGTCAAAGTTTCCCCTCTTGCCATCCTGAACAAACTCCGTAAATTTTGCACTCAAGCATTAAAACTGTTTTTAGAGAACTTTAGCAACATGACTATCAGTGTTTTAGTTTAATTCCGGTGGCTCTGATAAATTTTAAACGCAAAATACAGAGTGCGTTTAATTTCGCGCAACAAACGAAAAACAGAGAAAAATAAGAAAATGCTTAAACACTCATTTACATAAGCTTGCATGAGCCTAAACATACGTGCTGAAAGCACCTTATTCAGTTGTTAGTAATATGCAATAACTGTAAGTCACATTCCTTCTTTTAAAATTTAAAAATTACTATTTCTGGTTATTGGAAAAGGTGCATTTATATTCATGCAACGCACTGTATGAATATGAATAGCATATAATCTAAAATTGTGAGAATACTCTTTTGAAGTGTTCCTTGGAACTACTCAGCAAAAGAAATTTTTTGCATGCTTAATTTATCGTTTGAAAATATCTGTATATACAAAATATTCTTTTTTTAAATTTTCATTGGTATACAATAAGTGCTATTTTTAATTAATAATCATTTGTTATATATATATATATATATATATATATATAAAATGATGACTCTCTAAGCTTTAAATGAAATTTTAAATAAAAGAATTACGAGATCTTATATCAATAGAAAATGATTTACGATCTGATATTTTGCTTGGATTTTCTTATTAAAAAAAAAAAAAAAAAAAAAAAATCATAAAATTCTAATTTTTTTTTTTTTTTTTTCAAATCTTATTTAATTTTACTCATCTGGTCAGTGATGCTAATTATGGGAGCATTTTTATTCATTATTCACTACTAAATTTTATCTGCAAAGGTTTCTTAATAAATTTAAAAGTTATTCGTCCATTATGTATACACAAAGCTGCCAACATTTTTAACTTTTAAATCAGAATTGACACCAGTATTTTTAAATGAAATATGTTATATGTATTTTCGACGATTAATATTACCGAAAACAGCTATAAAATTTTTCCGGTGTGAAGTCTCCCTTGAAAAACGGGAGACTTGTCACCTATGTATACAAAATACATAGCCTCTAAACTCATACTTGCCAACATACTAATTAATATTCCTTAATATTGTTAGCCTCGCTTTTTTTTTCACACCAGTTTTCTTTTTTTTTTTTCTTAGAGTATTTTTCTTCTTATTTAATCGCAATTGCATTTGGAGAATATTACTCTAAAAATTTACTGTGGTGAAAAAAAAAAAAAAAAAAAAATCGGGACTAACAACACTACGGAATATTAATTAGGATATTGGCAAGTATGTAAACTAGATGCCTTCCGCGAAGCTCGGAAACATGGCAACAGTTCAAGTGGTAGACAGCGCCACCTGGTACAGATTGAGATGTTTTTTATTCAAATGTCACCATTACTTTTAAGAAGTGATATATGATATATATAATCGATGTTTCTTAGATTCTATTCGCACCGGAATAGATTCAAATTTTGCCATGTCTGTAATCATCGCGAAATTTGTTTCTCTTTTACTCAGTGTTTGTTTGACAACTAACATAACTATTTATGACATCTTGGCAATATTGCTAATCTATTCCTAAACACTGTTAACACTTTCGCAACCGCTGAAGTAGACTCAGGTCATTTGAAAATCTGTAACTCCGCTAGTGGGCGTTTCTTTCGCGATTTTTGTGTCATTTATTTCATAAGAATATACTTAATATTCATATTTGTAATATTAAATATAATATAGACACAAACATTTTGATTATAAAGAATACAATTATAATGTATATCCATTTGTAATATTAATGTAAATACAGAAAATTCGGTTATGAAATATTGTTACTTGGGAGCAGCGTTCCCAACTTTTATAATTTATTTACGAGCATTTTCAGCCCCGCCTCTTTTGCATACCGGAAACTTTTAAAAATGATTTTCTTTTTATTTAATCGTTGTCACATATTAAAGAGAAATAATCTAGAAAAATTTCTGGTGCGAAAAGAAGGCGGGCTGAAACGTCTTGTGAATAAATGATAATAGTTGGGAACTCTGCTTGGGAGAATTACACCTACAGGCGACCTTACTGTCAAAAATGCGGTCGCGAAAGTGTTAGTATGTAGAAAGTTGTTTTTGACGATCAAGTTTACAAACAATACAAATTTGATAAAAGAAAACGTAGATTTAATAAAAGTAAGATTAGCGATTGAATAAGCTAAGAGAGCTTAGGAAAATTACGGCCTTTTTCCGCCGGGTCACTTAATCGCATTTTGGTTATCATTAAATATGCGGAAATGTCCTGTATCCCTAATCTGTGGGTAGTAACAAAGCTTCAAAAGATACATGTCAAAACTTTACGATATTTCGTCTGATTTTTAATGTTGATATTGTTCATGTGCCCTATTACACATTTAGTGTGTGCCCACATTTTTCAAATTAAGCATTATATATATTCTTGCAGGGGTCGTGTAGACGCCTGGTCGTAGTTGGTCGTAGTCCACGCTTTATTTACTTATTCATTTATTTATTTTTTGTTGTTGTTGTTGTTGTTCAAAACACTTTCAGGGAAAAGAAAATTCCGTCTGTTTTGCCACCACTTTTTTTCTTAGGGAAATTTTTATTGTATTTTTAAAGTAATATATCGTGATTAAACAGAATAAAAAATTTTGTATAAAAATAGTGGTAGATAAAAAGACATAAATTTTTCATTTATAAAAGTGTACAGTAAAAAAAAAAAAAAAAAAAAAAAAAAAGACGGAGTCTATAATACACATAATTGCCAACATCCTAGTTAATACTTCGTAGTGTTGTTAGTCCCGCCCTTTTTCTCACACCAGTAAATTTTTAGAGCAATATTCTCCAAATGTCATTACGATTAACCCTTTGTGGTGCGCTGTTCTCGCTGCGAGGGCGCAATTATTAAGTTCCAGCTCCAAAAACTCACCCCGGAAAATTTTTAGCAATAATTTACGTTTATGACATAACAGAAAATGCCTTTTTTTTCAACCTTAAAATTTAAAATTTATTTTATTTAATTTTGGTTCGTGAATTCCGGTGGCATTACAATTTAAATGATACGAATTTCCTCTCGCGGCAAAGGGTTAAATAAGAAAAAAATTACTCTAAAAAATTACTGGTATTTAAAAGAAGGCGAAGCTAACAATACTACGGAAAATTAATTAGTATGTTGAGAAGTATGGATCCATATCTGTGTGTGCAGGCATCTCCAGAAGCTAACTAAAACCACTCCTTTTATTCAGAATTTATATCTGGAGTTAAAATCATTTTATTAGTATTTTTATCATTTCATATTATTATTTATTTATTTTTTCCTTTATTTATTTTTGTCCTTTAATCTTATTTTTTTCTTCATTTCTTTCTCTTTATGTTTGTGTTACTTTTTAATTATCTCTTCAAAATATTTTTCAAATGCTTTAATTTCGAGTGATGGTGTCGAATATTTGTATCCTTTTCGAAAATTTCATCTGTAGCCAAATTACATATCCTTTGAAGCTCTTGCAGACTTCTTTTTCTAGTTCGTTATTATAAAACAAGAAAAAATAAATTTATAGAATAAAGCATAGAATAAATAATTTGCTTGTTAACATTTAATATAGAATGTCTAGTTACATGAATGTTACAATTTACCCCAAGATTTTGTTTCAACTAGCCCTATCGAGTGACTTTGAACATTTTGCTTATTTATAATACATATATATAACGTTTTATACAAAAACGTAAGCATGCAATTTATAAATTAATACATGAACAATATAAATAGGTATAAACAAATTGTTTAAAATATAAATTAAATGACCTTTAATCAAAATTTACGAAACATGTTTATTTTTTTCCACTAACTAGCTAAAATGAAGCACGTATTCAAAACCTCTCAATAACAATTTTTTTCGGAACACTGATTGTGCTTACAGAGTAAAGCGCGTCATAAGAATTATATTTATCAGAATATTTAATCAAAAATGTTACAAACTATTTCGTAAATTGCGTGTTACTAATTACACCTGTTACAATTATCCGCACGCTCCCCTACAATACCTCACCCACATAGAAATAATTCATTTGCGACATCATCTGTGGGTTAGTGTTGACACTTTTTCACGATTTTAAATTAAAAATTTCAAATCCTTATTTTTGCATAATGCCTTATTACTTTTTCTATACAGGAAAAACGTATTCGAAATGAGAAAGTTTTGGACTTCCCGTTTTCGATTGATTTAAACGTTTTGAGATGTATGAACACAACTTGACCATAATAAGTACAAAACTTTAAATAAACGCCATAAAATGCAAGATCTCAGAACAATTGTTTCGGGTCGAAAAAATCGCGGCCTTTCATCAGGCGAATAAGTCAGACACAAATGGTGCATTGCAAACAAAGTGACGACGCAAAGCACATTGTTGCGAGGACTATGGTGTTTATTCAAAGTTTTGTATGTTTATTATTTTTAAACGCCAGCTCAATGGTGTATTTTTATTATTTTTACAGTAATTTGACTATATATCTAATACAGTCGAACCTCATGAACGTGAACACTGTTAATGTGAATTACTTTTAACATGAACTGTTTCCACAATCCCCGTAAAAATGAATATTACTTTAGTTATATGAAGATCAGTTACTGATAGCATGAACTGCTGATAACATGAACAGATTGTTTATCCCCCTTGAGAATTACGTTAGCGAGGTTCGACTGTATATATGTATCTCTAAATAATAATAACAATAAAAGACTGAATTAAAAAACTCTATCAAAGTCTTGTAAAAATTCTGTACTACAAAAGACTGTAAGAATGTTCTTTATTTCGTGTATTTTCGTTAATATAACTATAATTACATTTCAAAAGAATAATTAAGTTAAATTCAGAAATCTACTTGATTTAAATATTTTATGCTCACACAGTTGAACAAAGGCTACTCATTATAATAATTATTATGCTTGAAATATACTGCTTTAATGAATATTTAAATGTAAGTATGAATGAGGTGCGATACATCAAAGCTTTAATCCTAATTGTGGAGAAAGCTTTTGGGTACCGTTAGAAATCCTGTTGGGTTAATACTCTTATTAAACTATGAATATGCATATCATGTCATATCAGATTATAAGGACAATCGTTTGAAGTGTTTCTCTGAACTACTTAATAAAAGAAATGTTTTATTTGCTTAACGCCTTTGTATACACACACACACACACACACACATATATATATATATATATATATATATTATAATAATTACTATTACAGGGATGGAACACGGGCGCAGAATTCATACCACTATCAATGTAAGAAAATTTTCTACCTCTTAAATCGGCGATATTATAGGTAGAGAAATTTCTTAACCCCTTAACGCGTGGTGTCCTCGCCACGAGGACGCAAAATTTAAGATCCAGCTGCAAAAATTCATCCCGGAAATATTTTAGCAAAAATTCACGTTCATAACATATCAGAAAAGGCCGGTTTTTCAAACCTTAAAATTTAAAATTTCTTTTAGTTTAATTTAGTTCATGAATTCCGGTGGCAGTATAATTTAAATGTTTCAAATTGTCTTGCGCCGCAAAGGGTTAAACACATTCCGGTGTGAATTCTGCGCCCGTGTTCCATCCCTGCTATTATTAATTACGCTGCCACCAGTTAAAAAAAAAAGCCAGCGTTTTCTGCTACTGTCACTGTGTAAACGTAAGTCGTTGCGAAAAAAAATTTCGGGATGAGTTTTTGCAGCTGGAGCTTAATAATTCTTTCCTCGCAACGGTTAATATCCTTTACGTTTATTTTATTTTATTGAAATTTAAACGATTACATTTTTAGAAAGCATATTGAGTAGGCTAATATGTTTTGGCTGCATTTAATTTTATTTCTTTTATTTAGGTAGCCGACAGCTGCTCAAAATTTGAGCATCATACTTGAAAGTATTACAAAACTTTAGAAATTGTACATTATCGAAGTCAAGAATATGATCGGTTTCTATTCTGGTTATTATAATTATAAATCATGTATTTTCCTTGAGAGTTGGTACACTGCCAGCTACCTCCACACTATCAATGAAGCATGCGCACTGGCTCCTCAATATTCTGTACGTATACAAATTCCTTGAATATTCATGTAATGTTTGCCAATTATGTTGCAGTGATAATGATGAGGAAACACGAATGGGTTTCTAAAATCTAAATTTTATTTGTTTTTAAATGTATTTTAACTAAAATTTTGTCTCGTAAATATAATAGTTTTTGAAGGGTTATGAAAATTCAAGCATTTATTTTTGAGAACGAGACAAAATTACTACATTTTATCTTAAACTCAAGAAGTAATCTATATGCAAATTCAAATCGGCGCTTCACTATTGGTGTTGTACAACCACCTAAAATTTCAATTCGCCCACTCTACTCTTTCGCTCCGATTCCATATGTGGGCAATCCCACCTACATAGCGCGATCACTCCTAGCTTTATCTTAGAACAATATGATGTAATGTTGTAAAAGGCATGCGCGAATGTTTTCTGTAAAAGTAACTTTATACTAAATCGAGGTCTACAGCTTTCTAGATGACATTTTACCTTTATCTTTTATTCCGAGAGAGGAGCACTAACTCCACTATTTTCTGAAGAAGTATATTGTAATTATATTGCATATACTTGACCACAATCAAACTCCACATTAAATGCAATAACTATACCTTTTCTAAAGCCGATTATGATAAATAGGCTGGAAATTAAGGGGCATTTTATTCTATTCCAAGTAATATAATTCACAAGATTTTATATGAGAATTTACACCAGAAAAGTTACATGACATTGTTCTAAATAAATATAATAAGCAAGTAATTGATGCTAGGTTTAGATAGTATTTTATTACAGTTCGTGAAAGGGCGTCTCTCTAACATGGAGGTGTCTAAGGGCCGTATTCACCAAACTTCATTGATCGAGGATTGAACCATGGATCAGCAAATCCGAGAATCAAAGCTAGACTGGATTAAATTCCTACGGTATTCACCATCTGCCGATTACGTTTTGATTGGCCAAGAACGAAGATAGCTTTTATTCACCGTTCGGCTTCCTAGCCCAGTCGGTAGAGCGCCGGCCTCGTAATTGGAGGATTGCGGGTTCGGTACTCGAGCCGGTCAAAGACCGTCGTGTACACTAATGGTGGCTGGTGCACGTAAAATCTGTCGTGGCCGCAATGTCCTCCATGTTCCCATAAAAAATTATACCTCTGGGGGTCACCGAAGCGGGAGAGCCATCCCTTCCGTGGAGGATCAAAATTGCGATGGCATGTCTCCGGACCACCTCTAGGGGTGAGTCCCAGACCGTCGCCAATTGCCCATCTGCGCAGCACTAGTGCGACGTAAAACCCAATCTACCTACCTACCTACCACCGTTCGGCTTCAATTAATTAATCAATCGGATTAGAAGATTAGAAAGGGAAAAAAGCGAATTGGCAACATTGATACACGGTTCGCTCTTGTTTACTTCGCTTTTGTTTACTCACAGATTAAGAATCAATTTTACTTTAGAACATTTTTAAAAAGAATAATGACGCAGACGTAAACTATTTACGCGCACGATTTAAAATTTTGATTGTTATGGATAAGCGAAAAATTTTCTCAGAACTAGAGACTGAGGCGAAGTTAATGCATTATTCTTTTCTGTGGCAGATGACAGTCTATTATCTAACATTCGTATTAGAGATTCCACGGAATCTTTATTTAATCGATAGCGATATCGAAATGACACATTATCCAAAGAATCCAAATCATTTACTCTAATTTGATGCACCGTCCTTTCCCTTCTTTGAAATGTTTCCAATAGTTCTAAGCTTTCAATGTCATCTAGTGAGAATAGATCGTCAACGTCAGCCATGTTTGTTATTTGTTTACGAAGCTGAGCTGCGGAGTGCGCATACGTTACGAAAAGATCCGAGAATTATCTCTGTTAATCCTCCGATATTCGAGGATCGAAAACGAAGTGTTAAAGTAGCCGGTGAACTGTGGATTTTTATTGGAGAAAACCGATTTTCGTATGATCGAGCGATTACCACTGATCCGAGGTTTAATCCGAGTGTTAAGAAGTTGGTGAATATGGCCCTAAGTGTGATATCACATCAATACGCCGTTTGCAAGTGTTACCGGTCTGGCTTTGGGAGAAAAGAAAATATCCGTCTTTGAAACTTTTTTACGTTACAACTAGACGGCGAGAAATCTGTTGTGGTTGAGAACGAGATAAGTGTTTAAAATTACTATCAATGCCATTAAATAACAGTGATCTTGATATTATTTAAATACTCTTTTTTTAAATTCTGCATATGTATTGTGTGAAAAATAGTTTACCAACACATCATGATCCCTACCCTCCACTTCTGGGTGTTCCAACTTTCATTGTGTGCAATAGGAATTTTGTCTATACTGTAGTACTTTTACTATTTGTCTTATTAAAGACATTGAAATAGAAAAAAATGCTTTATTATTATATGCTTTAACTTATTATAATTCTGTTTTAGAAATTTTATAAAAGAAAGTTAGTTTCTAACTTAATAAATCACCATTTTTATGGAACCCTTGGGTGGTTGGAAAACTTTCCTATTTATAGACATAGAAAAAGAGGACGATAGGTATAAAAAAGGTTGACTACCCTTAATGTAATCATTCAAAATTATAGAAAAAATGATAGATTTAAAAAAAACCATAAATTAAAATCTGCGTTTAAAAAGATATTAGCTTAGAGGGCAGTATTAGACTAGAAATAAAAGAAAATAACTCGCACTGATTATTTTTAATTTAAAATAAACAAATAATAAGAATAGCAACTTTCCAGTGTTGCCATACTTAGAGATTTTCTACCATTTTTTCGGGACTTTTAAGACTTCAGGGGAAATGTTTGGGGAGAGAGATTTAGTGGGGAAAATCAAAAATTTTAAGAAAAAATATGTTTTTTTTTTTTTTTTTTTTTTTTTTTCTTTCTTTCTTTTTTCTTTTTTTTTAAATTAGTTAAAGATTGTTTTTTTTTCTAAAATCCATACCCTCTCCGTGGAAGATCAAAATTGTAATGGCATGTCGCCAGAACACTTTTTTTGTTGTTTCTCAGACTGTGTGAAATTGCCCATAGTGTACCACTAATGTAGCCTATTCATGCACTACTAAAATTCCACAAAAAATGTAGGTCAAATTTATCAGATGATAATGCATTAATTCTGGATGCTATTCAAAAATAGAAAAACAATTTTTTAAACTTTCTCATTATAAAATTTATCCTTGAAACGTATTGCTTGAAAAATATTGAATCATTCATTAATAATCAAGCTTAAAGTAAGCTGAATCAATGTAATCTAGGGTGCTAGATATCAAGTTTGAAATACCGAGCTTGATGCAAGCAAGCACTTTAGAAAACAAGACTCAGAAGGTTTCAGAGATTTTAAATTTTACAAAATTCCTTGTGTTTTGAAATTTATTATTATTATTATTATTATTTCAAATGGTGGTTTTTATTATAAAGAGTTCATCTGGGGGGAAATGTAAGCTTAAATCTATTAAATATTTCATTATAGCAATTAGTTGACTCTGAAGTTTCTTCGCAGGTTCTAAATCATTGTTTCCAGTAACGATATTATCCACATACACATCAGAGTGCTTCAGTTGCCAACGAGAACCTTTCACCATCACCAACGGTTAGTTGTTTTATAAACACCTAGTGGCATAAAACGGAGCTCTGGTAGTGCCGTATGTAGCAGCAGTTAAATTGTGAATTTTGACAGGATCAGTAACGGCATCATTCTAAATAATACGCAACAAATTTCTTTGCGTTTCATCCATTTTAATCATTCTAAACATTTTTCGAATATCAGTCGAAAAGGCATATTTATATATTCGAAACCTAAGTAAAACTGAAAATAAATCGTTTTGGAATACACCACCGTTCATCTACAACGAACTGAGGGATTCTCCAATACTGGTCATGCTCAATGCATTAAACACTACACGAAGAGGAGTAATGCTATTTTCTGAACGTTGCTACCATGATGCAGCAGATAATATGACACAAGTGGTTCTGTTTCTTCAATAACTTAATTCATATGACCCATATTTAAATATTCTGTAATAAAATTTCTATATAAATTTAACATTTCTGGATTTGCATTTAATATTTCCACAAAAATCGAGTATACTTAATGCGGTTTCCTTTGAATTTCCCAAAAAGCTAAGATCCTTAGATAAGGACATCTGAGTGTTAACTCAATTTTTTTTTGTGTTTCTCTATCTAGTTTGACGAGGAAAATATTCATTAATAAAGCATTGAAAAATTATCTCTATGGAAATCGAAAAGTTTCAATGATCTGAATTTTTTTTTTTTATGATAATGTCTAATAGACATCTAAGATCTTTAACGGATTCATGTTTCAACGGTTTTAATAACTCATAATATATTTTATATGAGTGTCAATAATCCCTCGACGGTTTTCGAATCGCTGTGCAAGGGCTTTAAAAAGAGAAGTAAAGTTATCATCTGTTGTTTCTATTAATCTGGCATCACCTCTTAAACAACCGCGTAAATAATGTAATTTTTCTCTTGGACTGAAAGATCAGTATTTTCGTTAATTAAACTATTAAAGTGGGTTTTGAACAGATTCCACTCTTCTTTTCTGTCGCTAAACATCGGCAGACTTATGTCAGGAAATTTAATAGAATTGCGTTTAAAATATTCATTTTGCATCAAATCTCAATTTTTATAAACAAAATTCTCAGTTGAATATTTGCTTTCATTAATCCCTTTGTGGCGCGCTGTCTTCACTGCGAAAACGCAATTATTAAACTCCCGCTACAAAATGTGATCCCAGAAATTTTCTAGAAAATATTTACGCTGATAACATAGCAGGACACCCCCTTATTAAAATCTTAACCCCTTAACGCGCGCTGTCCTCGCTGTGAGGACGCCGGAAATTTTTTAGCAAAATTTTACGTTTATAACATATCAGAAAAGGCCGGATTTTTTAACCTTAAATTTTAAAATTTCTTTTAGTTTATTTTAGTTCATGAATTCCGGTGGCAGTATAATTTAAATAATCCGAATTGTCTTGCGCCGCAAAGGGTTAAAATGTAAAGTTTCTTTCATTTTAATTTTCTTCGTGAATTCCGGTGGCAACGTAATTTAAACGAATTACCTTGTGCGATAAATGGTTTATAGAAGTTTTCCGACTTACCTCTATTTGGTAGAGCACACCATCAATCTCGTTTAGGCTTGCTTCTATTTCTGCGAATTTTTCATCACTTTATAGAGAATAATATTCTTCTTTGATATCTTCAAACTTAGCTTTGATTTTTGTTATTTTGATTTTTGGTTTTTGTCTAGTTGTTCTGATAATTCTTCACTTTAAAGGGTCTCTTTATTTACGATACTATCGCTATTTCTTTTAGTAATATGACATTTCAAATTTCCATATTTACGATTGAGAGTTTTTAATTTGTGCTCCATAGTTTGGGTTTGGTTTAAAACCGAAAATGCATTTTGAACATAATCTAATAACCTTAAATAAAATTAACTAACTGAGTAAGCCTTCGGTTCGACGGACCAAATGTTACAGAGGCAATGGACTGTAATCAAAAAGATTTAATTTTAACCATAAGTTTATTAGCATGCTCATTACTAAGCTGACCTAGCGTCCGCTAACTGCGGAGTACAAGTACATACCGACTAAAAAGTTGGTGTTGCCCGATAGATGGTGTTTGATTAACATTATTCAAATTACTTTAACATAATTGAACATTAAACAAAATTAACATAAGAGCAATATTAACATCAACTTTGAAAACAGCTTTATCACTTTTGTATTAAACACCAATTTCGCTATTTTCGAAGAATATAATTATCCTGAATCTACTTTAATGTAACAAAAACACCAAGTTAAACACAAAAAGCTATGACAAGAAAACCAGAGGTTAAGGGATATTTTATTCTAATTCACTTAATGTGAATGATGTGGTTTTATAAGATAGCTCACGCCAGAAAAGTTACAAGTAGTAATTTAAATGAATATAAAAAATGTAAATTGTTAGTTAATGCTATATAATTAATTGAATTTCATTTAATGATATGACTTTCGACAGCATGAACATGTCAAAATAATACATAATGATTAGAAATACGGATAGACGATTCATAGAAGCGCATGGATTTTTCAGCTCCACAAAACGTGAGCTATTTAGACTAGTCAACTTTTCAGAAGTATTGTTGGATTATGGGTTGACGTTAAACTTATAATCCGATAAAATATATTCATTAGCAGAGATCCAAAAACAATGGAGCGTGGTCACTGTTTTTAGTTATGCTTAATTTAAATCTAAAAGAGCTTTGAGAAAAAGAAATATTTAAATCACAATTTGAATAACTTAACCTTATTCATAAACTTTAAATCCTTTCAGAAATTTAAATTAAGTTGGATCTATAAATAAGATAATTTACACACATATGGTAAGGGAAATAAAACAGAATCAAAATTAAAATAAATTTAGTTTATTAAAACTAAAATGAAAGTTTTGTTGAAATAAAAAACAGAAAAAGAAAAATCCATTATGGCATTTTTACAAAACATATGCAGCTTTTGCACCGGCTTAGTGCTATCAATAATCAATTCCTTCTGAAAAACGAACATCAGCCTCAAGATACTCTCTATCTGCAGGCCTGAAAAAAAACCAAAGAAGGAAGCAAGCCAGGAAGCAAACAAGCGACTTATCACAGTCTGGTTTTGGTTTGGTTTGGTTTGATGAGCACATGAGATTTATTGCTTGCCTTTAGGGCCGCTTATATCTCGAATAATCCACACCACAAGGGTTTACAAGTTTTTATTACAAGAGCAGATACAAGAACATGAACAAGGACAATACATACATCCATGCCTTCTCCGGGATTCGAACCCGGGCCCAACTGTGTAGAAGTCAGGGACGCTAACCACTCCACCGTCTGGGCGGCATCACAGTCTGACTGAAGTATTTATACTTCTTCCAAGTACTTTTATTTGCATACTGACGCAATGCGCCCTCTGGGGAACTCTGTTGAAAAACCATTCGTGAATCAAATTCACTGCAGTTGCGGCTTGCGTTGGAGGAATGGAATTCAGAAGAAATGAAGCCGTGGCGATCATTACAGATTCTGTAACATGGAGTCAGAATGAAGAAACAAGGTTATTTTTCCGATGGAAGTCCAATTGTCAATATCTGACTGTCTCGTATCTTGACAAGTATGTATAGCATAGTCATGACCTAAATCAAAAACAATGAAATGCAATGACAAAAAGTGATATATGATATATATAACCGACATTTCATCGGTTCGATTCGCCTTTTATATATAACAAATCCCACTTTAAAAAAATTTTGGTGGCTGTTGAATAAAAAAATCGCGCAATCTGTACCAGGTGGCGCTGTCTACCACCAAGTTTCCGAGCCACGTGGAAGGCATCTATAGTTTAGGAGACTATTGTTTAAATTATGAATGAACATAGCATATAATCTGATGTTATGGAAACATATTTTTTGGGAAATTTTTTTATATGCTTAAGCTTATTCATTATAAATAAACATACATGTATATTTCTCAGTTTGCATTTTTTCATGAATTCATGATCTTCAAAATGTTTAAACTTCTAAAGATATTTAATAAAAGACTTAATTATTATTATTATTATTATTATTATTGGATGTTTAATAAAATCAATCAGGGAAGTATTTTTCAATATCTTTAAATTAAAAATATTAAAGAAAAAATATAACAAAAATCATGGTTATTTTTAATTTTTTCCCCTCGAAGGTTTACATAAAAATGCACTTGTTTATTTTTTCTTAAAAACTAATCAATTAATTTCAAAATCCCTCCCTAATTCTTTTATGTAGGTTCTATTAACTCTTTGCGCTCGGTATATTTTTCGTAAGACACGCCATTTGGTGTTCCTTTAACACGTCACACGTATAGTTTCCAACTTACTACCTTTTGGCTACCGAAAAATTGTAATAATTTATTTTATTTTACTTCATCATTAAATAAAATAAATCTTTCTGTTAAAAATTTCCGGTAGCCATAAGGTAGCCTATAGTTATACATTTTAGAAAAAATAACATTTCATTTGCAGAGGAACACCTTAAGGCTTGGCTCGATTTTTTAATAACCCCTCAGAAGGGACATACGAGTGATAAGGGTTAAGGCACCAAAAACAATACCAAGTCTTTTCGTAAATATCTGTTGAAGTTCATGTTGAAAATCATGATTTCATGAAAAAATGAAAACTTAAAAAGTACATTTTATGTATTTCAGACCTGTAAAAATATATTAAAAAGTACAAAAATTGTTGCCTGAAGACATATTTTACTGAAGAAAATTAAAATGATTCAATTTATAAGCATTAAATGGAAATATAGGCTTTAATTTGAAAACTCCTGTAAGGCCAGATCAGTGGTTCCAAGATCCCTTAACATTAAAAAGAAAAAAAAAAAAAATACTATATGAAAATATTTGTAGACGAGTGAGATAAAAATTAGTTGGATCCATATGAGCCCTTTTTATTATAATAAATTTTGTTAGTGTTGCATATTTTGGAAAGATATATAAATATTGCATTCGAGAAAATAGTGCTAGTATAAAAAGGAGCCTGTGGATCATAGATAACAACAAATCTCATTTCCTTATGAGATGGTATTGAGACTGGATACTTGTGCGTTGCTAACACATAAAATTAGGTTAATTATCGCATCCTTCCCCCCAAAATAGAAGAGGTTTATATATTTTTAAAATCGATAAAACAAATAATTCTGAAAACTTTTGTAGAATGTAAGACAGTTTATGAATGTAGTGTATCATAAATTGCTTTAAATTATAAAATTTATTGATGTCTAAACAAATACTTATGAAATTATCTAATTCAAATTAGCAAAAAATGAATATGTGCATTATTTTCTAGGAGTGTTGCAAAACAGTATATATTTTAGGTAACACCCCTACACCCATCACTAATCTTAAATTACAATGTTTTTCTTATTAAATCAGAGTTATTAAACCACCGGACCCTTGAATACCAATGATATTTTAAAGCAAAAGAACGCAAAAACAATTTTCATTTATAGTGACATTTTGTGATTTAAATAGGCCAAGATAAATTAAAAAACAGTGGTGTGAAATTATTCGGAGTACTAACAACTCAGTTAAATCTCTGTGTAGTCGATTATGATATACATCCACCACTAAATTTTAATTGCAATGATTTTCTGATCATTTCCAAGTCTTCATCGTAATCTGTCCTGGAAATGATTATGCAACCATTACAATGAAAATTTAGTGGTGGATTTAGATTAAATATTTCCGTGTATGTGGTAGCACTGTACGTATGATAACAAGCATCATTCTTCATAATGAGTTTACAGCAAAATATCGTCAGAAAAAACATCGCCCGTTAAACCATCGCCATGACAGAAAAAGCTAAGCAAAAATTTATATTATTGTTTCACTGGATATTGGAATGCAATTTTTTAAAGATCTTTTTGTTCAATAAAGATCTAAAAATTGCAAATTATTGCCTGATTGTTTTGGTGTCATGACAAAACTATTTCTAATACTTCTTTATTAGTTTCTTCCATATGCATAAAGAAAAAGTATTGGATTCGTGAAAATCTTCAACCTACGATTTTGAATGGATTTATACGTTTTTAGATGTTCTGAATACGTTTCAGCCGATGTAAAAAATGTCTGTGCATCATTCTGTGTGTATGTTAATAATTTTATGTATGCGTATAATTTTTAGTCGCTGTATCGCACGAAATACAGGACGAAATATAAATAAACATGATATTTGGTATGGACTAGACTTAGTTTATTGCTCAATAATTTTGGGGGTAAATCGCCTAAAAGGTGTCGTTGCTATGTTATGATTTCCTCTCTTTAAGAAAAATGCATACATCAGCTTGTATAATCTGTACATGTACTAAATCTGACATTCAGGGGATTTATTTCCTTTTTTTCTTTTCTTTCTTTCTTTTCCTTTTTCAGCTATACAGTTTAAAATTGAATGCATATAATTGATCGGAGGAGCGGCTACGTTGTAATTTAATCCCATTTATGAGAAGACAGTATCTCAACTTCTATGATATATAAATGTACCAAACTTGGTCCATTTGTGACATGTATATGTAAAAATAGCGTAATTGAATTTGGGTGCATAGCGATCGTCAGATTGTGCTTTTATGCACCTCTTATTGCTTTTCACGATAACGTTGTATCTCAAATTTTATGTTACATAAAATGAAAAACTTAATATGGGAGATATATAACACGAAAAATTATGTTAACCCTTAACTACTGTGACTAAAATTCTCTCACAACTACTGTGAGCGGTCTCTCAGACCGCTTGATTAAAACTTATTTAAAACGTCTAATAAATGGTAAGATATTGATTGTATGCTATTATTTATCTACTAAATTGTTTAATTTATCTTTTTTTTATTATTATTATTTTTTAAAGGGAATTTTGGAGAACTTAAACGGGTATCCCGACATATGAACGTGCAAGAGAATACCGATAGGGCAGCATTGCATCGATGAGCATGAATTATATAATTTTAAACTCGCTAGTGTAACTCGCTAGTGTTCTCACTAGTGTAACAAAAAATTATAGATGTAGTAAAAAAGTATTATTACTTGTGGATATTGCACTATAAAAAAATATTATTAGTTCCATAAAAAATACATAGTTGCAAACTACTACGGATTATAGCTAACGCAACTTCTCAGTTGAAACTTTTTCAAAATATACAAATATAATGTATATATCTTGAAAAAAAAATAGTGGTAGTCAACATCCGGAGCAGTTGGCATCGGTATTTAAATAAAACAGTAAATAGAATGAAACTTGCATACACATTTATTTTATTTTTTTTATATAAATTTACAAGTTCCAGAATTTCATTCTGTGTGAGATACACCGGACGTTTTCTTGAACTAGTCGAAGCCATTTTTTTTTCATAAAATTACAAAAAATATCATAAATATATCTAGAGAAACAATACTACTCATCGGACAAAAACAGACTCGTATCTGCTGTCAGCGGTCTCACATACCGCTAGAAAAAAGAAAAGTAGAAAAAAAAATAACTAAACCCCGTTCGCTTAATGACAAGTGGAATGTGACCTTGGCCGATCGTTTTAGGAAGGTAGAAAAGAGGGCCTGGATCATTACCTATTTGGAGGGGTGTTAATGAGGGCTAGAAAATGGCGAGCGGTCTGTCAGACCGATGACAGTAGTTAAGGGTTAACTGGATGTGTGCGTATGACGGCCAGAAGATGGCGATGCTGTTACTGATAAAATATAGTAAGTGAGATACATCCTTTCCGCAAACGAAATTTAAATGGTGCGCAACAGCATCAACTCGAGACATAAGAACATGAACTGAAACAACACAGTTTTACATACAATTTGTCTCACATATAATATTGATGTATTTAAATATAGTATTAGCTGCGATATTGCCTTCCCATAATAAGAATTAAATTGCAGCACAGCATCGCTACCTATAACGACCGATAAGCACTGAAATTTAATCAGCATATTTTTATCTAATATTTATCCCGTATACCAAGTTTGTTGAGATTATACACCACATAAGCTGAGATAGAGCCTCTTTTTAATGGAGAAAATTGCAACCTAGCTGCACCACTTGTATGACGATATGCTCCAAAAGCTAAACAGTACCAATTACGGGTAAAATCATCGAAAAATAAAATAAGAGAATTTTTACGAAATCAATGCCTTTTCCTTATATATATGTATCCGAAAGAAAGAATAACCATCGCAAAACTTAATCCATACCATTTCATATAATAGCGTCAACTACAGTAAACATGCACAAAGATTTAATCAAGATAGCTTCTCACAATTTAAAAAACTTCGCCCAGTTTTTACTAATAGCTACTGTGATATTATAGGAGATTGTGTGTGTTAATCGATAGATAATAGATTTCAGTTCAATTTAATAATTTTTAATCGACGACACAGTACAGAACAACACACAGTACACAAAGTTGATGTAAAAAAAAGAAGAGGACAAAGGCCGCTGTTAAACTATGGGGATAAACCCGCTCATTGATTGTTTTGGGAGATAAATCCGCTATTAAAGAATGGGAATGTACCCGCTATGCAAAACCGACTGCCATTGCAGCCGAAAACCAAACAAATAATAAATTCTTGTTTTGATCACATGACCTTGGAAACCAGCCGAGCTAGTTCGACATGCGCAGATGTCCGAACACGCCGCTCCACGTTGAAATGTGCGCAGCACATTCAAAGTTCTAGTCACATGAAAAAAAATTCAATGCAATATAATAATAAATGAAAAATTGAAATACAAAATACAATTACGCATAAAGATATTATACAAAGGCATATCATACAGTGATACTAAATGCAATATTATAAAGGTACACACAAGAAAAGAAAGAAATATTTTTTTTTTTTTTTTTTTAAGTCATTAATTGGCAAAATAGCTAATTTGGAAATAGCTCTTTTCCCTATACCATTTTTTGTCTTCATCTCTACAACTCTGACTCTATTGTTAGGTTCTAATAATGCAAATCCCGGATTTATCCTCTCTTTAGGCAGATCATCCATTTTCTGAGAGCATAATTTAGGGTTAGCCCTAAAATATTTAACACAATTATGGACAATTTTACGACACGCATTTCGAGCATTTAAGGGCCAATATTCTTGCCTAATATTATAAAGTAATGTTTGAAGGCCTGCATGGCGAAATTTCTCATGAAAATATTTAATAATTATCTCACTGAACTTACCCTTTGGCAATATTATAGGACGTTTTTTACCGTAATTAAAATCTGAATTATGTAACCTACCTTCAATTCATAATAAACTATCAGAATCCAAAAAAGGTATCAATGGGCGAAGTCCGCTGGTAGGAGAAACACATGTATTAATTTTTATACCTCTTAAGCCATTCCCAAATTCTCCCTTTAGTATGGTCTTTAGGATAAAATTTAGAGCAGCCCGTTTTCCTTCTGGACCTAGGTATCTAGGTTTTCTTTACTCTGGATTTCTTACATTACTTATAAACCTGAAAATAAACGCTAAAAAATGCACAATTTTAGTGAAACTATTACTAATATTTAAAATATGATCAACAAATTTCAAAATTTGGGTTGTAACATAAAAAGAAAAATTTGGTTCAGGATCACTAAAGCCCTTTTTAGCCTCAGGATAATAGTCACATTCTGAAACAATAATGTCCCCGTCTGAAATGAGCAAGTGCAGATCAATCAAGAAAGATGGGCCGTGTCACCACATAGAACTGTCTAAAAGTGAATTTATATCAGTACCTCTGGTTAATAGATCAACAGGATTGTCATTTTCGGAGCAATGATGCCAGGAATTTGGATCACTTAAAGTTTTTATTTCAATCACGCGATTCCACACAAACTGTTTCCACCGCTTAACTGAGGCCTTTATCCAGTACAATGCTATCTTGGGGTCGGACCAGTAGTACACTGTGGACGCAATATTTTTACTTATGATACGTTTTACTTTGTGGGTCAATCTTGCACTTAATAGGGCACCAAGTAACTCTAATCTAGGTAATGAAATTTCTTTTGAGGGAGCAACACGGCTTTTAGATGTTATGGGGTTCACTTCTATACTATTTTCTGTCTGCATACGTAGATAAATAGCAGTGCAATACGCTGCCTCACTGACATCGGAAAATGCGTATATTTCCACTGCAAGTACAGTCGGTAACAAAATTGTCCGAACACTAGCAAAAATTCCTATGTAAAAAGAGTACACTTCATACGGTTTTGTTAAATAAATCCTTGTCGAATCCTGTTCTTAGTCAGTGTAAGAACATGATTCGATAAGGATTTAGTTAACAAAACCGTATGAAGTGTATTTTTTTTACATAGGAATTTTTGCTAGTATTCGGACACTTTTGTTACCGACTGTACCTGGTTCGAGCAACTTAGGATTTTTCTAGGAATTTTTACTTCAGACAATCTAGGAAGCTCTTCACACCATTTTTGCCATTTTTCTTGGACATCGGCTGGCAACTGTCCATCCCAGGGTATTTTCTTCATCCATAATTCTTGGAATAGGCATTTGACTCTAATAGTGAATGGCGTGAGATGACCCAAAGGGTCAAATATCTTCCCAAATTCTTGCTAAAGGAGACGTTTTGAACTTGTTTTAGAGGACAAGAATTCTAATAAACATTTACTTCTAAAGTTAGACAATTCTCTTTTACAGCCCATGCCTAAGAGCTTTGCTAGATTACTTCCCAAGCTGATTGTAGAGTAGATTGTAGGACTTTCAAAATTCTATAAAACAGTTCTCTGTCTATGATGCCGTGTACCTTTCCAGGTTGGCAAAACGTAGGATCAGCAAACTCTACTAGCTTTGGCAAATTATTTCTTGATATGTCTAATTTATTTGTTATGATATAATCTGTGATCTTGGGAACAATTAAAAATCAATACTTTCCTTAAAAGTTTCATCTGCATTGAAAATAACACTACTAATTTTTCTCTTAAATATTCATAACCTTTGATCTCAATCCTAATATCATAGCGCAATCGGCAATTAATATGTTTGTGTTACAGGCTGAATCTAAAACAACACATATTTTTTTTCTCCTTCTGAATTTATCTTGAACAAAAACAAAGCACGTACTCAGTAAAACAGATTTTTTTCTTTCTTTCCAAGCTGCTAAATGAGCGTAACGCTTCACTAATTCTCGTCGCTAATGTAGGGGGGACCTCAACAGCTGCAGTTGAAAGAGGTGGGGGGGGGGTAGAATTCTCTCTCCTTTCAACTTTGATATTACAATTATTAGTTTCTTTTTGTTTATGGAATAAAGAATGATGACTCATTCCACATCTGTTACAGGCGAACTTGCACAAGCGGATGCTACATGGAATTTATTAAAACAATTAATACAAATTTGTTACGTTTTACGAAGTCAAATCTTTCAGGGGACATTTGTTTAAATTGTGGAAATTTTTACACAGAATGCATTTTTTTACTTTTGAATTAGATGCAGAATTAAGCATAAAGTTTTTCGTTTTGGGATGAAAACTGTTCTTATTTACTATTCTTTCAGCGGTATTTCTGGATACGCTTTCTAGAGTAGCAAGTACTTCGACTTTCAAAAAATGACATTAATTCCTCAAATTTTGGATATTCTGTTGACTGAATATTCAAATAATTTTCTAGCTTCCTTGTCTACCTTTAGTACTATAATATTAATAAGATTGCATCCTGTAAATTATTTCTCTTATAATCTAAAACACTCAGTGCCCTTATATTTTTATTTACGCAATCAATAAGGGATCTTAGTTCGTTAAAAGATTCCCGACGGACTTTTTCATTGTGCATTATCGCTGATAGGTGAGTGTCAACTAATATTCGGTGGTTTTCGAATCTTTCTATAAGTGCGTTAAATAATGAGGTAAATGAGGTAAATCATTTTTTTTTTTTTGCATCACCAGTTAAAGAAGCACGAAGATAAAGAATTTTGGAGCATCATATAGTTTAGTATTGTTGCAAATTAAGTTATTAAACTGTGTTTTAAATATGGAAAAATCTTCTATTTTACCATTAAAAAGAGGTAAGGGGATATCCGGCAGCCGGACATTAACTTCATCAGAACTTTTAAGTTCTAAATTATCATTTTTACTAGAAGTGCTCTCAGAAAATTTAATAGATTTAAGAAGCAAATTGAGTCTTAGCTCAATTCTTTCAAGGCGATCTTCCAGTTCAACTATTTCATTTTCGATTGCAGGTAAATCCTTCACATCTGGGATGTCATAGAACTGGATCCGGATATCACTCAGTTTACCTTGCAGCTCAGATATCTTTCTAATTTTTATTTCAAGCTCAATTGTGGAAAAAGAAGTATTTTGCATATTCAAATCAACAAAGGATTCTATTTTTGTTATAGCACCTTTTACGGCGCCTTTTGCTCTATTATGTTTTTTCACATTCACTCATTTGCTGAAAACTGCGATGATGACGGATCATTAATGTAGGAGATTGTGTGTGTTAATTGAGAGATAATCGATCACAGTTCTATTTAACAATTTTTAATCGCCGACACAGTAGAGAAAACACACTACACATAGTTCATGTAAAAAAAAAAAGAAGGGACAAAGCCCGCTGTAACACTATGGCGATAAACCAGCTGTTACAGAATGGGGATATATGAAAAATCGACTGCTATTGCAGCCGAAAAACAAACAACTAGTGAATTCTTATTTTGGTCACATGACCATGGAAACCCGCGGAGTTCGTTCGACCTGCGCAGATGTCCGAACAGATATAGCCATTTGAGAAATTGCAAAAATTAACAGCAGCGCCACTTTTCGTTAGATATGCTCTAAAATTCTTTAAGCATATTTTTTCATAATATATATCTATCGCACAAAATTTGTCACATTTATATAATTTAAAAGATGAGATGTAGCTTACTCGTAAGCGCAAAATATTGCAGTTCATCCGCACAACTTGTGGAGAACGGGACTTACCCATCCTAATTTAACTTGAAGCTGTAGGTTGAATGCTGCAAACTTACGTAATTAACTTTAAATTGACTTGGATCTGTAAATGAAATACTTAAACTATGAAGAAATGACAGAGTCCAAATATATAACATAAATGAGCTTTAATTGAGCATAAATAAGGAGGGGGGACGCTGGACTATAATAACATCTAGTAACTTACGACTTAAAATAGGCAGTCCTCTTAAATACTTTGATATTAATAAATAACCCCCGTTACTTTACTTTGCTTTACTAAATTACTCGCAAAGGATCTCAACTACTTTTATTTAAATTAGCTTCTAAAGCCGAGTAATCTTTCGATTAGCAGGAGGATTCCCTGACACTGCTATCTACTTGACTTACATCCAACCGCTGCTAACTCTCCTAAACAATCTTCCTACCAACTAACTTTAACTCCTCTCCAACTGACTCCCAAAAGCAATCTTCTTTCTCCTTTTATATTATTCAGTTTCCAAAATATTAGCATATTTCAATTTACAATTTTAGCTTAGGATCGGCACTAACTCTATTACTCAAATCGTATCCTAAAACAGCAGATTCACGTTTTACCCGCAAAGTGCGAGTTTTAATTGTAGCACTTTGCTATACCTGACAAACTTACCTTAAGATATGCAACCAAATAGATTCAACATAATTTTATATAATATTCATATCACATACTAAATTTCGTTTAATTATTTACTGAGCGTATTAATAAGCATTCCTTAAAATGGGATTAAATAGCAGCTATCAGCGCCACATGTCAGATGGTATACCTCCAAATTGAATCGGCAGTGCCTTACATTTCACGCATTAACATTGATACTTTTTTAAAGCTGAGCGTTTTTCTTTAACATAGCAGCGCCACCTGTTCGGTGGTGCATCGTAAAAAAATATTCGGCGTCAATCTAAGTCAAGAACCAACTAAATATTAAATTTGGTTAAATCCTGTTCATTGGTTCGTGAGTTACAGCATCCACAATATTTTACTAAAACACAGAGGTGTGCTATTTCTAAAAATTGTCGAATTTTGTTCAAGACATCACAAAATGAGTAAAATTACCGAAAATCGAAAATGGAAATTTTTACTTATCCCATATGTTTTTCTTATATATGTAGATGAAAGTAATTAATCAATAAAATTCACCAATAGACAGTCAGTTACATAGCTGCCAATACTTAAATTTATTTCAGAGTATTTTTAGCCGCAGTCGTGCTTTTAATTCATATTTCATACAATTTATTTTTTATTTTATTTATTTATTTATTTTTTATCGAAGATATACATTTGAAAAAATTTTACTATGCATAAAGTGGTGTGAAACATAGATGAGGATCAAAATATGCCAGCTATGCAGTTACAGTTCACTGTAAAACATTACGCTTTATATTAAAAATATGACAGCAAATAAATTCTTTCATTTATCCTTTTTACTTTCCGAACATACGCATGTAAGGAAAGTATTGTAATCATTTAAAAAATCCGAATTCGAGATTTTGTTGTTTCTATACGTTTTGAGGTCCTCTGAGTCCGTATTCACTATTTTTACGATGATATATGTATGTGTGTGCGTATGTATGTGAGTGAACACGCTAGCGTCTAAACGCTTTGTTCGAATGAGCTGTAAGTTTGTACGCATGTTGTAAGTAGCCATAGCACGAAACCTATTGATTTTGATGAATCTGGCACTTATAATTTTTTTTTACAGGGACACAAAGAAAAATTCTTTATTATTATGGTCTATGGGACCAAAATCTTAAAAGTGTGACAGCATCTTAACGCCTTATTCAGTTGAGCATAAAATTTATACTCATATTATAGATCACAGTTACTCAATATGTATAGATTTTGGAGAATCTAGCACTTATAGTTTTTTTACAGGGACACAATGAAAAATTCTTTATTATTATGGCCTATGGGACCAAATTTTAAGAAGTGCGATAGCATCTAACCGTCTTATTCAATTGAACAAAAAAATTACACACATATTTTTGGTCACAGTTTCACGATCTATATAGGTTTTGGTCAATCTAGCACTTCTAGTGTTTTTACAGGGACATAACAAATAAATCTGTATCATTACGACCTATGAGGTGAAATTATTTAAAGCGCGATAGCATCTAAATGCGTTATCCGTTTGAGTGGAAAATTTATATATGAGTTATAGGTCACCATCATACAAACTGTATAGATTTTGGTGACTCTAGCACTTAACGAGCTTTACAGGGACACGATTAAATGTTGTTCATCATTAAGACCTATAGGCTTAAATTATTGAAAGTGCAACAGCGACTAAACTCCTTATTCAAATTAACTGAAAGTTTATATACATGTTATACGTCACTGTTACACGAACTTTATGAACTTTAGAGAATCTAGTACTGATGGTTCTTTTTACAGGGACAAAATGCAAATTTTTTTTATAATTGCGGCATATGGGCTCAAACTTTAAAGTGCGATAGCGTCTAAATGCCTTATCCGATAAAGCTGAAAATTTATATAAATATTATAAGTCACTGTTACACTAACTATAAGCATTTTGGTGAATCTAGCATTTGCAGGTTTTTACAGGGACACAATGAATTATTCTTTATCATTATGATCTACGTGTTTGGTAAAATAGCGTTAAATTAAACATCGTGTACTATATAAAGGAAAATACCCAAACACCCTATTATAATTTTCTCTTTTGTTTATTTAACAACTCCTCTTACTTTACATTATCTACAAAACCGTTAATTACTCAATGTTCGGAAAGTCGAGTGGAGTCACTCCAGATTTTTTTTAAGTTATTGATTATCTCAGATATATAAAATTTATAGTTACTACTTATTCACCATTCATTCACACAGATAACCACTTTTACGAATTTTTGATTCGTAACAATTCCATGCTATTTGCGGATGTCTTGATTTTATCCCTGTGTTAGAGAAAAATTAAAAAAATTAGAAAAATTAAAATAAAATAAATATAATTAAATGTATTTATCTCCTGTTGCAGAAAAGCGTCTGCTATTGAAGACAATCATTGGTGAGAGTGAATCGACGATTTAACGCGTTACAACATCACCAGAAAAAACGTCAAAGGAAGTCAGATTTCAAAAATGTAAATATTTTTTTTTTAATGTTATCAAAAATTCGAAAATCATTCATCATGAGGAGTCAAACCGACCTCCATGTAAATTTTTGTGGCTTTGCAGTCAGCTGTGTTTGTGCACAAAGCGACTGACATATATGGACGTTGACCTCTTTTATTTTATATAAAAGTAAAACTTATTCTTTGGTAATGTTTCTGTCAACTATGTTTTTGGCACTGTTACGTTTCTACGGTCATGTTTTGACGTCAATGTTTGACGTGCGATGATTTTACCAACAATGTTATGCATACCTACCAACATCTCAATTTATATTCCGTACTATTATTCAGGGATGGAACACAGGTGCAAAACCACTACCAATGATACTAAATACACGATATTATATGTACAGAAATTTCTTAAAGAAATACCGGTATGAGTTCTGCGGTGTTCCATCCATGATTATTAGTCCCACCTTTCCTTTCACACCAGTATATTTTTATCGTATATTTCTTCTTATTTAATCGCAAATGAATTTGGAAAATATTACTCTACAAATTTGCTGGTGTGAAGAAAAGGGCGGGATTAACAATACTACGGTTTTGGCGGGTGGGGTTATGATATGATACCCTTCAAAATTAGTGAGCGATATTAAATAAAAAGTCGCCACAATTTAACTAAATTGATTTCTGAATAAAAAAGCATAAAACAAGCATAAAGCAGACTTTCTTTACATTCTGACAAGTCGCTTCACAAAAAATGAGAAGCAATATCATCTCATTTCTTATGCGTGGCACCTTTTATTAATATTCATCTAAATTAGTGTGTTATTATAAAGCATCCCGCTGAAAACAACCCGTTTTGAGGAAAATGGTTTCATCAGTCACAAAAAACACATTAATTTTTAAGATAAATATATTTAAAAAAATTTTACAGAAAGCATTTTTTTTTTTTTTTTTAAATGCCCGTTTGAAAATCGATTTTTTTTTTTTTTTTTTTTTTTTAAGTTGCTGGTGAGAATGACGATAAAGTTTAACTCAAATCGAGTAATTTTCATTTACATGCGGTTTGAAAAATTGCTATTACTTCCTATTTCAACACTTGGTTTTAATTCTCCATTGCCCATAATTCTGCTTCACAAAGCTAGGAGGAAATAGCTTTAAAATTTCAAATAAAAAGAAATAAAAAAAGATATATAGTCAGACGCAATGTGAATACGCGAATATTATCCGTAAAAGTAACATTTTACTAAATTGAACTCCACAACTTTCTAGTTGACATTTTGCTGTTATCTTTTACTGTTTCCGAAGGAGGATTACAAACTCCGCTATTTTCAGAACAGTTATATTGCAATTATGCTGAATTTACTTGACTATAACAAAACGCCACATTAAATACAATAACTATACCTATCCTAAAGCTGGCTATTATAAAGAGATCAGGAAATTAAAGGGAATTTTATTGTATTCCAATTAATATAAACCAGAAGATTTTATGTAACTCACACCAGAAAGTTGCTTGGCAACATTTTAAATAATAATTATAACACTTAATTTAGAAATTATAAATAAATCGTATATATAATATGGTTCGTGATATGGTGTCTCATGCAAAGAGATGCCTAATTGCAGTATGAGAGCATTGTTATTGGCGGTTGGATGAAAAAGTCGCGCAATCTGGCAACACTCGATGAGTGTGTTATATTACTAATCGAGTCCATTATAGCAGGGCACTAGCGCTTTATTCCCAAGCTTGATCCCTATGAAGTGGATCGTTCTATTTAATTTGTAGGTAAGACCGTAGAATAAAGAGGGGTACGATCTCCAAGGATACGACATATTCCGATTTCAGATTTTTCTCTCTCTCTCTCTTTCTGTCTCTTCTTTTAGGAGCTAAATGCACTGAAATGGTAGTAGGAGGGATTCAGTCTGAATAGAATTACGAAAGATTTCAGTTTCGAACTTAGATTTTCCTTCTCTATCTCTCTTAATACATGCAAAAAAAAAAAAAAAAAAAAAAAAAAAACAGTTTCTTCTTCTTCTTCTTTTTTTTTTTTTTTTTTTTTCCTTCTCTTAATATATGCAAAAAAGAATTTGAATTCAGATAAAAAATTTACAGATCTTACGAGACTTGGTAAAATTTAACAGCTATTTTTATGAAAATTTTCCCAAATATTACTAAACAGCAAGTATAAGATAGATTAAAAAAATAAATTAAAATAATAGGAAAAAGGAAAAATTTAGGAATAATTAAAATAAATAAATAAATAAAGCAATTATTTTAATGTTCTTTTTCACTGTGAAAAAAAAATATATATATTTCATATCGTTCTTAAATTGTAACAGATTGGACAGATTTCAAGGTCCATCACTGCCCCCCCCCCCCCTTTACCGAAAAGAAAGGAGCTAAATGTTTTCTTACAGTTGTGAGTGCTATTATGTTTTATTTCACTGAACAAAACAATCAATAAGTATAAAATCTTCTGAAATGCAGAATTTGTGTTACTCAATACCAGTAAATGATAAGAGACTGCATGAATGAATGAATAAATTAAATTTTAAAGTTACAATTAAAAACTAGTATGTTGTGGCCACCACAAGACTTTGTTCTATATTTTTTTATACAAATTCACTCAGTAACAATATTAAAAAAATAATAATAATAAGATTTTTTTTTTCTAATTTTTTTTTCTTTTTTTGTTAAAAGTAAAAAAAAGAATCGATAACTTTGTTTTAAATTATCACAGATTTGTAGTTCAACCATTAGTTTTAAAGGTATGGACGAGACCTTTCGAAAGATACCATTATGAAAATTTACCACCCCGGGGGGATACTTCCCCTCCAGGGAGGGGGGAGCGATGCCCCCACATGCACAGAATTTTTCTCCTAGTTAACTACTAGTATTATCAAAAATTCATATTAATTTTACAATCACAAGTTTAAAATAACTCTCATTATTCACATTTATACGAAATTTTGTTCTATATTGCCATGTTAAAAGTTTATAAAAAATGCGATCACAGCGCCACCTGTTGAGCGATTGATCCCCAAATCTAATCAGCACCAGTTCATGTCAGTGTGCAATTAAATACCAAGTTTAGTTAAATTTCCTTCATTGGTTCGTAAGATACAGCGTCCACAAAAAAGTAATACAGACAGACATTTTCTAAAAACTATCAATTCGTGTTCAGGATATCCCAAAACGTGAAAATCCATCAAAAAATGGAGGTCAAAAATTTTCACGAATCCAAAATTTTCACGACAATTATTACTTTCTCTATATTACATATAGAAGAAAGTAATAATTGATATGTGTTTGCCCCATCATTCTGTCTGTAGTCAAAGTTGGTAGACGGGTAGTGTCATGCTAGATCCAAAGTCACGATCGTCGACCTGACCTGACCGTTTGGATTTGTCTGAAGTTTTCCCTGAAACTCTCATAAACACAGGATATGACCTCTTAGAAAGCCCCCCCCCCTCCACCATAGGGCGCACTCAACCCAGACCTACGATCCCCGTGTCACTAAGACTTTACACTGACACAATTAATATGTATATCTTATACAAATTCTGTCCTTAGTGCTTCATAAAAGGTATCTTTTTTTTTTTTTTTTTTTTTTTTTTAATAACAAACTTGTACGTAAAGTACCCCTCCGAAGCCCCACAACTCCCTTACATAAATTTTAACAAAAGGATTATCCATGCTCATTTGACAAATTTTTATTATCATTAGTACTATTTATTTTGATTTTTACTTTATTCTAAATTCAATAGAAGAGAATATTGGATTCGTAAAAATTTTCGACTTCCGGTTTTCGATGGAATTATACGTTTTGAGAGGTCAGAATACGACATGGCCATTTTTAGAAAACGTCTGTCTGTGCGTGTGTGCGGGATAAAACTTTTGTTGCGACTGCATCTCAAGAATTACTGCACATAATTGCATATAAATGTAAAAGCAGATTTACCTTTATCTAAATTAGTTTCTATCAGCTTTTGGTGTCAGTTGCTCAAAAGGTAGCGCTACTAGACCGCGATATCCACAATTTCAGGAAAGGCTATATCGCAAGAACTACAGTACGAATTTGCATGCAAGCTTACATGAAGATGCACTTTGACATAAGATAGTGCCTAAAAACATTTAGTGTCAATTGTTTAACAGGTAGCGCTGTTACACAACAATTTCTACAATTTAAGTGAAAGCTATGTCTCAGGAACTACAGCACAGAATTGTACATAAATTGATATGTAGACACGCCTCCTCATAAATTAGTGTCCAACAACTTTTGGTGTTATTCTCTCAACAAGTGTCTCTGCTATACGTCGAATTCAGCACTTTCAGGGAAGGCTATATCTCAGGTTCTATTGCTTAAAATAAAACAAAACTCGATATGTAAGAAGTCCATTATATGACATTATGCAAAATCAGTTTGGATGCTTATCAGCCAATAAGTGGTGCTGCTATATTGCAAATTTCCCCCGAGAATGGGAAGACTATATCTAATCTTCAACGGCATGTAACTGTACAAAACTTGATATATGAAATAACCATTATGAAAGCGAATTGTTTAAGATTTTATTTTGAGAGAATAAAAATGTCTTTCTTTTTTTATATTTAGTATTAATTTTTTCTAAGATGAAAATCATCTGCGTTCATTATAATACATAATTTTAATAAAATATTTTTACTGAGTAAATTTCTGTAGGAAAATATAGAAGAAAGTCTTGGGGTAGCCAAAACATGCTAGTTTATATATATATATATATACATACGAAAGAATTTGATTCATATTGTTTTTTTACTTCAGGGTTTCCAATGGCTGTACACGTTTAGAGACGTCTAGAACACAATTTGACTACATTTACTTTCTAATAGTACTGGATTCGTAAAAATTTCCGACTTCTAGTTTTCGATGGATTTGCAAGTTTTGAGAGATCCGGAACACGATTTGACCATTTTTAGAAAATGTCTGTCTATGTGTGTGACAAAAAATTTGTGGCGACTGTATCTCATGAACAGAATTACATATAAATTTATATGTAGATGCACCTTCAGCTAAATTAGTGCTTATCAGTTTTTGGTGTAAATTGCTCAACAAGTGGCGCTGCTATACAGCGATTTCCACAATTTTAAGAAAGGCTATATCTCAGAAATTACTTCACAGAATTGCATATACATTTATATGTAGATGTGCCTTGACATAAAGTAGCGCCTGTAAACTTTTGGCGTCAATCGCTTAAAAGGTGACACTGCTACACAGCGATTTCCGTATTTCAGGGAAAGCACAGGTTCTATTATATATAATGAAACAAAATTTAATATGTGAGAAAGTCTTTATGAGACATTATGCTGATTCAATTTAGATGCATATCGACCAATAGATAGCGCTGCTGTACCTGTACACCAAGTTTTCTCGAGAACAGGTAGACTATATCTCAACTTCTATGGCATATTACAGAGATGCCAACATTTTAATTTATTCCGGAGCCTTTTTAGCCCCGCTTTTATTACATGCCACTTTTTGTTAAGAGTAAATTCTATTCACAATTATTTCAAATTGACAGTGTTATTGGAATAAAACTTCAACACTATGAACAACAGAAAAAGTAGATACATAGTATTTTAGGTATAAAATACTTTCATTAACAGAGAAGGATATATATATATATATATATATATATATCGTAAATGGAATAATTTAAAAATACATGATTGAATGAAAAATAGAAGCTGTTGCAACATATATTACAGATTAAAATACAATATAATTGAACAAGATTATTAATAATAATTTGTAAATTATATTTTAATTGTATTCCTGCATTTACAATTATATTATTCAAAATATGTGAAAAATATATTAGCTATATTAAATTCTTCTGCCATGTGTTAAATATACATTCATGATAATGAAAGATAAGTAGACTTGACGCACCTGAAATGAATATACAGAAACGATCTTGTGAGACTATTTAGCTGTAAATCTTTATATTAAAGCAAAATATTAAATCAAGCTTTTTGCTGACACCAACTGACCAAAAGCCTGAGAAATACAAATATAGTAAATAATTCTGTTATTCGAGCATTAAAGACTCCTTTGTCATTTAACGTACTATATCGAATTAAATATTTTAATTAATGAGATAAATTATAAAATTTATCTTGACAATCAAATCCTTAAAACGAATCAAGCAATGATCATAAGATTATCAGGATGACAGGATAAGAAGGTCTATGAATAAGAACAAAGATAGAAGCAAAACCGTAAACAAAAACATTACCCTGCCTCGCGCGTTCGCAATCACAAAGCTTCCTATCCATCCGTCTACGGCAGTGTTGCCAGATCAGGGGCCTTTTTTATTCAATATCCACCACTAAATTTTAATTGGAACGGTTAACTTATCACTTCGTAGATAAATCATCTATCATGTGTATCGAACACCACATCTCAAAATTATTGGTAAAAAAAGTCCCCAATCTGGCAACACTGGTCTATGGTCTGTCTTACCTGCAAATTAATTAGAATGATCCACGTCGTAGGGATCGATCTTAGGATTAAAGCGCTAATATTAAGGGGCTTGTCCCGAAAGTGTTTAGAAATAATGTGCTAATGTTAAACCTGTGTGAAAAATCGAGAAGGATTTCGCATTTTAATATTTTTGGATTTTGCTTTTTGTACATGATATTTGAGATCAAATCACAGGTCGCCGTTTTAATAAATTTTCGATTTCTCTTATTGTTTGATTGTGATGTTAGCTGCAATATTAGAAATTTGAAAAACGAGAGTATTGTTCTATTTATAACTATATAAAAATCGACACAGGAAACATTCTTAAAATTTAAATTGCAATTGGCAAACTTTCCAAATACTTTTTTTTTTTTTAGAAGTTTTGCCAATTTCGTAAGTCAAAAATCCTTCTTGAAATGTTGGAAATTTTAATGAAAGTACTGAAAGGTTCTTGAAATCCACGCCTTCCACCAAACTTGCCTTATCTGCTTGACTGATGAAACAGATTTACACAGATCGCAGTAACACAGCAGGTGGTTTGTGCTACGAGATGGGAATGAAAATGGAAATAGAGAAAAGATTATGTTTCCTTACAAGCGCACTTTTAAACTCAAAACATGATTTTTCTTCTCTAGTTCGTTTCTAAACTAGTTATATAATTTTTAATAGTATTAAGATTATTCATTACCTTGCCTTTTCAGTTTAAGGTACACAATTTAGAATTTTACTATTGGAGAATTAAAAATAAATAAAAAATTATACAGACACGACATTATTTCATTATTTAAAACATGAAAATCTGACATTGACAGATTTTAATTTAGTGCCAGAGGCCTACTGCCAAACTTGTTAATATCGACAAATTCTTCTTTAGTTAATTCGTGACGATCTAAATTCCATGATAAAATTTTCATTAAATCAAACCAATGTGTTTCAGCTGCAGATACTGTAACAAATAACGTTGGAAGTCCAAACTGTCTTATAGCCGCAAAACAACGTTTTTTCTCTTTTTCCCAATGAGGGGGAGGTGTGCCTTGGGGGGGACTCATGTCAAAGGAGTGCATTGGGGGGGACTCATGTCAAAGTTGTACCTTGGGGGGGACTCATGTCAAAGTTGGGCCTTGGGGGGACTCATGTCAAAGTTGGGCCTGGGGGGGACTCATGTCAAAGTTGTGCCTTGGGGGGACTCATGTCAAATTTGTACCTTGGGGGGGACTCATGTCAAAGTTGGGCCTGGGGGGGACTCATGTCAAAGTCGTGCCTTGGGGGGACTTCATTCAATAAAACCCCATTCAATAAACCGACTGAAATAGGCCCTTAGCACTATTAAGAGTGACGTATAAAAATTCGACAACGCTGTACCGACTGAAATAGGGGTACCTTGGGGGGGACTCATGTCAAAGTTGAGCCTGGGGGGGGACTCATGTCAAAGTTGTGCCTTGGGGGGACTTCATTCAATAAATCCCCATTCAATAAACCGACTGAAATAGGCCCTTAGCACTGTTAAGAGTGACGTATAAAAATTCGACAACGCTGTACCGACTGAAATAGGGGTACCGTGGGGGGGACTCATGTCAAAGTTGGGCCTGGGGGGGGACTTCATTCAATAAATCCCCATTCAATAAACCGACTGAAATAGGTCCTTAGCACTATTAAGAGTGACGTATAAAAATTCGACAACGCTGTACCGACTGAAATAGGGGTACCTTGGGGGGGACTCATGTCAAAGTTGGGCCTGGGGGGGGACTCATGTCAAAGTTTTGCCTTGGGGGGACTTCATTCAATAAACCAACTGAAATAGGCCCTTAGCACTATTAAGAGTAACGTATAAAAATTCGACAACGCTGTACCGACTGAAATAGGGGTACCTTGGGGGGGGACTCATTACAAAGTTGGGCCTGGGGGGGACTCATGTCAAAGTTGTGCCTTGGGGGGACTTCATTCAATAAATCCCCATTCAATAAACCGACTGAAATAGGCCCTTAGCACTATTAAGAGTGACGTATAAAAATTCGACAACGCTGTACCGACTGAAATAGGGGTACCTTGGGGGGACTCATGTCAAAGTTGGGCCTGGGGGGGACTCATGTCAAAGTTGTGCCTTGGGGGGGACTTCATTCAATAAATTCCCATTCAATAAACCGACTGAAATAGGCCCTTAGCACTATTAAGAGTGACGTATAAAAATTCGATAACGCTGAACCGACTGAAATAGGGGTACCTTGGGGGGGACTCATGTCAAAGTTGCGCCTGGGGGGGACTCATGTCAAAGTTGTGCCTTGGGGGGACTTCATTCAATAAATCCCCATTCAATAAACCGACTGAAATAGGCCCTTAGCACTATTAAGAGTGACGTATAAAAATTCGACAACGCTGTACCGACTGAAATAGGCCTCTAGCACTAATAAAAATAAATAAGTAAGTAAAGCTTTATATTTTCTAAAATACAAAGCCTTTTTTTTTTTCTTTGTAGTGAGTTACTCCCATCCACTAATTAGAGTAGAATTGTGTTGTGTTACAAGGTTTAAGGTCACTACACTCGATACATAGGTCTAGGTGGGATGTCCTCAGTGAAGGTCTTTCTAATGTGTCCTAACTCGTATTCACGCTCGAGCTTTGGATAAAACCACGGAAAACACCGAATCAGTTACGCCGGCATATCCCGTTTGCCAGCTGCGAGAAAAGAATCTATTAGCCACTAATGGGGTCAAATGAGGCAGAGTAATTTTGCGGTTTCGTCTTAATGTGTGGTCTATAGAAACCCCGTGCGGAATTTAAGTAAAATCGGCTAATAAATGTAGATAAGTTGCATACAAAATCCATAAAAATAATAAAAAATAAGATAAACTTTCTATATATATGTATATACACTATCTACCAATAAGTATTTGTTTTTCAAATTTAGACGTTTTTTCAAATAACTAAAAAAAATCTTTAGCAATAATAATCTTAAAACTTTGGTGGTGTAAAGTACTAAATATACCTCATATATATCAGCAAAAGTTGAGTCCTAAAGAGGAAAAGGAAACCAATACAAATTAAAAATAATAATAATGCTTTGGATCACCCTATAAAGTGTTTTGAATGCGTTTTGTCTGTAAGATGTGATTATGAATATTCATCTAATTATCTATATAATTTTTTATGAAGCTACCACGTATATTCATGGAGATATAACAGTTTTTTAAAAATTTGAAGGAAAAAAAAATCAACTTTATTAATTACAACAGTAGGGTATTAGATCCAGAGAAAAGCCATTTTTAGAAAATTTGACATACTACATTAGACACAGTATATTGCAATCAGAACACAAAAGTGTTAAATATCTTACGATATATGAACATTTTCGCTAAATAATTTGTAACTACGCATGCGCTAGCTTTTAAAAAAATTCGTTTGTATAATTTAATAGCCAAAATTATTGAGCAACTTACATGAAATACTTAAACGAATATCATGTAAATTAAAAAAGTTATGGGAGATAAATCAGTGTTGGACATAACTGATTAAAAAATAATTGAATTACAATTGAATTACAATTAAATTACAATTATAATTGTTTTGCTATCAATCGATTAACAGGTAATTGATTGTAAATAATTTGAATTACTTATTCAACTTATTTGTAATCAATTACTTGTTAATCGATTGACAGTAAAATAATTACAATTGTAATTCAATTGTAATTCAATTACTTTTTAATCAATTATGCCCATTATGCCCATCACTGGATAAAATGAACAGAATTTCAGTTCTTCTCGGAAAAAAATATAAAAAAACAATGAAGGTTTTTTTTTTTTTTTTTTTTTTTTTTTTTTTTTTTTTTAAATCAATATTTGTTTATAATGAGCGAACACTGTGTTACCATTGGACATTGATTGATTCAAAATAAAAATATGAGTAAACCCCCTTATACAGAAGCTGTTCGCACATTTTTTAGACGGTTTTGATGGAGTGTACTGAAACAATTTCACTCATATTTCGTGTTTTATTTGTTCAGTTTGATAGTCCTTGTTCTTAACTATCATTCTACACCTTTCTATGATAATAAAGCTTTTTATAATATCGGAAGAGGTATATTTTTCTACTCTTCTTGAACGGCTTTCCAAAGTCCACAAAGCGTTGTAGGTCGGTGTTTGGATAATGCTGATTTTAAGAGTCGAAAAAACACAAAAATCCGACAGTGATACAGCAGGAGATTTAGCAGGAATATCAGTGAAGAGTATGGTTTTAATTCCCGTTTTTTTGTTCCATTTTTTTTCTAGAAAAGCAATTGCGGATTGTGATGTGTGGCTGCTTGTTTTGTCTTGATACTGTTCAACCGATTGATAGCATTGTGGATAAAGATCTGGATTTTCATTTTTAATAATTGGAATTAAAATATGTTCTTGATAGTATTTAGAGCTGATTTTGACATTTTTGTCACATTTCTTTTGCTTTTATCTTGCGCTTGTATAAAAAACCAGTGACAATCATAAATCCTTTAGAAAAACTTTCTTTTGATTCTTTGAACCATGTAGAAAAAAAAAATTTCTCCACTTTTGTGATAAGAAATTGATCTTTTTTTATTGCAACTACTTAAATAGACCCAAGCATCGTCTACTGTTGCGACATTTTTCCATTTTTCTCCTGATAAAGGCTTTTCATAAAGATTTCACTAAAAACTCACTTTGGAAAGAGCGGAAACCTATCCTTCCATCCACTGCCTTTTTAAAAGCGCATTTTTGCATCTAAACAAAAATTCTAAATATCAGAAGATAAATAAAACTTCCAAAAATATAACTGTTGTGAAAATAAAATTCTCCATGCAAACGATTTTTTCTTACTGCGAAATAAAATAGTCTAAAAAATGTGCGAACAGCCTCTGTAGTTTAGCTTTTATTTTGAAAGAACTGAAATTCTGATCATTCCATTTCTTTTTTTTTTTTTTATTTACACTAAATTTGTTTGAGGATTTCATATAAGTTGCTTAATATTTTTGTCTATTAAATTATGCAAATTACATTTTTTTAAAGCTAGCGCATGCGTATTTAAAAATTGTTTAGTAAAAATTCTCATATTTCGTAAGATATTTAACATTTTTACATTCGGATTGCAGTATGCTACGTCTGAAGTAGTATGCCAAACTTTCGAAAAATGTTGGACGGACGAGAAACATGTTGCCGACGGCATCAGCTACCAGAAACTACTCTTTAACTACATTACTTGCGACCATGGAAGCCTCTGCGCAAGTGCGCATTCAACGAGTCCACTAGCAAAATAGAGGAGGCAAGCTTTTCGTTGAGAGAAAATAAGCGATAAGGGAATACCGAATGACTGGATTCTCACTGAATTCAAACTTGTTGATCAGCTTGGAAACCCTCGAAGATTTTCGACCCGTCCTCACTGCTAGGCGTAGGAAACGTGGTTATACAATAGACTTAGAACGATTTAATTGGATTCTTCTTCTTCTTCTTCTTATTATTATTTATAAAGTGGTGTAAAAAAATTGCGATATTTTTGCCTTCCTTAAAAAATAAATAAATAAATAAATAAGTAAATAAAACTCATTTAAATATAGAGACTTCACAGTGTAACAAATTAACTAACGATTAATTTTCGGATTTCTTATATCATAAAATGTATAAAAACGTAGAAAATTCGAATAACGTGTATAAATTACATATTTCATTTTTTTTTCTCTCTCTTTTTCGGATTTAATGGTTCACAATACAATAGTCAGTTAAAAAATATTTTTCTTTCGGTTATTTTCCTGCTTAATTTTAATATTCCATTCTTCGCTTCGTGTGCGAACCTAAAAAGTCATCTTAAATTTTTGGATAAAATATCTCGATCAGTTTTAATCATAAAAGCTTACATATTTTCCATGTTGGAGTATCAAGTTTATTTTATTAAACATAACCTTAGACCTTTGGAATTTTAGAAATTGGTTTTTAGATATTTATGTTAGCTATATTTTAAAGCAAAAATTTCACGTTTATCTGTTTTTTTCCTTGAGATATAAAGTATTTTTGTGAAATCACGATTTGTACATGTGAAATCACGTTTTCCTCCCCTTCTCCCCCTTGGGGTCTGATTTTACAAAATTCCAGATATTGGTTTTTAGGTATTTGTGTTAGCTATGTTTTAAAGCAAAAATTTTACAGATATCTGGTTTTTTTTTTTTTTTTTTTTTTCTTCTTTGAGATATAAAGGTTTTTGTGAAATCACGTTTTGCCCCCTCTCCCCACTAGGTGGGCGGTATATATAAGATCGCTTCATAGGGGGTGTTTACACTATATGTTGTATAATCGACACAGTTTCGAGTCAGTGGCTCCAGTAGATTTTCTTGCGCTAATGAGTCAGTGAGTGAATGAAATTACTCATATACATAGATATTCTTTTGAACTAGGCCCATGTTGTGTATTGTAGATTTCCTAAAATACTGAAAATATTTCTATATAGTATATTTGTGCAAAATTGATGAGTAATTGCATAATAATGCATGAGACATACTTTTTTTTGTTATGTCGTTTATCTGTCTTTTAAGTATGTTGTTTATCTTTCAATGCCATTATCAGAAATAATATTTTAAATATAATTCTGCATCTTTTCACTGATTCATAATTGAGACAATCTTTATAAAGCAAAATTTTGCCCTATGCTGTCATGTGAATATACTATATATAACCATTGGATTTCATTTATCTCGTGAAATTTTAAAGTAGAAATTTTAAAGTTCACATGGTTCGTGCCAGTATCATAAATAATATTTTAGCATTTATTCTTTACGCTTATTCATTTTTTATACAAATTTCACAAAGCAAAATGTTGACCTATGCCCCTACGTTAAAGAAATAATAAATTTTGTATAATTCCCGAAATTTTTGAAGAACTTTAAAATTCAGTATGATTTATGCCAGTATCACAAAAAATATTTTAAAACTGGTCCGAAGACTTTATAATAATTCATTCTTGAGAAAATATTAGCTTATTAACTAACGTACAGCCAGACACGATTTCAATGTTGTGAATTTCGGATTTCTCAAATGTCAAAACATGTAAAGCGTTAATCCAATGTCGAAAATTTTCACAAATCGCAAACATCCTTATACACTAACCGACAAAAAAATCGCATATGGATAATTTTTATTTTTTCTTTTAAAAATGTACAATTTAATCATTCAAAAATAAGGATGAAACGAATAGGGATTTTGCTGGTTACCGCATATCTGTACCCAGCAGGCATTATTGTTTCAGATATTTGATAGCTGGCAAAATCACTATCTGTTAATTTTTTATATTTAAAATTTAAAATTTGTTACTTTTTGAATAAATAAATAAATAATAATAATAAATAAATAAAAATATCCGCAAGTGCATTTTTTTTTTTTTTTTTTTTTTTTTTTTTTTGGTTTGGGGGGGGGGGGTCGTTAGTTTACTGACAGTATGACGGAGAACCAATATAAATGATTGATATTGCGAACAAAACCAATTTGTGAAGATTACATACACAGTAAAGTGTAGATAATTTGTAATCACACATGAAGATTGTGGACAAATTTTTCCTGTGTAAAACTTCGTTTCGTTGTGTGTAAGAATAGGATAAAAAATAAAATACATAAATACAATTTCAGTTTAAAAATGTTACAACAAAAACCCGATTTTAAAATATTATACAGTTATTGAAAAACCTTCAAATACATACTTGCATAGCTGCCAACCTAATCCGACAAATTGTTAGTACTGCCCCTTTTTCTACAACAGTCATTTCTTAGAGTTTTTTTTCTTCTTAATTCATCGCAAATATATTTGCAGAAAATTACTTTAAAAATTAAGTAGTGTAGAAAAATGGGCGGCAATTTGCCGGACTAGGATGACATCTCTGTACTTGCCAACATACTAATTAATATTCCGTAGTATTGTTAGCCCTGCCTTTTTTTTTTCACACCAGTATCATTTTAGAGTGTTTTTCTTCTTATTTAATCGTAATTGAATTTGGGGAATATTACACTAAAAATTTACTGGTGTGAAAAAATGGGCGGGACTATCAATACTACGGAATATTAATTAGGATGTTGTCAAGTATGCAAATATGAAACTAAATGGCAAAATTTCAATAACGATTTTTTGAAATTTTCTCTTGCAACTAAAAAAGAATATACGTCATAAGATTAAAAATTTAATTGGTTATGGGCCGCAGATAGACATTACAAGTACGAGAATTAATACTTAAAAATGGGTTTTAATTCTTGAATTAATTTAAACAGACGTACTGCACAGCATGGTGAAATTTTTTGCTTTAATTTTACAGTCAGAGAAAAGAAAACAACTGCGATAGCATAAATATGAAAATCTAAATTGCCATAACATATTTGTAAAACAGTTTTTTTATTTAATCAATTTTATTTATTTTAAATGCGTACATGAACCCTTACGACAAAATATTAAATAAATAAATAAATAAATAATAAACTTATTTCTTTTTCTAAGCAATAAGTATAAAATTCTGCACAAAACAAAATTCAGTTTAGTACGACAGGACCTATTTTAAAGTATTCTTCGATACAAAGGCATGCAGTAACTGTGTTTCATTCCCCAGCGTCGGTTACTATAATCATTTCTTGAAATTTTTTTAGTATAGCACTAGCATAAGAGCCTTTTGGCAGCTTTTAAATTTTGTTGTCATTTTGTCGATGCATTAAAATGTCTATCTCAATTGCATAAGTAAAGATCTTGGCGAGAAACGTCCGAGCTACTTCGGTGTCAAATTTCAAATATTGCCAAGTAGTTCTATACTGAATACATTTCTTTAGCAGTATTTTTCTCATATTTATTTTAATTTTTTTTAAAGAATATGTTTGCACATTCTGTTTTATTCTACACAAAAAGAAATATATTTGAATGGATATAACGGTCAGTTTTTCTATAAGTCCTCTATATTTTCCCTCAATTGTTATTTAGTTGCCGTTTCACTCTTCAGTTATGAGCAACTAGTTATGTAATGGGTGTAAGTACCATTCCTGAGCGTGGTACCTTGCTTTACATTATGATATTACCTTCATGTATAGATATTAATTTTTGAATTTTTATTGAATAGTTTTAATGCTATTTGAATTATAGTTCTTGGATCATTGAATCTTTCTATATATAGTTTTTATAGTTTAAAAAATTTTTAATAGTAAAATTTATGTTAAGAAATTTATTTACTTTCAGAAATTCCCATTTCCTCTATTATATATTTAATACTTTTCCATTTTTTTAATTTATTAAACAAATGTCCTCATTTTTTCATATACTGTATTTGCAGTAATTTAAAAAATGTTAATTACAAATATTTTAAACTTCTTAGTTAACTAATAACATAATATTCTTCTGAAATCTCAATAAATACATGCAAGTTAACTTTACTTTTAATTTTCTTTCCAAATTTTATATAATAATATTATATAACATATATATCGTTCTATATTGAAGCTGTTTTGTTTCTTTAAAACCAATTTTCTAAATTTCATCTTAATAATAAAATAATAATAATTGCACGTTTTTTACTTTTATTTATTTATTTATTTATTTATTTGACATAAAAAGAAATATATATGTGTATTTCTTTCTATTTGGTATCAATATCTTTTTGCTTTTCCTTTTTTATTTTTTAATAATTTTAAAGTTTAAGTGGGAACCAATTATCCAAATGAACTGAAAAATATGGTATTAACAAGATTTTATTTTGATTAATAAGTGTACCAATGTTTGATATAATATAATATTTCGGACTAAAAATTCGTACAGCTATAATAACAATATTTTATCTTTATATATATAGACATAATAACAACGTTTTAAACGTCCATTCAAGGTAATAGATAAAAATTCGTAACGGAGGCAAAATAACTGTCTGAAAGAAATAGTACTTCCTGTTTTACTGCTACTACTACTAATAATAATAATAAAAGCATATCGTATTATATATATATATAAATCAAAATGACACTTATATACATTTATGCATCTGTTTTTACATGAATTCATTACATAATATTGAGGTTCCTTTAACTACGCATTATCTTTTTCGAAAAGAATTCAAACCAATATTGAGGGAGTTTCTTGACAAGACTTTTGTATAACTGATTATATTTTTTTGGGGCGAAAATGACCTCGCCTTTGTGATCATTATTTACTTTCATTTTGGCAGCTGAAATAGTTTATTGAAAATAAATTAAAGGTAATACCCCGCCTTTTAATCAAACTAAAGCAGCATTTAAGTTTTGTTTTCGAAAGCAGGGAGTTGATGGCTAGCTAGGAAGGGCCGTTAAATAACAGGTATGTAGATAATATTTAAGGAATATATATATATATATATATATATATATATATTTTTTTTTTTTTTTTTAATTCTGCATACGTATTAGGTGAAAAATAGGTTACCAACACAAGTATCATATAATCCAGTGGTAGTGAGCTCGATTCTTACCACCCACTACTGGGCATTCCAACTTTCATGGAAGGCAAAAGGAAATTTTTCTATACTAAAACACTTTAAAACTATTCATCTGTTTAATAACATCGAAATTTTTTTTTTTAATTGTAATATGCTGTAATTTATTATAACTCTATTTTATAAATTTTATAAACAAAGTTAGTAAACAAACTTAATAAGTCACCATTTTCGTGGAACCGGTGGGTGATTAGAAAAATGTCTTATTTAGAGACATACAAAAGAAGGATGATAAATATAAAAAGATGGACTACACTTAACACTTTCGGGGCTGCATGTATTTGCAATTTAGGCACTTTGCTCCGCCTGTGGGAGATATTCTTGTACATTACATTATTTTTAAATCAATGTTTTCCGTATTCATATTTATAGTATAAATGGATACATATTACAGTCTCTCGAATCAGAGTATTTGTATACATAATGCACCGATTATATAAATGTGAATATCGAGTGTATTGTTAAGAAATAATGTAATTATGTAACCTAAAGAAATGCCCACTGTCGGAGTTACAGATTTTCAAATGACGTGAATTCACGTCAGCGGTCCCAAAAGTGTTAATTTAATCTTTAAACTTATTGAAATTTTATTTTTCCGACTGAGTGAAAATAATGCCTGGACCGGGACTCGAACCCCGGAAGTCGGAAATTAAAATTTCAGTAAATATGATTTTCTTCCACAGTTGATTGTGTGATTTTAATAAAAATTGCTAATCTTTAAAATCACAGAAAAAAATTATTGATTTAAACGAACGATAAAAATAAAAAATGCTCTGAAAAAGAGATTATTGAAAAGTATTAGACCAGAAATAAAAGAAAATAACTCACATGCTTATTTTTAATTAAAAGAAATAAATAAGGAGGATCACACTTGATCAGTGTTATTGGACTTGGAGATTTCCCCCCATTTTTTCGGGACTTTTGAAGCTTCACGGGAAATATTAAGGGACAGTTTAAATGGGGAGAACTTCTGGAAAATGAAAAATTTTGGGGGGAAATATGGGGTATTTTTTCTTTAAAATTATTTAAAGATAACTTTTCTTTCCTAGAATCCATATCCCCTGCGTGGTTGATCAAAATTGTGATGGTATATCACCGTAGCAATCTTCAATCTTAGTTTGTATCCCAGACAGTCTTCAATCGCCCATAGCGTAGGACTAGTGTAGCCTATACACTCACTAGTAAAATCCCACAAAAAAATATTGGTCAAATTTATCAGATGATAATGCATCGATTCTGGATGCTAATTCAGAAACAGAAAAACAACATTTTCAAAGTTCTGACTATAAAACTTATCCTGCTTTTGTATTTTGTACTCCTTGATTCCAGGAATTATTTTGTGCACGTGTGCTGTAGCAAGAAAAAGTATAGTGAATGCGTGAAACGTATCATGAAGCATTGCTTCATGAACAATCAACGTTAAAGTTGGCTGGGATAGTGTGAACTTGGATGATTGATCTTAGCTTACAGGAGTGAAATACCAAGTCTGATGCAAACACATTCGATGCATTTGTGTTGGAATAAAAACGTACTTTTTTAATATAAGTCTTTCTTCTTAAAAAAAAAAAAAAGATGTTTAATCGAAAGAAACTCTTAAAAAGGTTATTAAATATTTCTTTTTAAAAAAATCTCCGGTAGAAAAAAAAAAAAAAAACGTACAAGTTGAAAGCTATGCGAATGATACAAAACAAGCAATCTCATTTCCTTACGAAAAAGAAAAATTGAGAATGGATCGTTGTCCGTTTCTTAAACTTTTGAGGGGCAAACAAATTTTCTAATTTAATAACAACAGCCACCAGAATTTACCAACAGTATTGAAAATTAAGACATAAATGAAATTAACTTCCGAACAGAGCTCCCAACTTTTATGATTTATTCACGAATATAGCCCGCCGCTTTTTCATACCGGAAATTTTGAAAAATTACTTTCTTATTTAATCGGCGGGAACAGCTTTACTGTGCGGCACCCATTGTTTATTGCCGTTGCCGATGTTTTGATTCGGTTTGTGAATCGTTTCACAACGTCGTGAATCGAATCGAAATGTCATGAAACAATACTTTTCATTATTATGAAACATATTTTTTATGTTTCACTATGTTTTCTGCTGTTTGCTCGCTTCGCGAGCATTAAAACGAAAAAAAAAAAAAAAAAAAAACATCACTGGACGCCCCTAATTCGTGGTAAAATCGGTAAAAGCATGAAAATTCATGGAGCGGTGGTCACTATGTTTTCTGCTGTTTGCTCGCTTCGCGAGCATTAAAACCAATCTAAAACATCACTGGACGCCCCTGATTCGTGGAGCATGAATCAGTAAAAGCATGAAAATTCATGGAGCCTCTGTCACTATGTTTTCTGCTGTTTGCTCGCTTCGCGAGCATTAAAAAAAAAAAAACATCACTGGATACTCCTAATTAGCGATGCATGAATCAGTAAATGCATGAAAATTTGTATAATCCGCGATCAGTATACTAGCTGTGTTATGCTTGCTTCGCAAGCATTAAAACCAAAAACAAACATCACTGGACACCCCTATTTCGAGGAGCATGAATCAGAAAATGCATGATATATATACGGTAACGGTGAGTATTCCGATGGTAGATCGCTACGCAAGCATTATAAATAAATAAATAATCACTGAATGCACCTAATTAAATCACGATGCATGAAAAAAATCTGTACTGAAGCATGACTATTATGCCTTACCCTTTTTTTTCCTTCGTAAATTTATTAAAAAATATATAAAAATACACTGAAAAAATTTTGTTTTAAACTTTCTAAAATCATTTAAAAAATTTAAAAACAGTAAAATCTAGAATTAATCTTACTTACATATACCGCGGCGGCCTTGAAAAAAGTAGAAGAGAAGATATAAACGATCTTTAACAATTGAAGATCCTTTTGTTACGTTTCGATACAACAGAAAAAGTATCGATACTCTGATTCGGGTCTCGAATCACCATCATATCACGTGATCAAAACATCGGCAACGGCAATAAGCAATGGGTGCCGTATAGTAAAGCTTAGCCAATCGGCGACACATACTAAAGAAAAAAAATAATCTACATAATTTCCGGTGCAAAAAAGAAGGCGGGGCTAGAAATGCTCGTGAATAAATAATAAAATCTGGGAACGCTACTTCTGAGTTATAAAAGAAAATTACAATAAGGAACAACAACAACAAAAAAAAAAAAATCCAGGGTCTGTTTTTGCTATTGCGTATTAAAGCATTCGTTGGCCATACTTGCCAACATCCTAATAGACATTCTGTAATGTTGTTAGTGTCGCCTTGTTTCTCACACCAGTAAATTTCTAGAGTAATAGTCTCCAAACACAATTACGATTAAATAGAATGAAAAAATTACTGGTGTAAAAAAGAAGGTAGGCTAACGATACTACGGAATATCAATTAACCCTTTGGCTACCAAAAAATTGTAATAATTTGTTTTATTTTACTTCATCATTAAATAAAATAAATCTTTCTGTTAAAATTTTCCGGTGGCTGAAAGGTAGCCTATAGTTTCACGTTTTAGAAAAATAACATTTTATTTGCAGAGGAACACCTTAAGGCGTGGCTTGATTTTTTAATGTCCCCTGAGAAGGGACATACGAGCGATAAGGGTTAAGATATTAGTAAGTATGGCGTTAGCACTAGTTCAACTGTCTTCTAAAGGGGTTAAAACGATTTTAATTATTATATATTTCCTCGAAAAATCGAAAGAGATTGAAATAATATTTAAATCGATAAACAAACTAGCTCTGAAAATTTTTGAAGGAGGTAAGACACTCCGCGCATATTGTGAGTTATAAAATGACTAAAATTGTTAATTTTACTAAACAGATACTTTTGAATTTAATCTAATTCAAATAATTAACACGTTCGCAACAGCATGTTTTTGTCATTTTGACAGTAAGCTCCACCTGTGGGCGTTATTCTTTCATATTACATTATTCTAAATCAATCTTTTCTGTATTCATATCGAAAATATGAATTAATATGAATTACGATTATCCTCTTCCTAATCAAAGTATTTGTATACATAATGTATTGATTTCACAAATGTGAATATTGGGTATAATGTTAAGAAATTATGTAACCTATGTAACCTAAAAAAACGCCCACTGGCGGAGTTACAGATTTTCAAATGACGTGAATTCACGTCAGCGATCGCGAATGTGGTAATAATGAATATGAGAAATAATTTTTGGCAATGTTCCTAATTTGTGGCAAACTTTATATCCAATATCCATCATTAATTTTTAACTATAATTTTTTTTAAAGTAAACTTTTCTTTAATCGACTATCATATATATCAAGCATCACTCTTCAAGATTATTGGTCATTTATTAAATAAAAATGTCCCCACAACTTGGCAACACAACTTTTAAACATACTTTCCTACTTCTTGAGGCGACTTAATTTTCATTTCTTATGTAATAGATTTTTTTTATTATTATTACATTGATATATTAATAGAGAGCGTCCAGGTGAAACCATACGTATTGGTAAAAAATATTTAATGAGACACAAAAGATAATCTAATTTTTCATACACTCGAAATTCGTTAAAGTGAATATGCTTAGCGTGTCGTGTGACAAGTGCAGAAAAAAAGTGTATGGGCAAGTCAAATGGGACCAAAGGCATGGAGCACAGCCCTGGTTACATCTCCGACTTTTTCGGTATAAAGGGTGTCATGGCAGCAGTTGAGGTCGATGTTGAAGAGGGTCGAGGCAACAGAGATGTAATTGAAGAGATGCCTCGGATCCAGCTGAGTTCCTGGGCAGTGCCTGCATTCTGCGTAGGTTCTAGAGCCGTCGAGCATGATCTTCATACCTCTCATGTGCCCCGTCCGTAATCTGCTGATGGTAGTAGTGGAGATTTCGTGGTCCAGATTAAGTTCCGGAAGGCATCATTTCTTCCGAAGTTCGCCGCAGAGCTGATGTTTTGCGACGGCATTTGCATGAAAGCAAGTGGTTTGCATGGGAGGGGGATTTATATTCCTAGCCTCCTTGGCGAGGGAGTCCACTTGTTCATTCTCCACGATGTTGACATGAGCGGGGACACATTTGATGGTGCAGGTTTGTTCCCTGGCAACAATGGTCGACAGAAGCGCGTTGATATCTTGGGCTAGTCTCGTTTTACCTCCTTTTATGGCCTCCAGAGTAGATTTGCAGTCAGAGAAAATGATGATGCCATTCGAGGGAACTGTCTGTGTGAGGTAAAGGGCAAGAGCGGCTTTAATGGCGATCAGTTCACTAGTGAAGTTGGAGGCGATTTTTCCGGCTGCGACGCGATGTTTGAGGGATGTTTGATCTGGAAGGAGAAGGAAGATGCCAGAACCTCCTCTGTCACATTCTGAGTTGGAAGAGCCGTCAGTGTAAGCGGTGACAAGGTCAGGTTTAGAAATCTTGACAATCCCCGTAAAAATGAAGATTAGTTTCTGAATTACTGAAAGCATGAATGATTGATAGCATGAAAAATTATTTTCCTTGTGATTCACGTTAACGAGTTTCGACGCCTATCAAAGGTGCATTTGTTTTCAATTGCAGCTTCGGATGGCAGCAAAGTTTTACTCAGTTAGAGTAATTTTCGAACACAAGGTGTTGGAAAATTACTATTTGGACGTTTCGTTTTAACTGCAGTATTGCCCAAAATTCTGCTTTACAAAGCTAATAGGGTAAAAAAGCTTTAAAGCTTCAATTAAAATAATAATAATAAAAAGAACAATAAGACATAATGTTTGCGCCAAATATTATCCGTAAAAATGTCTTTTAACTAAATCAGCCTCTACAACTTTTTAATTGATTTTTTATTCTTACCTTTTACGGTTTCTAAGATAGGAAAACTCCTCTAATTTCCGAAGGATGGCGTTATAATTATACTAAATTTACTTAAATATAATAAAACGTTACATTAAAAAGTAATAACTATAAACGTTCTAAGGCTATGACTGGGAGACTGGAAGATAACAGTTATTTTCTTTCAGTTCATCCAATATAAATCCAAGAATTTCATATGATAACTGAAACCAGAAAAAATGCATGATAACAATTTGAATATAAATAAAATGTGTGCTACTACACGTTCACTTTTATCTTCTTGAAATCGTTCTTGAAATGGCGTCTCTGTAGCACGGAGACGCCTTACTGTAGACTTCTTTAATCGTTGACAGATTTCACATTTTTTATAATTTATTCACAAGCATTTTTGTCCCCGCCTCTTTTTCATTCCGGAAATTTTGAAAGAGGATTTTCTTCTTATTTAATCGTTGTCACATATTAACCTTTTGGGTACATCTGAAGATTGAGACTCGTCATCTGCTTACTTGGGCGAAGTTACGGTGGACGAGTCTGACTCGTCATCTGAATTTAAGAAGCAGGCGTTTATTTTAGCGGCACACCCGCCAGTGGGCGGGGACTGATATACCGGCGTCTGTGAGTGTTGTTCAAGAAGTGGCGCAACCACTTTTTAAAAAGGCTACACACTATACATGGACAATTGGTGTTCGACTCCACAATTATATTTAAAATTACTAGAACAAGATACAAATGCAGTTGGAACTATGCGAAAGAACAGAAAACACATGCCAAAAGAGCTTGATTCCTTCAAACTAAAAAAAAGAAGAGTCCAAAATGTTATCCACCCACGGTTTGTTAGCAGTAAGATGGAAAGATAAAAAAGATGTATACATGCTTAGCACAAAACATTCAAATATTGATTTAGTTGATAGAGGGAAGCGAAAAAAGAATGATGACAATTTTGACAAAATTATCAAACCATCATGTGTAATCGAATACAATACAGGTATGGGAGGCGTTGATAAACAGGAGCAATTGCTAGCGTGCTTTCCTGTTATGAGAAAATGCATGAAAGGTTACAAAAAAATGGCATTTTATCTAATAGACATGGCTATTTTCAATTCACATGTTCTACATAGTAAAGTCAATTGTGAAACCAAAACTGGCATTGTCCAATTTCGTTTAGAAATCGCTAAAGAATTATTGGCGCCAGTGGTCCGGCCACATTATAATATCCGTGGGCGTCCTACCCGTCCAAAATTGTTTAAAAACTAAAATATTTTTCAACAATTCGCAGGGAGAGGAAAAAAAAAAACCCATTTCTTTGTAAAAAAAAAAAAAAAAACCTTAAAAATTTGAAACTCATAAATATTATATGAATTTCACCACATAATTAAAATTTTCATTCACCAGTCACTAAATTATTATTAGAACCAGATTAATATTGTGCAATAGTGAACTAAAATCATACAAAGAAAGGTTTCGAAATAAAATTCATAATTGACGACCCAATTTTTATACTTCCGCAACGCAGTACTGTTTTAGTACAGGAAACCTATGAACGAATTTTAAATTTCTATCGCCATGTTGGCGATAACTTTTTATTTATTTATTTCGGCATTTTATTTTGTCTTTCAATGAGTTACAAATTTTTTTGAGTATACTTTATCAGACTTTGTTTCGCACAGCACCACAATGATAAGGTTTCATTACATTACATATTATGATCAAGCCGTCAGTTCCCTCCATAGAATAATAATAAAGGAAGAAGGAGCACGCCAATACTCTTAATGCTTACAAACCCCTTCTAGTGAAATGCCAGCGAAAGCTACTTTTGCTTCTCTCAACCTTGAAGTAAGGCACCAATCCTCAGCGCTATTATCGCTGTTTGTTGTGGCAACACAACAGCTTATGTAGAAACACTTATGCTCCTTCTTCCTTTATTATTATTCTATGGTTCCCTCACATACACACCAAAATTTCTACGTGAACGAAGTCGCGGGTAACAGCTAGTCTTCTATATAATGTAGATATTTCTTCTATAATAAAACTTTAAAATAATTTATTTTAATTTTAATTGTTGCCAAAGACGTTTACGAGTTAATTTATTTTTCGACATCTAATAAAATATATTTTCACGCGAATTATAATAAAAAAAATATTAAAATTTTTAATTAATCTTCAAAATAATATAGATATTTCTTCTATAATAAAACTTTAAAATAATTTATTTTAATTTTTAATTGTTGCCAAAGAATATTTCACGCGAATAAAAAAAAAAAAAAAAAAAAAAAAAATTCATATTAAGTTTGCTTAGGCATATGACAACATGACGTCATTATCAAAATTAAATAATAAGAAAATGAAAGCTGATTCAGTTCTGTATTAAAGAGCTTTATTTGTTGATAATCCTGGGTATATTTTTAATTTTAATACTGAAGTAGATAGGACATTTTTCGCCAAGGACTCTATTTTTGTGACAGCAACCTTAAGCCAAGTAGTCCATAAAATATATAAACAAATCTGTACATATAAGAGAGTAAACTCACTGATTCACTGACTCAACACTGCCATGACGATTCCGTGGGAAAGAGGGTCACAAATTTTAGTGACCAGGTTGGTTTTTGGAGCCTGTCCCCCCACTAAGAGGGAATTTTGCAAAATACCCCCACCCCCCATCCCCCTTGGGGGGCAGGTGGCATAACTCGGCTCCAAATTACTTAACGGTGAAGAAATTGCAGATGGAAAGACCAGACTTGAGTACAAAAAAATTATTTTATGCGATTTTGGAATTTTGGATGTTTAAGAGGGGGGGGGGAAGGGAAGGGAAAAGTTTTCGAAGAATGGTACTCAACACATGAATAAATCGATTTGAACACACACTAAAAGGGATTTTGTGAAATTCCAGCCTACCGCCCTTTGGAGAATGGGGGCAAAAACATGTATTCATGCGTAACGCTGCACTAAATTATCTTAGGTTGGAAATTTTTTATGTAAGGGACGATTATATGTATCTAACTCATAGTATGAAGAGATTTTGCGAAATTCCCTCCTCCTTCCCTTCTTTAAGAGTGGGGGGAGAGATAAAAAAAAAAGTCTTAAAGCACTCAGCTTTAAATAATTTCAGGATCTCAATTTTTTGATGTGTCGGTTAGGTATGTGTATGCAACATACAATATAAAGTAATTTTGTAAATTTAGCCCCCCCCTTCCCCTTGGGGCGGGCGGGGCAAAAAACACATATTGAAGCTTAAATCCGTCCAAATTATCTAAGAATGGCGAATTTTGGTGTGTGGGTGTTAATTAAGTATGCGAAATATGCACTTTGAGGAGATTTTGTAAAACTTTCAACTTTAACTGCGAGGGAGGGGGAGTAAAAAGCAGGTAAGGGACTGCCGAAGGCATTGGGGCTCCAGACTCGACTGTGACGAGCGGGAATACCGCTACAGAAAGTAGCAGGAACTTAAACTTAGATTTTGACGGATTTCAATGATTTTTTTTTTTTTTTTTAAAGATATTTTATTATTATTAATGATATTCTGTTTTGGGAATTCATTTCAATATAATGACCAGCGAAGCGGGCAAAGCCTGCTAGTGTATTATTAATTAAAAAACGAAAATTAAATTGAAATTTAAATAAGCAAAAACTCGTCAGTTCTACCTTGCTATTAAATTATTTTTACCATGTTTTTATTAACTTCGATTCCTGTTCGTGAGTTTGTCCAATACAAATCTTGCAATCAATTTTTAACTAACATCCGGACTATCAAAACATTTGAAACTTTCAGAACACGGTGACAGTGCATTTTTTAAAAACTTTTAGGCAACTGTTTCGGGTCCACGCTTACTTCGGCGGCGTTTATATGATTCAACAGAAAATTTAAAAACATGGTACATAAAAAGTTCTTTTTATCTTGTAATTATTTATTTATTTATTCAATAAAAATTTCAAACGTTTTTAAATTGAAATATCAGATGAAAATCTTGTTTGTATAAAATAAAACCTCTTGAATTAGAAGAAACAATGTATATATATATATATATATATATATATAATATTACGAATTTATACCCACACACATATATATATAGTATCGAAAATGAACAAATATTGCGTGTCCCGTAGGACTCGTCCCAATATTATGATGATGATGATGATGATTATTATTATTCATCCTCCCCTCGGTTTAACAAAAGGAAAACTACTATTTAAAACAGAGGTTGGTCGAGAAAATATTAAACACTTTTGTAAAAGAGGATTTTAACATATATAAACATTTTATCATGCATAAATAAAAGAAATGTTTTGAATCTTAAATATTAATTTTTTAAAAAGAACTAAAGTAGAAATAAACATTATCTATTTTTTATTTTAAATATTCCTAACATTTTTGTTTCGATTTCACTGAAACAATCAAATATTTATACGCATTTTCACAAGTCTTTAAAAAAGAGTAGTATTGAAAATTTATAAATCATTCTTGTTCCTCTATTGGAGCATTTTATAGTTTCGTTCATAAATTACAATTTTTTAAGTTAACTCATTACTAAAAGTTCTCAGTTACTTCATAGTAACTAAGAACAAGTTATTTTTCCGTATTCCTACAAGAATATAAATAAAAAATTCATTTTATTTTTTAATAAGCATAATAACTATTTTATTTGTTAAATCGAACATACTCAAAGAGTTGTCAACCCTCCAAATTTTTGTATCACTATTTCTTTTAAATTTCTCTTCGTCACATCCTTTCACATCTGTTAAATTAATAAAATATTAGCTATAAAGTAACAGTGAAACCCAATTGAAAAATGGGATATAAACATAACTTTATGCCCCGTATCAAGCGCTATCTACCGGCAATATACTTTTTTTACTGTTGCCAAGTTTCCGAGCCACGCGGAAGGCATCTAGTTTAGGAGGCTACGGTCTAACTGTGATATGATTGGATGAAGACTTAGTACATATCTGCCATCCCTCTCATTATGAACCGTACAATTTTTAGTACCCGCCTTTTTTTCACATCAATCATTTTTTAGAGTAATTTTAGTCTTATTTAATCCTAACAACATTTGGTGAGAATTACTCTAAAAATATAGTGGTGCGAGAAAAGGGTGTTTTTTCAGGAGGAGTTAGCAATTTGACGGTTATTAATAAGACGGTTGGCAAGGTTTTTAGTATGACTTTCTATTACGGTGATCTCTTGTGGTACAATATATTCGCCCTTGAAACTGAGTTACTTTGCTCTTTCTCACTAGGTAGCTCGAAGCGTGTTGTGAACACGACGTGTGTTTTGAATTATTAAACGGTTCTATTGGATAATATGGTGTTGTTTACAAAATTGCAATACAGTCGAACTTCGTTAACGTGAATCTCAAGGGGGATAAAAAATGTATTCATGCTATCAGTAGTTCATGCCATCAGAAACTAATCTTTGTATAACTAAACCAATCTTCATTTTTACGGGGATTGTGGAAACAGTTCTTGTTAAAAGTAAATCACGTTAACAGTGTTCACGTTAACGAGGCTCGACTGTACTTATACACTCCTTCTCATATTTATAAGGACACTTTATATTTTTAAATAACTAACGTAAAAATAATTGTAAACAAGATTATACTAAGTGCACTTAATATATCAAGTATTCTAAAATCAAAACTGTTATAATTTTTTAATATAAAACAAAATTAATAAAAAATAATGCAAAATGTGTTTTTCTCCACGTTTTTAGATGTTCATAATTATAGGGACAATCCAGATTTTTTCGTTTTACTTAACTTACTAGCTGATAAATTACAGTTGACATGCGAATTTGTTAACTACTGGGCTAGATTAATTCATATATAAGCCTTCAATTTTTCTTGGACGGACATTACTGATAATTCCTCGAGAAAAAGAACGTTCAAGTAGTGAAGTATGATAAATGTGTTTTTTAAGTGGAAGGATAATTTCAATCCGCCGAATTTCTAATGAAATTCGAAGGTCTAAAATTGCTTATGGAAAAGTGATCAAATATTGAACGGCTGGTTCCATAGGAGAGAGATCTGATGCAAAATCAGAGTTGTTTTACAGAGATCGAAGACTCATAATTCCTTTTACTGTTCTACTCATAATGATTGCTGCCGAATTTGCTCGTAATTTTTAACGAAAGGTTAGGGTCTACATTTATGCATGTTTAAAATAATTAATAATATGTTAAAATGAATAAAAAACCTGTTATAATCAATCAGCATTTAATGGGGGAAAGAACGTCTGTGTTAAAGTTTAATAAAGACAATATTAAATGGTAAAATAATGCATTTTCGGATGAAAAAAACTTTAATCTTGATTAACCAAATGGTTTTAACAGTTACTGGCACGATCTGAAGATAGCGAAAGACAGAGCAGATTTTTTAAAGGCAGATATGAATCGGGCATTTTAAAGGTGGATCTATGGTGCTCTGAGGAGCTGCTTCTACTTAAGGCAGAATGAATTTAGTAATTTTTTCTATTATTATGAACATCAAGAGAATATCCGCAAATTTTAAACGTGGAATTATCAGATTTTTGTTAGATTTTGGGGGTAATAATATTTTTTTCAACAAGACTTACATTTTTGCTCTACTTTTAGAGCAATAGGAAATAGTTTGAAGAAAGAAACTTCTGTATTATTGCTTTTCCCATGGTCTAAAAGTTGAAAAAACCTTAACTTATGATATTAGAAAAATGCATGCAAGAGGAAAGCAATTTTAAATAGTTTAAATGTATTAAGAATATCATATATGCTATATGAAATAGTATTGAAACTGAATATTTAAAAAAAAATTATATATATATATACCAGAGAGAATGCCCGACTGTTTAACCCTAAAAAGAGATCCCATAAATATTAATTTAAAGAATAACTGAAAGAAATTACTAAAATTCGAGCTGTCCTTATAATTGTGAACACCTGAAAAATCATCTTTTTGACCGTATTTAAAGTTTGTTCAGATAGAAAAAGGATAAAACTTTTTAATATAGTCTATTAATGAAATTCAAATTAATTAAAAATATATTTGTTTAAATAATAGTGTTCAGTGTTTAGTTAATATAGAAAAACGGGTGTCCTTATAATTATGAGAAGGAGTGTATTTCAAATTTTACATATGTACTGCGGGCAAAAAATAGTTTATCTCTCACAATAAACATGTAATCCTTCAAATTTTACGGTAAAAATTATAGATTTAAACGCAAGATAAACTAATAAATGAGTTGAAATAGACACTCAATTATTAGGCAATATTAAACCACAAATATAGAAGAAAAAAAAAAAAAAAAAAAAAAACGCTTTAAAACAAATAATAAAATGAATCTGTATTTTCCCTTACGGATGTGTCTTTCTTTTATTCTCAATTCTGTAAGTCAAATTTGATAGTATGATAATTTTAAAAAGCAGATTAAAAATGTCAAACCAAAAATATGTTTACTTCATTCATGAGTGCAAGGCACAATTGATCTTAGAAATATGAAAATTCAAAACAATATATTTTTTTTTTCTATTCTTCTTAAGTGTTTTTTTTTTTTTTTTTTTCTTTTACTTTTTCTTTTTACTTATGTAACAAACTTAATTCTACACCTTAAACTAATAGTTTTTAAGAAGAAATATTACATTTCTGCCGTAAAGAAAATTTTTAGAAGCTACGTTTTATCTATTAATTGATTCTTTATGCCTTTCTTTATAATATTTTCCAGTCATGCTATATTTGCCTCTTGTTGTTATATACACAAATATTGTTGCAAACAATTATCTTAATTATTTCAAAACCATTAAAATTATTGATATAGTAACTCTAAATAAATCTAATAATAGTCTGAATACTATAAAATTTGCTAAAAGAATATACATATATAATTTAATAAACAATTTACAATATCTCACATTTTTTTTTTTTTTTTTTTTTACTGAGATCATATAACACAACTCATCGATATATTCGTTCTGAGTTTTACGTATTTTTTTTTTTTTTTTTTCGAAATTCGTTTAAATGCAGGATACATTACCTCAGAAAACATTTCAAGAGGATATTCCACCCAGACATAGGATTATAGCGTAGGAAATTGGCCTTAACCCCCACAACCATCAACTTATTTTAGAGATTTTTCAGACTGAATTCAAAATCGGTATTTTTAATCGTATTTAAATTCTGTCAAAATTAGTTAAAAATTCGTCTTTTACAAAATATTGCAATTGCCTTTTCACTAGTAGCATGCAAATATTAAACTACAATTAATTGAAACACACACACACACACACACACACACATATATATATATATATATATATATATATATATATATATATATATATATTATAAAATGAGGGTAATAAGTATTTGAAAATTAAGAATTGCAATAGTTACCTTTTCTAGAAACAGCTGCTGTTCATTTGTTATTCAATTAACGTTTTTTGCTGCGTATTATCCACAAGTCAGATAAATCGATTTCTCACCAGTTTAATCCACAGGCAATGGTATATTTGACCGAGATATAAACTTTAGGGGATTCTCTACCTATCGTCTCTGAGAGCGGAAGTCAATGTTATTCTGTGGGAAATTTTGCCCCATTATAAATCATTAACTAATACATATTTTAAAATTCCGTTTTCACTTTCCGAAAATTCACAACTATTAAACAATTTATCGCTTTCTAAAAATTGATTTCTTATTATTTTTAAGATTTCCTTTTTAAGCTCAAAAATGAAACATTTCACATTGTGAAAGTTCGCATTTTATAACCTGGAAATAAAATATTAAAATTTTAAAAAAATAATTTCTAGAAAACAGTAAATTGTTTAGTAGTTCTGAAGTCTCTGAATGTGAATACGGAATTTTAAAATATATATTAGTTAATAAGTTATAATGAAGGAAAGTTCTCCATACAATAACATCGGCTCTGGCTTCTGAGGACGATGAGTGGAGAAGCCTCATAAGAAGCCTCATCGTCTAAAAATAAATTTTTTTGTTGATTAAAGTTTCCGGTGTCAAACTGATTTAGGCGACCGTAGATTATACAGAAAAAATATGTAACAAATAAAGAATCAGTATGGAAATCACAGGCAAATAAGCTAATGGCAAACAGCTCACAAAATTTCCTACCTGAAAAAAAACAGCAAATAATGTAAACAATGATCTGACTATCAGCTCCACCTATAATATATGCCTCAGATCCCAAAAAGTAGTAAATGGAAAATCTGATGTATATAGGAGGTCATGCATAAGGTACAAGGAATATATCTTTCGGACTACTCGGACAAGGAAATTTTTATGTATGCTTATTTTTTTAACCGTTTTAATTATTCAAATAAGTCCCAGACAAATTACTCTTCTTCAGATGCTGTTGGATGGAAACACCTGTGACAAAAGCCACGCATCTTCCTCTGCCTAAGGATGGAACTAACGAGGGTGTGTCCTAAAAAAAATCATAATGACTGCAACAGAGAGAGGGGGGAAACAGAGAAGGAACACCAGAACATAAATACGTAAACCTGGAATTCATAAAATAGGAAGCACAAAAAACATAAAATAATATCTCTCTTTTTACCCTTTATTTCATTTCATAGTTAAACTTTCTGTATTTTTTTACTGAATGAATTCCCATAACTTAATTTTCCTGTGAGACCATAATTTATTTTTTCTAAATTATATAGATTGAACACTAATACATTTTACCTTGCAACCCTATCAAGAATTAATTTAAAGTATGTAAATATGATCTTTTTCCGGACTGATTTTATCTCCGAAATTTGAATATGGCGTTAAAAATAGGGGTTGTCTTTGAAAAGAAGGAGGTTGACGGCAGTTTTGATATGTAGACAACTTCCTAAGCAAAATCTATTGATAACGTTTTAAACTAGACTTATTACTAATCCATTGGCACCGACCGCATATTCATAGGGCGATTTGTGATGAAATGAGGTGGGTGGGTGGCCATTTTTTTCTAACCTGTACGTTCATATGTGCATTTTAATCCAGAAATAAATGCTTATTCTTTCATGAAGTATTGAATGAGGATACGTACGCTAATACAGGACAGTGTTGCCAGATTCTACCACTTTTTTATTCATTAGTCACATAGTGTCGTGAGAAGTGATATTTGATTTTCTAAACAGCCAATAAATCTTCGAAATGACTATTCAACAGTTACATTAAAAATTTAGTGGTGGATATTGAATAATAATAATAAAGAAAATCTAAAAAATCTGACAATATTGGTTTCGTCGTTAACTTGGTTATTCACAGAGCCTGATTAAGGGGGAAGCACACATTATCTCCGCTCTCACCGGAATATTTTTAGAATTATTTTTTACTTCATGTCATAGAAATTCCACGCTTTGACGAGGAAATATTTTTTATAAGAAATGAACGATGTGAAACAATCCAATTTACTCACCGTTATTAGACACAAGAATTCTTTTAAAATAATTTTTAATGAGAATTTTGTGTTTATTATAGGAAGAAAGTATTTGTTAAAAAAAAACGGTGTAAGTATAAATAATGTGTGCTTCCCCCTTAATCAGGCTCCGGTTATTCATGTCCATAAGACCCCTTTCCCATTGATAAGGACGCTTCTACCGGTTTTATTATTATTGTTATTATTAAGAAAATTCTTCTTAAATTTATAGGATTTCATATAAAAAGTTTTTTGTAAAAAAAAAGTACTCAAAAAAGTTCTTGAAGAAAGGTGAGTGTACATACCATGCTATTTCGTTCCATAACTGAAATTCAGATATTTACTAAACTCTTTATTTAGAATACTTACAGTCTGTATTTTCCAGAATTAGAATTTTGTATAGTAATTTTACGTAATATGTTGTATATTATATGTTATATGTAATATATATACATATACATATACATATACATATATATATACAGTTCCCGCCGCTTATTAAAATCACATTCGTTCTTAGCCAAAATGATTTTATCAAGCGGCTGATTTTTATATCCGGCGAATGTTCCTGCACTTAAGAAAAGGCATTACTTTCCTGAATTTCGAAAGAAACTTCAAAAGGTGACGAGTAATGGAATTAGTAAACAATATTAATTAATTTTTGATACATAATTAATTAATTGTTTCTTCGATATAAGTAAATTAAACGCATTCCAAGTTCCCATGCACTTTCGTTTGAGAAAATCATCATTACTTTACCAAAACTTCACGTTGTTCTTATAAATTAAAAATCTTTCCGTTTAAACCACATTAATTATAGTGATTTCAAAATAAGAACTATAAATTGCTTTTTGATAATTAGAAATTTTAAAAAGATATCATTTCAAATCAAACTTGTAACTTATTACTGCATTTTGAAGAATACATTCCTTGAAATTGTTACGAAGATAAGTTATGGGGTGTGTTTAATTTGTAACTGTGCTGCAAGTATAAAATCTTCGACAATGAGCGATAACGAAGGGATTGTTGTGCTTTAATTTCTTTTCTGATTAAAAAAAAAAAAAAAAAAATCACAATGTAAATTAAAAAAAAAAAGTGTGTATAAATAATATTTTTGGCTCCTGAGGAGATATTTTTGAGTTTATTGACCGGCGACGCTGATTTTATTAAGCGGCGGCTTTAAAAGTAATTTGTATTGTATTTGCTTCCGGTACTGACTATTTGATCAGATTAAGTGGCGGATTTTATTAACCAGTGAGTTTATTAAGCGGCGATTACTGTATATATGTTCCCAAGATATTAGCACATAAATACAATGATGGAAGAGTGTAAGAAATTTCATTTGAATTCGTAGGAATCTCATTTATATATAATAATAAATGGAAAGGTTTGTCTGTCTGTCTGTCTGTCTATCTGTCTGTCTGTATGTCTGTCTGTTCTTTTATACGTTCAGCCCCTATTGAACGCAGAAGTACAAGAATTGACATACGGATGCTCTTGAGCCTTTCCGATGTTTTCCTCGAAACAGAATTTAAAAATCTTAATTAGTTTCGGAGAAATTAATTAAAATGTTAACCCATGTCGATCGAAAAATGACCAAAAATCCTTATTGCTTAAAAAGAGGCATTCTATCAGCATTCAGCAGACGGTTTTAACGGCTGTCTCTAACGGAAACAAAACATGTGCAAGTCATCAATGTCACATGATCTTTAACTGGGGTTAAAAATTGCAAATTTCAAAGTGCTTCAAATTTTCCTTTTCGTACACAACACTTAATATACAACCTATTCAACACAAAAACAACCTGCAGTTAAAATTTCATCAATTTTCATTAATAAACAAAGCAGTTACATTTTCATTGCAAATTAAATTTTATTCTAACACGTAATCTATCTTTCAATAGACGATAGGAGTTTCCATAGCAAGAAAATACGTTTGAAGGAACTAAAAAATACTTTTTCTTTTTCTTTTTACTTCCATTACCCGACTACCGTGATATATACAGTGCTGCCAGATTTGAGGGAAATTTTTATTCAACTGCCACCGTTAAATTCTACTTTTAACATTTACCTAATCACATCGAAAATTTCTTTAAAAGATGTTTCGAAACTATTAACAAACCGTTTCAATTAAAATTTAGTGGTGGCTGTTAAATAAAAATTTCCCTCAATCTGGCAGCACTTCATATATATAGGTTTTGGGGAAATAAAAAATATTTATTTTTCTTTTTACTTCCATTAATAAAACTACCGTAGATAATGGAATTAGAGATTTCACGTGATTTACATGTTTTAGAATGTCCTGATTAGGTTTTCTTTTGTATCTCAGCTACTAATTAAAATAATTTCATAAGTAACACATTATTTAAAAGCTTTGTTGATTTGGAATTGAACAGTAGATTACAGAAACTTCTACCGCCAGATATTTTAAAATTTCGATATTTCAAATTCCAATTAAATTATTTTTAATACATCATTTGTAAGATATTTTAAAGTTCTTTTAAATTATCGAAAGTTTTCACCAGATTTACACGTTTTGAGATATCCTGAATTAGTTTTCTTTTGTATCTCAGCTACTAATTAAAGTAATTTCATAAGTAATACATCATTAGAAAGATTTTTTGATTTGGAATTGAACAGTGGAATACAGAAATTTGTACCGCCAGATGGCGCTGTAATATTTTAAAATTTCAATATTTCAATTTCTAATTATGATTAAATTATTTTTAAAACATCATTCGAAAGTAAAGTTCTTTTAAATTATCGAAAGTTTTCACGAGATTTACACGTTTTGAGGTGTCCTGAATCAGTTTTCTTTTATATCTCAGTTGTTAATTAAAAAATTTTCATAAGTAATACATCATTTGAAAGCTTTGTTGACTTGATACACATTTTAAAGTACTTTTACATTATCGAAAATGGAATTCGAGATTTCACCCGATTTACACGTTTTGAGGTATCCTGATTAGGTTTTCTTTTGTATCTCAGCAACTAATTAAAATAATTTTATAAGTAATACATCATTAGAAAGCTTTTTTGATTTGGAATCGAACAGTGGATTACAGAAATTTGTACCGACAGATGGCGCTGTAATATTTTAAAATTTCAATATTTCAGTTTCTAATTATGATTAAATTATTTTTAATACATCATTCGAAAGACATTTTAAAGTTCTTTTAAATTATCGAAAGTTTCACCAGATTTACACGTTTTGAGGTGTCCTGAATCAGTTTTCTTTTGTATCTCAGCTACTAATTAAAATAATTTTATAAGTAATACATCATTAGAAAGCTTTTTTAATTTGGAATCGAACAGTGGAATACAGAAATTTGTACGGCCAGATGGCGCTGTAATATTTTAAAATTTCAAAATTTCAATTTCTAATTATGATTAAATTATTTGTAATACATCATTCGAAGGATATTTTAAAGTTCTTTTAAATTATCGAAAGTTTTCACCAGATTTACACGTTTTGAGGTGTCCTGATTCAGTTTTTTTTTTTTTTTTGTATCTCAGTTATTAATTAAAAAAGTTCATAAGTAATACATCATTTGAAAGCTTATTTTATTTGATACACATTTTAAAGTACTTTTACATTATCGAAAATGGAATTCGAGATTTCACCCTATTTACACGTTTTGAGGTGTCCTGATTAGGTTTTCTTTTGTATCTCATCTACTAATTAAAATAATTTCATGAGTAATGCATCATTTGAAAGCTTTGTTGATCTGGAATGGAACAATAGATTACAGAAATTTCTACCGCCAGATGGCGCTATAATATTTTTAAATTTCAATATTTCATATTCTAATTATGATTAAAATATTTCTAATACATCATTCGAAAGATATTTTATAGTTATTTTACATTATCGAAAGTGGAATTCGAGATTTCACCTGATTAACAATTTAAAGTGTCCTGATCAGGTTTTCTATCTTAGCTAATTGAATAAGACTGTTTAAAATTGGTATATGCAAGTTAATTAGGAGGGGCTGGAACGGTGGGGAAGGAATAGGCGCGCAGCGCGCATGGGTTTGGGACTGTTGGAAATATTTTAATAGCTTCCTTTGTACCATGCAGTTTCAATTTGTGTGTTTGGTAAATTAATAAGTTTTATTATATTTATGGAGGCTACCCACATATGGGGAAAGTGTTAGATAAGTTCATTTCTAAAATATAGTAAAAAAAACATTTTTTTAAATTTTAATTCTTTATAGATAATGTTTACTTACATTACTTAGGATACTTGGCCTTTCATCTGTCATTAAAGAACTTTTATTTTATTTATCTTTAATTGGGGAAATTTTCTACTGTTTAATATTTATTTGCCGTGATGATGCTTTGTTTACATTTGAGTACGATGTTTTCAGTCAACCGGAAGTGGGTCAATAGGCCAGGTTGAAACTGTATCAGCTGTCTGCTTAATGACGTCATTTATTTATCGATTATTCGTTTATGATGTCTGGTGACTGATTTGACCGATGTGCATCAGTCATTGGCTGTAATTTGATCCACTGAATGATTATAAATAGAAAGAAGAAACACCCATCTCTCTCTTCTTTTTATATGTTTTTAGCATGATTGTATAATCTGTTGCTTAGCCTTTTGGGCTACTTATGTTTTTATCTTTAGTTATTTTTAAGTTATTTATGAATTGGTTTATTGTTTATGAAGCTGTGAAAAGAAGGAGTTTTATAAAGATGAATGAAATTTACTGCAGGCCTGGATGTCAGAGAGGTTTTTTTTTTATAACTTATTTTTATCAGTAATTGCTGTTTAAAATACAGCCGTTAAAGTTTTTCTTAATGTTTGTTTATCTTTCTCCGGGTAGTACTCCAAGTTTAAACACATTAATTAGATTGCCTTGTTTTAATCAATTAAAAGTATAAGATGGTTGCCTTTCAATATAGATATTAGTTATGTTTATATTATAATGTTTAATACTTTTTTACAAATATTGTTAAGTTTTTTGTTGAATAAATTCATTGTTATTGTTTAAAAAAAACGTTGTCAGACTTTAATTATACAGTTTTCTTAACACATATTTAAGTTTTAAAACTGAATTAAAATACTTTCATTGTGTTATATAAATCTCTGCTAAAATAAATCAAATTAAATTAAAGTAAAATTAAGTTTTTGCTAATAAGGGTTATGGGCTTTGTGTTTTACCTGTGGATAGTTATGTAATTAATACATTTAAATCGAAAATTACGATCGTGGTTTTTGGAAATTCTACTCGTTTTTGGGTTTTATGAAATTTACTTGTTTTTGTTATAAACAAGTTTTAGTGAATCTTTTGCATGAAATATGCCTGATAATAAGTATTTTTTTAGATTCAGATGCCCAATTTATGAATTTTTTAATTATTATCCACAGTAAATAACTACCAGTATATAATCAGTTTATTTAAGTGTTTAAGAGCTGTATTAAGTATAGTTTTTAAAATGGCTGTTAGTTTAAGCCCTGCTATAGAAAAACTTAACTCAAATAACTATCCTGTTTGGTGCAAAGATGTGAAATTTATTCTAATTGAAAAGAATTGTTGGGATATTGTTAATAAAACGGAGAAACTACCGGAGATAGATGAAAACCTTGGTATTACTATTAAAAATGTTGAGGATTTTAAATCCAGAAGTAGAACGGCTTTAGCAACATTGTATTTAAACGTGGCACCAGAGTTTAGAAATATTATTGATAATTGTACATGTCCTGTTGAGGCATGGGAAAAGTTAAAAAAGAATTTTATCTCTGACTCCAGGGCCAGGCACATGCAGCTTTTTTCTGGCTTTTTTCAGTGTGTAATTAATTCAAATGAAACAATAAACTCGTATGTTAATAGACTGTGTAGAATTACAGATCAACTAAGAGACATCGGAAAGGAAATACCAGAGGAATATATCTGCTTCCAGTTGCTGAGACACCTCCCCAAAAAGTTTGAAAGTACCATACAGTACATCTTGAGGTGGAAGGAACCCGACTTCAAGTTCAACACCATTGTGGCAGAATTAACTGCTGAAGAGACAAGGTTACAAGTACGAGAGGAAGATAGAAAACATGACTTGGCTGTAGAGGTACAAAATACTCAGTATAGAGGTAAAAACTTTCCTAATAAAACTTCATTGTCTTGCTACCGATGTGGAAAAGTTGGTCATATGAAAAAGGACTGTAGAGTTAATCTATCTAAATCTAAAAATAGTAAAATTGTTAAATCTGATAAAAATGTTAATGGCTCAGTCGGCCGCGGTAAAAACAAAGTAACCCCTCCTCCATTTCACTATTTGGCTCAATTAAATTACAGTAATTGTAACGACAGTGACGACTGTTGGCTATTCGATACAGCAGCGTCACATCATTTCAGTAAAGATTTAAATTGCTTTGAAAATTATTGTCCTATTGAGGGGGAAGACTTAATTGTCGCGGTAGATGGAGTCAGTGTTCCTATAGATGGGAAAGGTTCTGTTAGATTAAGTTTTAATAATACTGAATATGTTTTTGATGAAGTTTTGTATTCATCTAAATTAAGAAAGAATCTTATATCCGGTTCTAAATTGGATATAAATGGTGCTACTTTTTCTGGTGGTAGGGGCAAGGTGACGGTGTTCAGTAGAACTGGAAAATTTATGTTCACAGCTAAACTTAAAAATGGTATTTATTATGTCTACCCAAAAGTTTTCAAAGGAAATGGGAGGCAGTCTTTGAAGCCAACTATTTCAATGACTAAGGCTAAAGATATTGAATATTGGCATACTTGTTTTGATCATATAAGTCCTGATATCATTGTAAATACTAGTCGTCATAATGGAGTAAAAGGGCTTCCTAAATTAAAGTTTAAAAAGTTAAGCTGTGAACCATGTAAAATCAGTAAACAACGTAGAATTTCATTTAAATCAATAGAAGATAGTAATTTAAAGGAACCACTTGAAAAAATATTTATGGATGTCTGGGGACCCTTAAAAGTTGAGGGTAAAAATGGTGAAAGATTTTTTTTGTCTATTATTGATGAGTATTCAAAACGAACTGCTGTATACCCCATTAAAGAAAAGTCACAGGTGTATGAAGTGTTTGAAAAGCACATTACTAGGGCTGAGCGTTTCTTAGGTAAAAAGCTAAAGTTTATTAGAACTGATAATGGTTCTGAATTCAATAATGAACTTTTTAAAACCTATTGTGATAAAAATGGTGTTACCCATGAATTCACAAATACTTTCACACCCGAACAGAATGGTATTTGTGAAAGATTAAATCAAACCATTTTAAATTGTGTTCGTGCCATGTTGAAAGATAGTAATTTACCTTTTCGTTTTTGGCCCGAGGCATGTCTCCATTTTTGTTATACATGGAATAGGGTTATACATCGTGGACAACAAAAAACACCTTTTGAACTTTATACGGGGCACAAACCTTCTATAAGGCACCTTAAACCTTTTGGTTTAATCTGTTATGTTGGTGTACCCAAACAAAAGAGATTACACAAACTTGAGTCTAAAGCTAAAAAAGGGATCATTATTGGATATGCTTTAAAAACCAAAGGGTATCGTATCTGGATTGAGGAAGAAGATAAAGTTATTGAGTCATTAAATGTGACTTTTTCAGATCAAATGTATAGTCGCAGTGGAGCTGTGATGGGCACTCCATTAGAGAGCCTGGATTTGCTGTCCGATGAAACGGTTGATTGTAGAACTTCCGATCCCGTGGAAATTGTGATGCATAATCCCAGTGTTTCTGATGATGATGAGCCATTAGTCCCTGCAGGTCCTCCTCAATCTGATATAGTTTGGAATAGGAAAGCTGTCCCGAGGAAAATAGGGGATAGAGTGGATATATACTATTACCCTGAAGGTAAAAATACCCGTTTAAGATCCCTTAATGATGTTGAAAAATATTGTGATAGCAATAGCATTAAGTTTGATGCTTCCTTGTTTGATTTTTCAGGGAAAAATTTGTCTCAAGGTGTAATTAATCAGAAGGTTGATTCCCCAGTCTCCAGTTTTGTGAATAAAGATAAGGAAGTTCATGCATGACTAGATATAGTTGTTCCTAAAACTTTTAACCAAGCTGTAAAATCAAAACAGTCTTCAGAATGGAAAAGGGCCATGGAAGAGGAGATCAGTAGCATAATAGATAGAAAAGTTTGGCATTTAGTTGTTTTACCTGAAGGAAAAAATGCATTGGGAAATAGATGGGTTTTTGCTCTTAAGAAAGATGAGCACGGGAGAATTGCACGTTTTAAAGCAAGACTCGTGGCTCAGGGGTTTCACCAAGTAAAGGGTGAGACGTATGACGAAACCTTTTCTCCTGTTGTCAATTTTTCCGTCGTACGGTTCTTCTTTTCTTTGTTGGTTTCCTGTTACAAATGGCACAATACGCAATGTGACGTAAAAAGTGCTTATTTGTATGCTCCATTGCATGAAGAAATTTATATGGTTCAGCCACAGGGTTTTTCTGTTATTGGAAAGGAGCAACTAGTCTGTAAATTAGATCGTGCTTTATATGGACTCCACCAAAGTGGTAGACTTTGGTATTACGAATTGAACAAAGTTTTATTAGACGTAGGCTTTAAAAAATTCAACTGGTGTAATTGTACTTATTATTTTGAAAATTTTATTGTACTTTTGGTATATGTAGACGACCTTGTTATTTTTGGAAAAACACAAAAACAGATTGATAATATAATTGGTATTTTGGAACAAAAGTTTGACATAAAAGTATTGGGAAAAATCAAGAAGCTATTAGGGGTTGAGTTTACATATGATGAAGAAGGAGTTCAGTTGTCTCAAGAACTGTATATTAATGAGGTATACGAAAGGTTTTGTTCCTTTAATATTCCTTTTTCTTCTCTCCCTATAGTGAAAGGTGTTAAATTTTCCAAAACAGATTGTCCTGTGAATCAGCATGAAATTGAGGAGGTAGCTAAATTACCCTATCGGAATGTATTAGGTTGCCTATCTTTTATTGCTAGTAGAACCAGGCCAGATATTACTTATGCTGTTAACATATATAGTCAGTTCCAGAATAATCCAGGTTTAAATCATTGGTATGGACTAATTAAATTATTGGGATATGTTTTATGTACTAAAGTTTTTAAATTAAATCTTTCTTGTAGTGTTCCTGAGTTAATAGCTTATTCTGATTCTGATTTCGCAAACAATCGGGATGATTTTATATCATTAGGAGGACAAATAGTGTTTCTTAATAATAGTCCTATCTCTTGGCGGACCTTCAAGCAAAAGGGTGTTAGTCTCTCAGTTATGGAGAGTGAATTCATATCGATGTGTGAATGTGTCAAAGAGCTCAAATGGATTGACCATATTCTGGAGGATTGTGTTGAGTTTAAATTAATCCCAGGTCACCATAAGAGTCCAATCCTTTTTGCTGATAATCAGGCTGCTATAGACTTTACAAAATCACCAATTGAAAACACGCGTTCTAAGCACATTAATGTGAAACTATTCTTTATTCGTGAATGGTTGTTTGAATCCCTTTTTGATCTTAGACATATTCGTAGTGAGTTTAACCTTTCGGACCCGTTCACCAAGCCCCTTACCAAAGGTGAATTATTTAAGTTTAATCGAAAAGTTTTCATAAATGTAAATGTTTAAAAGTAAATGGTTTTTTGGAACTTGGTTTCCTGCTAATATGCATTTTTCATTTTCATTACCTATGTGTTGTATATTTTTATTTATGGAAACTTTAGGTTTTTTGGAGTGAATGAAGTCATAGGCCTATGCATGTTTGTATTTGTTTTATGTGAATGTTTTATGGGATTTTCACTTGGTGTTTTTCATCATTGTATGTATTATTTTGAATATGGTTTGTTTTTGTAATGGAAATGGAAAATATGTTCTATTGAATTGTTTCTTTGTATATTAATCTTTGTCTTACAATTTTTTTAGTGGTATCCTTATATGAAATTCTTATGCATCTGTAATTGTCAAGAAAAAATTAGAACTTTGTGTAGTGCCGGTTTTGGAGCTGGAAAGCTGCTGGTGTTTTTGGAGATGTTATGATCTGGATGTCCATGTCTGTTACCTGAATTCAGCTTCAAGTTTTTGAAGATTTTTGTTAATCATTTATTTATTTATTTAATTTTTTTTATGTAAATTGTTTGGCAACTTCTTAGTTAAATCGAAACGGCATGGTGGGGGGCATTCTGTTGGAAATATTTTAATAGCTTCCTTTGTACCATGCAGTTTCAATTTGTGTGTTTGGTAAATTAATAAGTTTTATTATATTTATGGAGGCTACCCACATATGGGGAAAGTGTTAGATAAGTTCATTTCTAAAATATAGTAAAAAAAAAACATTTTTTTTTTTATTTTAATTCTTTATAGATAATGTTTACTTACATTACTTAGGATACTTGGCCTTTCATCTGTCATTAAAGAACTTTTATTTTATTTATCTTTAATTGGGGAAATTTTCTACTGTTTAATATTTATTTGCCGTGATGATGCTTTGTTTACATTTGAGTACGATGTTTTCAGTCAACCGGAAGTGGGTCAATAGGCCAGGTTGAAACTGTATCAGCTGTCTGCTTAATGACGTCATTTATTTATCGATTATTCGTTTATGATGTCTGGTGACTGATTTGACAGATGTGCATCAGTCATTGGCTGTAATTTGATCCACTGAATGATTATAAATAGAAAGAAGAAACACCCATCTCTCTCTTCTTTTTATATGTTTTTAGCATGATTGTATAATCTGTTGCTTAGCCTTTTGGGCTACTTATGTTTTTATCTTTAGTTATTTTTAAGTTATTTATGAATTGGTTTATTGTTTATGAAGCTGTGAAAAGAAGGAGTTTTATAAAGATGAATGAAATTTACTGCAGGCCTGGATGTCAGAGAGGTTTTTTTTTGATAACTTATTTTTATCAGTAATTGCTGTTTAAAATACAGCCGTTAAAGTTTTTCTTAATGTTTGTTTATCTTTCTCCGGGTAGTACTCCAAGTTTAAACACATTAATTAGATTGCCTTGTTTTAATCAATTAAAAGTATAAGATGGTTGCCTTTCAATATAGATATTAGTTATGTTTATATTATAATGTTTAATACTTTTTTACAAATATTGTTAAGTTTTTTGTTGAATAAATTCATTGTTATTGTTTAAAAAAAACGTTGTCAGTCTTTAATTATACAGTTTTCTTAACACATATTTAAGTTTTAAAACTGAATTAAAATACTTTCATTGTGTTATATAAATCTCTGCTAAAATAAATCAAATTAAATTAAAGTAAAATTAAGTTTTTGCTAATAGGGACCCGGTGCGAGTTTTTACCCGATGATAAAAGATTTTTTTTTTAATTTTTTTTTCTTAATAATAAAAGTTTGAGTTTAGAAGGAATATGCGTGTACAGCGCACGTATATCCTCAAATGTGCGTGCGCAGCGCGCATGGGTCTGCGCTGCCGAAGGCAGTGGCGTCCCGGTGTGAGTTTTTATACGATGCTAAATGATATATTTTTTAATTCCTTTTCTTGAGAATGAAAGTTTATGAGTAATAACATGGAATTTTGAGAAGTCATAAGGATAGTGAAGGAATACGTGCGCGCAGCGCACGGGTCTACGCTGCCGAAGGCAGTGGGGGCCCGGTGCGACATTTTTTCCCGATCAGAATTTTTTTTTCTCTTTTTTTTTATCACATGATAAAAATTAATGCAAGTTTGAGAATTCATTAATTATTGTGATTCATTTAAAAATAGTGACCAGCGAAGCGGGCGTAGCCTGCTAGTTGTAAATAAAAGTTTTATAGGCGGAACCTATTTCAAAAAGACAAATAAATTGCATTCGAAATAAAAAGGCTTTAATGAAAAGGAGCGGGTTATTGAAACAGAAAATAAAATATCATTTCCCTCCGTAGGCTTTGAAAATGGAACGTTGTGCGTTGCTTTAAACACATAAAACGATGTTAATCAGACGCTTTACCCAAAAAACTGAAGAAGTTTAAATATTTTTCCAATCGATATACCAACTACTTTCAAAATTCTTTTAGAGAAGGTGATACACTATATGCTCATTGTGTGTCATAAATTGCATGTTTTTTTTTTTTTTTTTGGATGTCATTTAAAGAAATTCTTATGAAATTCAACTAATTTAAATAATTAAAAAATGTGGTAATGTTGCCAAATTTTAGAACCTTTTAAAATTCAATATTCCTCACTAAATTTAATTGTAATGTATGGTTAAAAATAAATGTTTGTTAAACTGATTATATCATTCTTCAGAATTAGTGGTAATTATTAAATTAAAAATACTTTACAAAAGAGCAACACCTTTTTCTGGGTAAAACAGTATAAATGAAGCATACAAACTGACTTTTCTCCCATTTGAGTGGACATTATATAATTTCTTGTGTATCTCTATCTCTCCTTTTTAACACTTTTTAACACTTTCCAACAAGGTTGAAAAGCATTAATGACGTCGGTCGTCTATCTGTCCGAGCTCTAACTCCCGTAAATAATTATAGAATCTTGAAACTAATATATGTTATTCAAGTTCACTATCGGATGTTCCCTATTGAAAATGGAGTGAATACCTATGCTGGTTTGTGTATAGGTACACCCGAGAGCATAACAAAACATTGTGTTCTATGAGAAGTATTTCTATAAACAATATTTTAATACCTTTACTGTACATAAATTTTACTGAAATTGAAATATGTTATTCAAATTCACTATCGAATGTTTGCCATAGAAAATGGTGCAAATACCATCACTGGTTTGCACACAGGGACAATTGAAAGTGTTCGATAGCGAATTTTTATGAATTAATTATTCAAGTTCACTATGAAATGTTTCTTATTTAAAATGGCTTAAATAGGTCCGGTACGACTGATTTGTGTACAGGGACACCCAAAACAATTTCCGTACTTTTGCGTTTCAGACAGACATTTTTGTAAATCACATTTAAATAACATTCTACCAAAAAAAAAAAAAAAAAAAAAAATTAAGAAATTGACATTTATTGTTAATATACTAGAATGATGTTTTGTACAGAATATGACATGGTTAATCTTCAGATATACAGGGCTATGCTAAAAAATTAATATACATATAGTAATGGCTGCAATTAGGTCATCTCTAGGCTGCCTTTTCGTTTGATTTAGGCAATTTTAACACTTTCCAACAATAAGAGTGGTTATGAATACAATTAGTCAGTTTGTATGCCTTCCAGTCCTTCTGTTTGTCCGTTGTGCAACAACGTAAGCAGAGAACATTGAAAGTTAGAACATGGAAAGCAAAGAATATGGAAAGTGTTAATAATCAATGCGCTGCGAATGATTTTTTGTTCCTTTTTATTTTCAATTTAAATTACTGTATAGCATTCCAATGAAGGCCATGCGTCTCAATAAAAATTGTAATATAATAATAATAATCATAATGTGCCACAAAAAGGACTTTAATTTTTAGTATAAGCATATAAAAAATAAAATCGCATAAAATATTGTGAAAGATGTTTTTTTTTTTTGCTGTTACGGATGACAATGAAGTTCAACTGAGTTCGATCATTTTCATGCACAAAGTTTTCCACTATTCCTAAATAGAGATTTGAACTTTACGCCTTATAGGCGAGCAGTATTAATCCTGGATGATAGGTTTAATGCTGTAGTCGTACCCACCCGCAGCGCGATGTCTTTTTCTAGTCACTTTTGTCCTTTCATTACTTCCGGTGTGAGCCTTTTTTTTTTTTTTTTTTTTTTTTTGCCTTAACAAGCTTGACATTGTGAGTTTTTTTGGTTTTCGTCCCATGCTATTTCTATGGGTTTTTAGCTCCCTCCCCCCCTCGTTTTCTACTTTCTAAAGTGCGGTGGTTCCCGCCCGTCCACCGCCACCACCGGAGCCTTTTTTTGTTTTTTTTTTGTTTTTTTTTACACACTTGAAATTGTGAGTTTTTTTTGGTTTTCGTCCCATGCTACTATGGGTTTTTAGCTTTTTTCCTCCTCGTTTTCTACATTCTAAAGTGCGGTGGTTCTTGCGTAAAATCTATTCCACAAAGCTAGTATAAGTTGAAACTGCTTTAAAGCTTCAATTAAAAGAATTGAAAAAATGTTGGATAAGAAGACCCGCAAATAATAATCCGTTTAGCTATCTTAATCAAGGACGCTCTGCAACTTTCTAACTGGCATTTTACCTTCATTACGGTATTCAAGATAGGAACATGAACTCCGCTATTTTCCAAAGAGTGCAATGGTACTGAATCTCCTTTACTACAATAAAACGCCATGTTAATCGTATTTACTGTAGCCGTTTTAAAGCTACAATATAAAGATTGAAGTTAAGGGCATTTAATTCTAACACAATAAAAAAAACATTTTGATTTTATATAGTAACTTACACCAGAAAAATTACATTTCAATGATTCACCTACAAATAAAAATTGTCGTGTAATTAATTCTTTGTTCAAAAATTCTTTTAAAATTCATGATACGGCGTCTCTGTAGTACGGGGATGTCAAGCCAGATGAAAATTGAAACTTTCTTAACTTAGCTAGACGAGGGGGGGAAAAATCTCTTTTCCTGTGTCAAAACTATTAAAAACAAATTCTTGTTGTAATTATTATTATTATTGAGTTTCTTGCATTAAAATCTTGTATTTCTTTGCATTTTATCTTGTTTTCTTGTATTTCTATAAACCATAAACTTGCATTCTGCCTTACTCTGTCTATAAAATCTTACAGTCCATCTTGTATTTCTGTAAACCACAATTTAATATATTTATTTTCAACAAATCTTGAAGAAATTGAAATATGTTTTTCAAGTTCACGCTCGAATGTTTCATATTGAAATTGAAGTAAATTAAAAAAATCCAAAGCATTGCGTTCTATGAGAGGTATTTCTATAAAAAAAAAAAAAAAAAATTGATATTTAATCTTAAAACACACTATAAAATTAAAGAGAATTTACCGGGTTCGTAAGGACGTGGCCTTTCTTCTTTAGATGCAAAACAAGGGTTGCTATATTAAGGTAAAATCAAAACTGAAAGCAGAGCAAAACCCGAAGGGGTAAGAGCAACACAGCTAACAAATAAGAAGCAGCGTGTGAAACCAATAAAAAAGGAACACAACCAAAAACAGGAAATATAAGAAATAAGAAAAAACAAGAAAGAGGAAGGGATTTTTAAAGATCTTGATTGTCGTGCTGAGTGTTTTAATTGTAATGATTGCCCAATTACTTGGCAGATTAATCACCTATTACATGTATGAACTATCACTTTTCGAAAATATTGATAGTAGTTGGATAAAAAAAAAAAATCTGGTGTGAAACAACCACAGGACTTCCATTGCCCACTATTACACGTATTATATGCACTTTTTTGGTAACAATGTGACCAGAATAAATAGAATTTCCCTACAGAAATAGACACCCAAACATTTTCCGGTAATATAAAGTTAAAACACGTGTAAATACATGTAAAACATATAATAGCAAGGAGACTTGGCGTTGGAATATTAAAACAGGAATAAACTACTACGTCAGAAACGCCAAAGAAAAATTATTGAGGTGCATACAGCTGTTTCGGTAGCCTAAAGCGTACCGTCTTCAGTGCAAAAAGTTCCTGTTTTAATGTAAAACATAGTTTACATAGCAAGTAAAAAATAAATAAATAAATAAATAAAACAATAATAATAATAATAATAATAATATATATATATATATATATATTTTCTTAAACACCAATTTCCAAGACTTAAAACTGATCTATCTGATCAGGTTGACTATTAATTTTCCTGTAATAATCACGTAAAGCATGAGAAAGTATAACTGAAATGGGTTTATGTAGCAACTTTCAAGAAAATCGTTAGAGCCGTTTTCGAGATACCCACTTTTACCAAAACTTGACATAATGAATTGTTGACTGGAAAACAACAATTACATTAAAAAAGGTATTTAAAAAAGACTTAATATAAGAAGTTTGAAAAAAAAAATACATACAGCTTTTTTGAAAGGAACGCAATTGCAGAACAAGAAATTCAGCTATTTATACAGGACGTCTATCAATTTTCCTGAACTAACCAACTATATCGCTCGAAAGGACATCTAATACAGTGTTTATACAGTAATTTTGAAAAAATTCGTTAGAGCCGTTTTTGAGTTACGGACTTACCTCTCCAGTTCCGGTTTCGTATGACTTACTTCCGGTTTTCCAAATTTCACCCAAATTTGGAAACTTCATCTGTAGAAAAGACCTGACTCAGTTTTGAAATTTTATAGTTCTATCTTTATTAGTTTCGGAGATATAATATTCTGAAGATTCCCCACGCACATACACACTGAAAATTGCCGAAAACCACTTTTTTGGACTCAGAAGTCCTTAAAGAGAAATAAAATACAGTGTTTCAGACCAAGTCTCGGTTTCCATCCAGTGTTTGTAAAAAAATTTAGGAAAGAAAATGTATGCCCCCACCCCCCTTTTTTTTATTAATTGCGGGACTCAGCATTTTACACTGCTCAACTCTTAATTCCCTTTCGCAGTCCAGACTGTCTTCGTCAACGCACGCAACAGAACCTTCTGTTGCACTTAGGATTTTTCAAGGATATTTTTATTTATTTATTTATTTTTAATTTAATTTAATTATTTTTGTTTTCCTCTCCTGTTGCTTCATTCAATAAAATTCTCTGCTAACGTGAGGAAGTTTCTGAAACTAAATTAAAATTTAAAAAAAAAACCTTCGGCTTTTTATTTTTTATTTTCTGGAAAATTATTTTCATGTTTTTTTTTTTTTTTTTTTTTACATTTTCGATGCAGGTACTCCGAAGCAACTACGTTGACGAGAGGTCCTTAAAACGTGTATATATGATGAAAACTCGATATCGAATTTTTGGACCGAATAGGGGAGTGTGGGGCGGGTTGTAACAGTTTTCGAAAAATTAAGTATATTTTGAAATGTATTTACGTTTTCCTGTTTGTAATTTTAGCACTAAAAATACTTTTGCAAAATTATTTGCCTGTTACAATATGTCCCGCGTTTGGGGCAAATTGTAACACACGTGGGGCAAACTGTAACGGATACAAAGGGGATCCTAACAATACAAGCGACACTATTTCAAAATGTTTTTTGTCATCAATCATTTATTAATTTATTAAAAAAGGCAATTAATAACTAATATTAAATTAAAAACTTCTTGGTATAGTAACAATCTATTATATCCAATGGATTACAGTAAATTAAAGATAAAATTAAAGATAAAATGAACATAGAAGTCAATCTTGCAGAATTGAAATTAATTCAAGCAAATGATGTTTTGTTCCCTCTCATGCCTTTAATGTGTGCTCACATTTTGCAAATTAAGCATTATACCCATTTTTCTGCCCACAGAGTTAGTTTAGTAAAGCTCGAATTCTCCGCCCTTTTTTCAGGACACTGTCATTAATGAGAAATTTCTGCTTTTTTTTCTACCTCTATTTTTATACATTATTCTCCAATTGGTGATTAAATCGGGATTATAATTCAGGATTAAATAATCACGACACTGTAATACAAAAACACGGAAAATATTTCTGTATAAACATAATAGTGGTAAAGAAGCCAAAAATATTTCATTTCAGAAAGTTTCCTGAAAATGGGCGGAGACTTCAAGATCTGGCTATAGGCGTCTGCACAAACCACTCCTCTAACATGTTACAAGTTGTCCCCAAATTTTGTTTCAACTTGCCCCATCGCATGATTTTGGATATTTTGTTTATTTATAAAAATATTTACGATTTATACAAAAAAATAAACATGAATTTTATAACTTAACACTCAGACGAAATAAATAGCTATAAACATTTCTTTAAAGTATAAATTAACACACCTTTATTCAAAATTTACGAAATATTTTTTTTCCAATAACTAGCTAAAATGAAGCACGTTTACAGAACCTCTCATTAACCATTTTTGAGGAGAACCGTTTGTGCTTACATTATAAGGAACATACGAGCTCAGAAGGAACATACGAGCAATAAGGGTTAATTTAATTAAAACTCTTTTAGATTCAAATAATACAAAAATCTAAATTTTCATTTTTTCTTTTGTATTGTTTAAACATGCTTTTTTTAATTGTACTTTTTTTTAAGAATAATTTTCTGCATATTTAACTATAATTACATATTGGAGAAAATTATTGTGCAAACAAAGTGTTGTGAAGAAAAAGGCGGTTTTTGACAGAGCTTCAGAATAAATTAAAAAGTTAACAGCTCTGATAATATATAATGAAAGTAGTTTAATGTGCATACCTAGGTATTAACTTTTCCGATTTTTTATCATGCACTGTCTATGAATAATTTTCTTCGACTTTTTTAGTAGAAGAATTTTAGTCAATAAATTAATGCAAAATTTTCTACAAGGAAAATAAATTTTGCAATATGGCGAGATGCTTCATTGGGTACACAGCGTGAAATATCAACAGATACCAACAGACATACATCAGAAGTGAATTTTAATACCAGGCATGGACATAGAATCTCTGAGTATAACATCAAAGTCTAATAACACAGTTAAATAAAATTTTAATTTTTTTTTTCTTCTAAAAATATTCATATACTTGCCAACTTATCCCCTTCTGACTGCCGGAAAAAATTTTCATTGAAAGATGTATTTTATTTAATCAGTGAACTGTAAAGGTTTTCACTAACATAAAAAAAAAAAAATAATAATAATAATAGTAAATTTATTTAGAATGCAAAAGGTGCTAAGTTGGCAACTATAATTCCTACTGGGGAAATATAAATATTCTAGAAAACTTTAAAATGTTCCTGTCTGATTAATATTTAAATAGATCGTAATTTCTGTAACGGATCATTGTAATACTATATTTTTTCTGGGAACTCAGTCAAGTATTTCAAGAATTACGAATATTTTTCATTTTGCTGCAGACATGTTCGGAATTTTGAAATACTAATACTAAAGCCATAGCTGCCAATATTTTAATTTATTCCGGAGAACTTTTAGCCGCGCCTTTATTTCGCACCACTTTATTTATAGAAAAAAATTATCTAATATATAACTTCGATAAAATAAGGCAAAATTACTCAAAAAAAAAAGTGGTACGAAACAAAGGCGGGGCTAAAAATGCTCCGGAATAAATTAAAATATTGGCAGCTATGCTAAAGCCATTACACAACTACAACTTCCTAAGAACAAAAGCATTTGTCTTAAAACATTTCTGTTTTGCTTTTAAAAAGTGTCACAAATGTCTGGTATCAAATTCGATTAAATAATATTATTAATAATTTTTCTGGGGAAAAAAATTAAATTAAAATTAAAATAATATAGTATAATATAAAACCTTTATGAATATAAACCATCTTTCTAATAAAAACATTTTAGACTATGTTTCTATACTCAAAAGACCTTCTATAGTTGGTGTCAAATTGGTCGTCTTGACGATATATACACAAATTCGGATATTTCACGCTGTATACCTTGAAGCACCCTGCACAAGCAATAAACGTGATTTTAAGCTTTATAAAAAAGAATAATATGCAATTCAAGAGATTTTATACAAACAAACGTATTTAAGAGAAAATACTTAGTTGTAATATAAATAAAAATATCTTAATATTTCAAGACATCATATGACAAATTTCAAAATAAAAAATATATTTAAAGATTTTATAAATACTTATTATATTTACTCAACAATATATAATCCTCCGACCCTTTTTTAATAAACGAAAATATCACAAAAGTAAACATATGGCATAAAAATATTTCTTAAATAAACATAATGGGAATTCATTACTTAGCTCACTCTGTTTAATCTCTAAATTTAATTTGAAAATATTTTTCGCAAAGTACGTTTTTTTAAATATTCTTAAAGGTAAGCACAGTAAGTACAGTACCTTAAAATTTTAATAAAAATATAAAACTGTTTACTCGAAAGATTAGAATTCTTCGCTATCACTCCTTCAAAATATTGTCTCGAAAGATTTCGCTTGCTTTAGTTCAAGTGATTAAAAAAAATTTTCATCTTTATAAAATAATTTTTTTTTTTATTTCGTTACCAAAGAATTAAAATTTATTTATCAAGTGTATTCCGACTATCTTTATATCAGAATACTTAAATAAATATTCTAGTGAATATTTTATTTTTTATTCAAACTGAATATAGAATGATGTTCATCTGTGAGTTCTCATTACGTGCGAATTGTTCGTGAAATGAATTGATTTTTTTCTTTCAAGGCATCATTTTGCTGTAATTTTAAAATAAGATTAATTTATTTACGGATAACATGCAAAAGAAAATAATAATAATAATAATAACATAAATAAATAAATGTAATGTAATATAATATGCATCCACAAAGTTTTTGAAATGAATTATAGTACGTTTGCTTTTCAGTTGTTAAAGAATTAAATCATTTGCATCTGCTAATATTTATAATTTATTCCGAAGTACTGCTAGCCTTTCCCTTTTTCAGATTAGTCAGATTTTAAAGAAATTTTCTTCAATGTATAATTAAGATTAATGAAGAAGAAAAATGCATACTTGCCAACATACTAATTCATATTCAGTAGTATTGTTAGCCCCGCCTTCTTTTTCACACCAGTATCTTTTTAGAGTACTTTTCTTCTCAGACAGATACGAAGATCGTTGCTCCGAAGTACCTGGGACCAGGGTTGCCTAATTTGGCCTTTTTTTTATTCAATAGTCACCAATACTTTTGAGAAGTGACATTTGAAATACATAATACACTATTAATCTTCGAAGTAATTAGTCAAACGTTACAAATAAAAATTATTGGTGACTATTGAATAAAAAAAAGGCCAAATTTGGCAACCCAGGTGCTCTATTCTCGTCAAGTTGCCTATTAACCACCACTTGTAACCGTTAACGACAGTTTTTAACTACTGTTCTACCCACCGTAATAACCATCTTCCGGTCAAGCGCTATTCTGGTCTGTCGTTGTTATCTTGAGTGGGAGAATAAACGCTCGCGTTTGAGGGTGACATTTTAAACCAATCATTTGCAAGGGTCATTCGTAATCCGTTTTGGGAGGGGAATTTTGTGAATAGCGATGATGACAACCTGTTTTCAATGGTAGAAAATGTGAAATGTCCCTTTAACTGAGCAAACTAAAACATTATACAGACGCGCCCATTTCTATTGTGATAAACGACGATTTTTAAGCTGAACAACTACCTCCTAGCTGCCGGTAACTTAACGACTGTAAACAAGCTCGAATGAGAATAGCAAATCGTCGTTGTCTCCCTTCACAACAACCGGTTTCCGCGTAACGACTAGACGAGAATAGAGCCCCTGCCTGGGACCAAAATGCCCCGCACCTTCGGATGCCAGATGTTGAGCAGCAGACCACAGCCTCCTTAACTAGATGTCTGTCGCGTAGCTCGGAAACTAGGCAACAGTTGAAGCGGTAGACAGCGCCACCTGGTACAGATAGCGCTTCTTTTTTATTCAACAGCCACCAAAATTATTTAAAAGTGGACTATGATACACATAAAAGGTGAATGGAATGGAAGAAACGTCGATTATATATATCATGAATCACTTCTTTAAATTATTGGTGACAATTGAATAAACAAGTTCTATAATCTGTACTAGGTGGCGCTGTCTACCGTTTCAACTGTTGCCTAGTTTCCGAGCTACGGCATCTAGTTAAGGAGGCAATGAGCAGACAGGAATTCAGGTACCAGACAACTTTTCTTCTTATTTAATCGTAATTGCAATCGAAGAATATTACTCTAAAAATTTACTGGTGTGAAGAAAAGGGTGGGACTAACAACCCTACGGAACATTAATTAGAATATTGGCAAGTATGAAAAGGCTTTTATAATACACTGGTGGGAAAAAAGGGCGGAGCTAACATTGCTCCGGAAAAATTATAAATGTTTCCAAGTATGCATAGATGCCAACATTTTAATTTATTACGGAGTATTTTTAGCCCCGCCTTTATTTATAGGAAAAAAAATCTCCAATACATAACTTGGATAAAATAAGAAAAATTTACTCTTAAAAATAAGTGGTATGATTTAAAAGCGGGGATAAAAATACTCCGGAATAAATTAAAATGTTGGCATCTATAAGTATGCATTTGACGAATCTCTCACCTTAGACAATTTAATACCAGCAAGCATGTGATACTGTGGTGTGATCGAGGACATAGAAACATTTCTTCAAAAAACGTATAGAGATTTTGCAGACCAACCTCAGGAATTGAAAAGTTACACAACTGCACAACTGATAACATGTCGCTTACGAACCCAAGTCGCGCTTGTAGGTTATCTGTTTAAAGTTTTCTTTTCTTTCTTTTTTTTTTTTTTTTTTTTTTTTTGGAAACATGTGTGAATGGAGTTAGGTCTCTCAGAAAGACCTCCTTGACACCAACAAAACTCCAGAAGCCCATCAATTAGTTATGCTGAACTAATATTAGCTGATAACACTTTCCCGACCGCATGTTTTTGTCTTTTTGACAGTAAGCTCCACCTTTGGGCGTTAATATTTTATATTGCTTTATGTTTAAGCAAACCTTCTTCTACTAAATTTCAGATTAGATTTATTTTTCATTCCTTTTGTATTTTATTTACCTATATATTTTCTTCAAAAAATATTTCATATCATATATACATATTGATTTTAAGTTGCTTGTCTCCTAGAGTAATAAGATTCTACATTTTATAACAAAAGTAATAAAATAGACATTGATTTAAAACATCCCGTTAAAACTGTATATAATAATTTGTATTCATTAAAACTGTGTATAATATTATAAAATAAGAAAGAAATTATGAACTTAACCATTCATATATATATATATATATATATATATATATATATATAAAAAAAAAAAAAAAACGAGTTTTCAATGTGTTTAATTTCTTAAATATGAAGTTTAAAAAAATAAAAATGATTTCTGAGAAGCTTGTGACTATTAAACTGAATGACTAGATTATGAAAGTAAATACATTCTTAAGAACAGCACGTTTTGTTTGTAGTCTGTTACTCTAGGTTTAAAATAATAATAAAATTAAATTGATCAGAATCTGCATTAACTTTTATAAAATAAGATTTGAAAAAAAAAAAAAAAAAAAAATGTTATTTTCAAAATTATTTAAGGAAATACATTACTTTTAGTTCACAATAATTAGTTATATTTACAACAAATTTTAAATATACTACCTCACAGCTGCCAACGCTACTTTTTTTATGTAAAAAAAAAAAATAAATAAATAAATAAATAAATAAATAAAAATAAAAATAAAAATAAATGTATATTTTGTTTAATGAATAAAGTTCAAGATGCAACAAAAACCTCTAAAAGATTTCTATATATTTTTTAAAAAACGTAAAGTATAAGAACTAAGCTATATATTCCATTTAAGGGGTTCCAAAAGGGAAAAAAAATTACTTTTTTTTTTTTTTTTTCGAAATTTTGAGCATATAAAAAAAACTTACTATATGGAATATTTTTTTTTTTAATTTTTATTAAAAATTTTGGAAAATTAGCTGGTGAAGCTTGGTTTCCAAAGACTCTTCAAAAAAAAAAAAAAAAAAAAAAAAAAGAATATATCTCGCTGTTGTCAAGATAACGCAAGATTGCGTAAAAATATAAACGAATACAAACGAAATTTCTTTTGCAGAAAATGGAAGAAGAGAATCACAAAAGCAAATTTTTCTCATTTTTATACTTCGAAGTATGCAAATTTTGAGACTGACGTCAAAAAGAGTCTCTGCCTCAGCAGAGGTGAATGGTAATTTGCTCTTAATTTAAGGAAAAATAAACTGGAAAAGAATGACCGACATTTAATAAATGCGTTGATACGATGAGTGCGAATTTTCAGCGGAAACATTTAACCAATTCAGAAGCTTGGAAAGTTATTGCTTGATTAGAAGGGGTGCCAAATACAAGCCGAAGTAGCAAAAGCTATTGAAGTTTCCCAAAATGTGATTTCTAGGATCTGAAAGCTTTTTTTTTTTTTTTTTTTTTTTTTTTTTTTTTTCTTTCTTTCTTTCTTTCTTTTTTTTTTTTAATTCTGGAAATGTAATCTGAAGACCAAGGCAAGGTTGTAGACGTATAACATCGCCCAATGAAGATCATTATTTAACGCTAACGGCTCGGAGACACCGAAATCTAAATGTCACTGTTTTTAACAATATCTTCGCCCAGCTACTGACAACACAGTTTTGACTCAAACTGTCCAAAACTGTGCTGTAGCAGTGACTATGAGGATCTACTCCATATACCAAATACCGGTGAGGGCTCTGTTTCGAATGATGTGGAGATCAATACGACCAATGCCAGCATGAACATCACCCCCTTCCCTTTACCAAATATGACACTTCGATACACGAACGCAGGTTATTTCTAGTGTCATGTTCTTTCCGGATGAAAATATGTCTGTTATCAGAATGGAGAGAAAATAAGAGAAAAGAATAATTCGCCATTAATTTCTCATCTAGTTCATATGCTCTGTAACCCAGTCCCTGCGGACGCGACGGTGTTTTGCTGTTAACATAACGCATAATATTGGTCGGCAAGCATGGAAACCTAGAGTGCAGCCGGTATCGGGTAGTTTGAGTCGAAACTGTGGCGTCACTAGCCGAGCGAAATTGTTGTTAAAGAACAGTGACATTTAGATTTCCGTGTCTCGGAGCCGTTACCGTTAAATATTGATCTTCATTGGGCGATGTTGCACGTCTGTGACCTTGACCTTGTCTTTGACCTGCATTTACAGTCTCCAGAAAAGGTTCCAGATCCTAGAAATAACATATTGTGAAACTTCAATGGCTTCTGCTACTTCGGTTTTGCCCCCCCTCCCCTATTCCCCCAGCTAACCGAGCAACAACACTCCGACCTTCTGAATCGGTTAAATGACTTTGTTGACACATCGCATTCATCGAAACAGGGCACTTACTGAATGTCGATCAATATTTTCATCTTTGTCTTTATTAAGTGAAAAGCCAAATTTCAATCGCTGCCGCTAAAGCTTCATTTTTGACGTTTCCCAGCTAAAAATGAACTGCAGAATATCTGTAATATAAATGTAGTTTGAAAACTGAAGTGATTTGGCCGATTACACTACAGAGTTTTTGAAATCCATACAACTGCACAATTATTACAGTTTATAAACTGCAGTAATTTTGTAATTGTTTCGACCTCAAAAATTCTGTAGTGAAATTGGCCAAATCACCACACTTTTCTAACTGCATATGTTTTGCAGATTTTCTGCTGTTCCTTTTTAGAGAGAAGTGGCCATCTAAAAAATTGAAGAATATCTGTAAATAAATACAGACAATGTGGAGTTATTTCGAACATCTCTGTCAGTTTCCGTAGGTCGAATGCGAGAAAATAGGCCTTAATTCATACACCGTCTTTCGCCAGCTATTCAAGTTTGAGCAGTACAAAAGCACCCTTACAAACACCGACCACTCTCAATGCTGCTTCACTTTCAGTGAGTTTACGGGATCTGAGCTTAACCAACTAGTCCATTATGGGACGGAAATGTAAATGATTTTATTGCTTAATGTGATGATATTGGAAAATTTACCTTTGAAATTTTTAGTATTGTATTAATTAAATGTATGTATACAATTATTTGTATTAAATTAAGTGTCTACTTGAACATAGTAATCGTTTCATAATTAAAACAATTTAAAATCTCTATTTAAAAATACATTTAGATTTAGACTGATAAAACAAAATTATTTGATATTTCAAATTTTAGGAACAAGTACGCATATCAGACTCGAAATTGCGTTTTAATTTTTTATGCAAATATTTATATTTAAAGGAAAATTTTTATAAAAACCTTTCATTATGAAAAGAAAATTTGTATTGTTAAAGAAGTTTCGGATATTGGAGACTTTTTTTTTTTTTTGTGCGTCTCTGTGTGTGAAATATTATTGGAAATATTGAAAATTATTTTCGAGAAACTGTTGGTATAATATAAGTAGTGATAATGCTCAAAGTGTTTTATAATACGCCAATAGATGGCGCTGTGTGTTCATTCTCTTTTCTCTGTAACTGTACATATGTAAATAAACGTGAGTTTAAGTCTAGCTCCCGTCTCGGTAACTTCAGAAACAAATAAGATAATGATTCTTTCTATTTAGTTTGTTGTTTTAAATTACATTCTTGACAAGAATATATTAAAAGTTTCTCTTGCTTAAGGATTTTCCAAGTATTCATTAAAAAAAAAATTATACATTTTCTACTGTAACGAGTAATTTAAGGAGAAAACACTCACCCAATTTCTTCCATAAAGTATTAATTTTCTTTTTAGAATAGAAATATTTTAAATTTTTGTAAATATTTTTAAATGTCATTACGTTAATGATAACGAATATCTGCTGTCAATCATGTATTTTTCTGAAGATAACGCTATACATAATATCGGATTCTAATAAAACATTGCCACTTTTACGAATTGTTTCTTTCTGTTGAATCCGTTTTCTAAACATTAATGAATGCGTAAAAATATTTTGGGATTCTGGGATAACGTAACGTTAGAAAAATATTTTTTATAACAATTTTTCTTGCCAGTTTCAATCTGAATGCAATTATTACGGACTTAATGAGGAAAAAAAAAACTATAAGTATTAGATATACTTGAGGTGTCTTGGCACTAGAGATGGAATAAATACGATGTTATCATATCCCCTTAATCTGTTATCTAATCAAAAATTGTACAACTTTTGCTTACTCATTAAGATAAAAAATACAGTGTGAGTTATATATATTTGAGACGCTAGGAGAGATTGGATCAAAGGCAAATAAATTAATCGCTTTTATATTTCTGTACTGATAAGTATAAAGGATTTAGGTCCATATTCCTGATTTTTCAGGAGACGAAAAATAAAGTTAAACTAACTAAAAACAAATCAGAAGAATCGATTAGGAAAAAGGAATTATGTTGGTTTATATGCTTTATACCATTCAGTGATTGTCAATCTTCATTTAATAAAGGGGACAAATTGAATTAAATATTTTATACCAAAGATTAATGCTAAATTTCTGACTTGAATCTTTTTTTACCAATGGATTTTCTCAAAGACTAAATGACATGGATTTAAATCCTTTATACCAATCGATAGAGAATTTTTTTCTGAGTCTGACTATGTACTTAACTCAAAATCGCCATTTTTGGACTTAAATCCTTTATACAGATTTCTCCTCCAGATTTCTTTTCACTGATTTCAGATCATTATAATACAAATTAACCAATAAATAAATAAAATAGTATAGAGTCTGGATATTGTAGGAGATATGGAAGGGGAGAGGGTAATGAATAAAAAAAAAAAGTGTTTTATTACTTTTTTTCTGGTTTTCACCAAATTTTGTAGAGTTATTATAGTAACCAAAATATTCATTGAACGTGAAAGTCAAGTGTGCCTGGAGTAGCTTGTGAAGCAAAAGGGGAAGGAAGAGGTGGTTTCAGATAACTTTTTACGGATTTTTATAAAGATTTATTAGAATTATTTATTAATTTAAGGAAAACACTGAAATCTTAATACATATGAGGAAATCTAGAAAGGCAGCGTAAACTGAAGTAAAAGAAAAGTTGTTAAATAAATAAAATAAATCTTTCTTTCTATCTGCACCTTATCCCAGATATATCGAAATAAAATACTATTTTTCTTTTTTTTCTTTTCTTTGTTTCTTTTGTTTCTTTTCTTTTTTTCTGTTGTATAATAGTTCTACAAAGTTAAAAAACAAAAAGAAAAAAAATGTATTTTCTTTCTCTACCCTTTTAGCCCTCTTCCTCACTGGTTCTTCTTCCAAAACAGATTTTTTTTTTTTTTTTTCAAATCATAAAAAGATAATTAAACAAACTTTTCAGCAAATGTGCAAAACGTTTATATAGATACAACCTGTCTTTCTGCCTCTTGAGCCTTTAACTATTTTTTAGTGTGCACCAACTAATTTACAAGTAATATTTTATTACCCCTCCCCATCCTTTTACGTGCTTCAACACAACCTGAATTATTCTGTGGCTATCACAAAAATTTTTCCATATCATTTTGTAAAACAGTGCCACCTACTGTTTGAGTTTGTACTGTTTTTCCTTACTAAGTTTTTCTCATTTAGAAAAAAAAAAAAAAAAAACTTTAGATTAGGTTTAATGATGTTTTGAAAAAATGATAAAAATCTATAGATTAAAATTGAAGACGAAATGCAAGTTTTCTTGTATCATTACTGAACATTAAGCAACTGAAAAACTGGTCAGTTCATTTTTCAGATATTTTACAGATTATTTTAGGTAAGATATTCAATATTCAAATTTTCTATCAGTTTTATACACTTAAAATATTATCAGAAGCCTCTGATTATGTCTATCCTGGGCAGCTAACTCTGCAAGAAGGTTCCTGGTTAGATCTGGGATTTTAATGATTAACAACAATGATTTATTTCTATATGCATATTTGTTTTTCATTTTAAAGTTTAATTTTTTTAATACTTGTTTTCTCCACAAAAAGAAGGAGAGGAGTACTTTCTCACACCCCAGGTGATTCATTTAGTCAAATCCTTAAAATAAAAAGTGTTGAAAACAATAATCATTATTTTTAATAAATGCTGAGTCAAGCAACAAACTGAAAATATTTAACATTCACTTTTAAACCTGTTGTTAAGCTACAAAAAAAAAAAAAAAAAAAAAAAAAAAATCTATACTACAGATATAGTAGAAAATCTACTTGTGACTTGATGACTATACAATTACTTCAGATTAACTGCAATATTACTACGGATTTAAAATATTAATTTTAAATCTTATAATTGTAATATGACTTTTCATAAACTACAGTAATTTTGCAGATAATAGCTCTCAGTATTTTTGAAATAAATTACAGCAGAAATACTTCGCATCAGCTGCTAAATAACTAAAGTACTTTTACTCTAGAATGTGCACTACAGAAAATTTACAGTTGACTATAGAAGAACATCAAAAATACTTTACTCCCGTAGAAAAACTGCAGTTCATTTTCAACTGAGTACACTTAAAATTTGCAGATTCCGAAGTTTAAAAATGAGACAAATTTGGATTCGTAACTCCCTTCCATTTTCTGCAAAACAAATTTCGCTTATATCTTTATTTTATATAAGACTTACAAAATCCTTTAATTGTTTTGAGCAGTGTATATCATATGTAACAAGTTTTCTTTTTTTTTTTTTTTTTTTTTTTTTTAAGGAGACTTCATACTGGAAAGTTTTTATGAAGGTTTTAAATTTATTTAATCGTTGAAAAAATAGTGGATTCATTCCTGTTTAAAAAATAGTTGTGATAAATCTGATTTAAAACTTAGAACTTTTGCTTGTTATGATCAAAGTTCCCAACTTTTACAATTTACTCAAGAGTATTTTTAGCTCCACCTTCCTTTCGCACCAGAAATTTAGTGCATTATTTCTCTTTAATATGTGACGACGATTAAATAAGAAGAAAATCATTTTTCAAAATTTACGGTATAAAAAGTGAGGCGGGGCTAAAATTGCTTGTGAATAAATTATAAAAGTTGGAACTCTGGTTATGATGTGTTTCATATCTGATAGTTGTTCCAATTTTTGAATACCAGAATTTTCTTTTGCAGAAATTGCCATTGTATTTAATAATCGGGCACTTCTACAAAAGTTTCTAAAATATCTCTATAAAAATACCCATATATAAAACTCGGAACGTTTAGCACCACTCCTTTTTGTGGTGAAATTTCTTACTACGGCCTTAGAAAAATAATTTCGGAAAAAAAGAAAAGAAAAAAAAAAGAATCAACACGGACTATCATGTATGCTGATTAAGAACTTTTTTTTTTTAAATAACTGATAACATAGTCTAATTTTAAACATGCACAACTTTCAATTCCATAAGATTTTGCTTTATAATTTACAATTGTAAACGATAAACGCAGCTGCCAAATTTTACGCTTGTTGGCTATCAAGCTATTTTACAATGGCGAAAAAGCGCAAAATTTGGTAACTATGAATTAAAAAAAAAAGTCTACGTCTTCAAGAATATATCGAAGGTAAAATCGTTTCTCTCAAATGGTTTCGTGGGTTCCCGCATCAGGAATTATTTCTAAGAAAGCGCCAAATTAGAAGTTTATACTCATCTTCAATACTTAAAAAAGTCGTACGTGAATTGAAAATTATTCATGAAAAAAATAAATGTATCCCATAAGAGATTTTCAACAGAAATGAAACGGTGGGGAGCAGTAACTAATATGCACATTACACACTTAAGAAAATATTACTAGCAAAGGAGTTTGAAATTTCTCTTTGAAAATCTTGTCTTGATGTCGATCAAAATAACATTACTACATAATTATTATATTATAATCATGAGTATTATAATTATTATTAATTATAATTATTTAATTATAGTATTTCTTATGCGCGTGTCTAGGCAGTTACTAAGTCGAAAATTTTATAAAATTAAAATTTTCCAAAAAAAAAAAAAAAAAAAAAAAAAAAAAGAAAGCAATTGTCTATTATGCAAGCTGCCCAATATTTGTAATTTCCGGAACCAGTATTTTTAGATTAATAACCTGCAACAAATTTCCACAATTAATTAATACTACAACGGTGGTAGAGATCATTTTGACACCTTAACACTTTTGTCCATTGATTGTTTTTGTATTCCTAATACATGCGTAGTTTTGAGTATTTTAACACTTTCGCGACCGCATGTTTTTGTCCTTTTGACAGTAAGCTCCGCCTGTGGGTGTTATTATGGTATATTACATTACTTTAAATCAATGTTTTCTGCATCCATACTTATAAATGAATATACATTACAATTATACTCTTCCTAATCAAAGTATTTGTATCCATAATATATTTCATTGTAAAAATGTGAGTATCGATTATGTACTTGAAAAATAAGTAACATACGAATTGCGAAAGAACTGCCCACTGGCGGAGTTACGGATTTTCAACTGACGTGAATTCACATCAGCGGTCGTGAAAGTGTTAAAAAATAAGCAAAATAATTTACATATTAACCATTCAGCTAATAATGAATTAACTGAAGCGTTAGAACACAATTCTCATCTATAAATTTAGAGAATTTATTATTCTGAGAGTAAGTTGATTTTTACATATATTATTTTATAGTTTTTTTATTTTGGTCAGAATCAGATTCAATTCGAGAAACCGTCAATTTGAAACGAAATTTTATTTTAAACCTTTATTCTTATAGATTAATAAATTATTTGATTGCTCGTAGTATGATGCAATTGATCATCCTAGAGCTCCTCTAATGCAGGCTGGCTCATCAGGCATTTTGTTTCCCACTCAGCGATTGTTGCCCACGCGGTCCGAATTTCAAGTGTTATCAAATCACATAAAATGGAGGTTTTGCAGCCGAAAATTGCTCAAATCATACCAGAACTGCTTTTAGATCGTTTTGATTTCCAACAGATGATGAAAGGCGGAAGAAATGGGCTATTAATTGTCCAAAAGAAAATTTTACACTTAACTTTCAATCACAAATATGAAGTGTAATTATATGTTTTCTTGCATTTTTTGTATCAATTATTCGTTTTTATTGCTGTTTGAATATCTAAATGTTGTATTTTACAACCTAAACTACTTTTCAACGTGTATAAATATTTCAAATTAACTAATTTAACAGCAACAGTGATGGCTACTTTTTATAAGGGTTATAAGAAAATTTCGGCAAATATTATCGCCAAACTTATCAAGTACAAAAAATAATTCGCTCTTCTGTTTAGGCAAACTCGCCATTTTAGGCGCTAAAGACGCCGAGTAATGCGTCTGCAACTAAACGTCGCTAAACTATATTTCTGCTGGGCAATAATGATCATCTGTGATTCAGCTCGTATTATAGGAGTCTTAGATCTTCCTGTAGTTCATGTCCAGTGATTTATTTTTTTGTTAATTTACCAAAATTGAATATAAATTATGAAATATCCGTTACATATTTTGCCAATAAACGCCACTCAAAATTGTTTCACCATTCTTATTTTAGTAGTTTCTATGCAAGGTCAAAATGACCTCTTCCCGTGGTTTCAGTAGGTAACACATTTCCAGCGTTCCAGAGTTAACACGTTTAGCGCCAAGTAAATTCTTAAAGAAATCTCCGCCAGGCCATGCGCACTGCTAAGAAGCGCATTATATTTACTGTGTTCCAATAAAATCCATTAATGTGCCTTAATGATATAATCTTGTAATAAATAAATAAATAAATAAAAATCATTAATTATTTAAAACTGTTGGCTAAGTATGAGTGAAAAACACTAATTTTCTTGTTAATCTGAAATGTTCAAGTTCTTCGGAAAATCAAAAGAAACAGTCACTCGGTAGTTTAAAATTTGGGATGCCTTAAAGATATTTCTTAAAAACTTGTTATTATTATTTAATTGTTTCTTAATCACATATATGGCTTATAATATGGTTTTAATAGTCTTTTAACTGTAATCCTTGATAACAGTGCATCCAGAGTTGTCAACCTAATCCGGAAGATTGTTAATACCGCCCCGTTTGCTTCATAACCCCATTTGATCCTTTCCGGGGCAAGCAAATTTTTTTTTGTATCCAAAATCAACAGTCACCGGAAATCACCAACTAGAACCTGATTAATGCCGGGGCACTCGCTCACCGGAAAATTTTTACGATTGTTTTTTATTTTACATCATAGAAATTTCACACTTTGACTAGAAAATTATATTTTATAAAAAATGAACGGTGTAATTTCTGTTTATTATAGGAAAAAATTGTTTCTTATAGGAAAAAATTGTTGAAAAAATTGTTCACTATTTATTAAAAATTAATGGTGTTAGTGAAAATACCCCGGTCTTAATCAGGCCTTGTCACAAACGATATTAACCCTTATCGCTCGCCTGTCCCTTCTGAGGGAACATTAAAAAATCGAGCCACGCCTTAAGGTGTTCATCTACAAATGAAATGTTATTTTTCTAAAACATGTAACTATAGGCTACCTTTAGGCTACCGGAAATTTTTAACAGAAAGATTTATTTTATATAATAATGAAGTAAAATAAAACAAATTATTACAACAATTTTTCGGTAGCCAAAAGGTAGTAAGTTGGAAACTATACGTGCGATGTTTTAAAGGAACGTCAAAAGGCATGTCTTACGTAAAATATGCGGAGCGCAAAGGGTTAAAAGACAAGAAATAATTTTGAATTACAATTTGTGGTTGCACTATGCAACCACCGCCCCTTAAAGGGCGGGGCATAGCTGCCAATATTTTAATTTATTCCGGTGTAATTTTAGCCCCGCATTTAATTCGCATCACTTTATTTATAGAAAATTTTTCTTCAATACATAACTTCGATAAAATAAGAAAAAAATTGCTTTTAAAAAATAAGTGGTACGAATTAGAGGCGGGGCTAAAATTACTCCGGAATTAAAATGTTGGCATCTATGTTTTAAGTGGCAGGGCATAGCTGCCAATATTTTAATTTATTCCGGAGTATTTCTACCCCTACCTTTATTTCGTACCATTTATTTATTTTTAAGTAATTTTGTCTTATTTTATCGAAATTATACATTGCAGAAATTTTTTCTATTAATAAAGTGGTGCGAAATAAACTCGGGGCTAAAAGTACTCTGGAATAAATTAAAATATTGGCATCTATGGCAGTGCAATTTAAATTATCCCAATTACCTTACGCCGCAAAGGATTAAGATGTTCTTCGTATGCATTAATTTGATATCACAGTTTAATTGATAGGTATCTTTTAAGGTAAGACAACTATGGATCTAGGAAATGTGCGTTTATAAAAATAGGCTTCGCGATTTTCTTTAAACTCGTTATATAAAATACCTTTTCGATGTCTTTATAATATTTGTATTAGAACGTTTCTAGACATTTATTGATAGGCTTCTAATAAGTTAAAGCAATTTGATGTCTTCGAATCACATTATTTTCAACAACAAGAGTTTACGTGGATTTGTGCTTAATGAACGTCGAGTGGTCGTTGCTTACCAGATGCTTTTGCAACATCTTGTAATTAGAAAACAGAATAACTGATTTATGGATACATTTAGAGGATAAACTTTTATTAAAAATATTACTCAATTAAAACAAAACTCTTAAGAAAAATAAATAAACTAAGGCATTTCAGTTTTTATCTTCATAAAAAGAACAAATAAATAAACCAGTAAAGGAGAGAAATAAAAAGGCCAAAATATGAAGTTCTTTAGTATAAAATTAACGAATTATATATTAATTATAAAAATTGAAAAAGAATAATTGAAAACAGCAACAAATTACAAAGAGAAATAGTTTATTATTCATAAATGTTTTCTTCATAAATGGACACGAAATTTACTTTAATTATTTGTTTATTTTGAGCTTTTTTAATAAAGTTAATTAATGCGTTTTTTAAATAATATTTTGAAAGCTTTTATCACATAAAAGAAAAAGAAAGACAAAGAACATTCTTTTCGTCTTAGAAAAATATTTTAACAAAGGTTAATGTGACTAATTAAAGCGCATTAAGATTATATTCTTAATGTATTATGATGAAAAGTAGTGCAAAAAACTATAAGATTTTATCCACTTCAGAATCTTTAATAAGTCTTATATAGAGTTTTTTTTTTTTTTTGTAAATAAAAAATAAATAAAAACAACAGCTGCTTTAAAAACTCGTTCGACTTTTTTTTTTTTTTTTTTTTTTTAAAGTTTAAAAGCAGGTTACATAAAACTTTTTCTATTAAAAGCTTTATGTATTTGAGTTACAGTTTTCTAGAGGATTTTTTAAGCTTTTTTTTTTTTTAAATCTTATTTATTACATATATATATATATATATATATATATATATATATATATATATATATATAATCTCTGTGAAGAAATATATGTTTTCATTAACTCCCTATATAGAATAACACATCTATGTTATGCTAAATATAAAAGTAAAAACGCTAAATCTATCTATTTTCAGGCTAGACATTATGATTATCATAAATTTCTAGTAAATTCAATAATTCTTATTTATAATTTCTTCTAATACTTGATTTGGTTTTTGCTTATTGCACAGACTCATTCTCTCTTAATAATAATAATAATAATATTGTTCGTATGACCACGCCTTTTTTCAAGGACTCTCCCACCAGTACATTTACAATATATTTCCTTTAAGTTTTGAAGCATTTTTAATATGAATATTTGTTAACCGTTAAATATGAGCTTATACTTAAAAGGGAAAGAGAAATGAATGTAGCAACCGTTGCTATGAAACGCAAATTCATATTTTAAGATAAATATATTATTATTATTATTATTATTATTATGTTATATATATATATATATATATATATATAATTATTTTAATAATTATATAATAAAATAAAAGAAAACCTCCAAATTTTCTGATTTTTTTTAGCACATATTCGCTCGTCACTTTTTAAATCACAACTTCATAAAAAGCCAGTGGTTTAATTTCTTAACAATAGGCATCACCGAGAAGGCCATTTAATTTCCTTTCCAACCGTGTAAAACTTTTAACAAAATTCAGAATAGTGAGTCATACTTTTAAAATCTACGAAATATCAAAATTTTCACTAAAAATTTTATAACTCAAAATGAATTTGAGAAAAATAAATTATTTTTCTCTAATTTTTTTTAGCACATATTCGCTCGTCACTTTTTAAATCGCTACTTCATAAAAAGCCAGTGGTTTAATTTCTTAACAATAGGCATCACCGAGAAGGCCGTTTAATTTCCTTTCCAACCGTGTAAAACTTTTAACAAAATTCAGAATATTGAGTCATACTTTTAAAATTTACGAAATATCAAAATTTTCACTCAAAATTTTATAACTCAAAATGAATTTGAGTAAAATGAACTATTTTTCTCTCTACTCTCTGTAAAAACTGAATAAATAAAATAAATAAATAAATAGATAAGTAAAACATTACATTTTTAAGTTCGTTTCATTTAAACGTTCGTTTTTATTTATTCATTTATTATTATTATTATTATTGTAAGCTGCGAATAGGCTGGTAGAGCCCTGCAGACAGAGCCTGATTAAGGGGGAAGCACACATTATCTCTGCTCTCACCGGAATATTTTTACAATTATTTTTTACTTCACGTCATAGAAATTCCACGCTTTGACGTGGAAATAGTTTTTAAAAAAAATGAACGTGTAAAACAATCCAATTTACTCACCGTTATTAGACACCAGAATTCTTTTAAAATAATTTTTAATGAGAATTTTCTGTTTATTATAGGAGGAAAGTATTTGTTAAAAAATAACGGTGTAAGTATAAATAATGTTTGCTTCCCCCTTAATCAGGCTCTGCCTGCAGGTTGGTGAGCGAAGCAAGTCGGGAGGAACGACGAAGCCTTCCTCGAGAGCTAATGAGCGGAGCCCTAGTTTTATTTTAAAATGTTCCAGAATGGATTTTTGTAGCTGGGAACTCAAATTCGATGCTGTAAAATATATTCAACCGCCCCTACATGATTTAGCAACGAGTAGTTTAATATAATTTTAGATCCATTAAATGAGGGAAAATCATGAAGGAAACACGAAAATATTAAGTTCATAGGTTGGTACATATTAATGGAAATAACAAACAAAATAATAATAATAATAATAATTTTAGGCAAGATAACTTAAAAAGAAAAAGAAACTGGTGTGAAACAACCACGAATTCCATTACCCACTATTATAAGCAACGCCATTTTCCAAGATCTAAAACTGATCTATCTAATCAGGATGACTGTTAATTCCTTTTTAATTACCACGTAATACACGAAAAAGGATATCTAAAATGGGTTTATCTAACAAATTTCAAGAAAATCGTTAGAACCGTTTTTTAGATACCGAATTTTCCAGATACCGACTTTTCCATACTCAGTTGTTGATCGAAAAACAACATTTACATACAAAGGGATAACTAAGAGGGGGCTTATACGGCGAGTTCACTCCAAATACATTAATAAAATATGTTATAAAAATTAATTTTTTTGTCAAAATGGATTAAAAAAAAAAAAAGAAAGCAAGAAATAAAGAAACCCGATGCATTCACAAACGCACAATTGGAGTTTACAAAACGGCATTGTATAACTTATAGTGCATAGAATGAAAACGATTTCAGAAATTTCCGCTTTTCCTATAGGAATGTGGAAAATGAGCATCTAGTGGCGAAAAACTTCACATACATCTGGATAGTTAATCATTTTTGGTCACCATATCATACTTGCAGAGCTACCAACCTAATCCGGCAATTTCTTATTACCGCCCCTTTTCCTAGACCACTTAATTTTTAGAGTAATTCTCTTCAAATGTAGTTATGATGAATTAAGAAAACAAATACTCTAAAAATTGAGTGGTGTAGAAAAAGAGGCGGTACTAAAAATTTTCTGGATTAGGTTGGCAGCTCTGTACTTGCCAACCTAACCTGGAATATTGTTAGTCGCGCCCCTCTCCGCCTATTTTTTCACACCAGTCTTTTTTTAGAGTACTTTTCTTCGTATTTAATATTAAATATATTTGAAAAAGGTTCTTTTTCTACATTCTAAAGAGCGGTGTAACAAACCGCCGCTCTTTAGAATGTAGAAAAAGAGGGGGGGGGAGCTGAAAACTCCATAGAAATAGCATGGGACGAAAACCAAAAAAACTCACAATGTCAAGTGTGTTTAAAAAGAAAAAAAAAAAGGCTCACACTGGAAGTAATAAAAGGACAAAATTGAGTAGAAAAAGACATCGATGACCTAACAATTAAGTGCTTAACAAAAAGTAGTGGGACTAACAATCTTCTGGGTTAGGTTCGCAAGTATGCTATATTTAAATGGTTTTTTAATGAATAATTAAAAAGTTTAAATAAATATATTTGGATTAGCAACTCTTTTAAGCAAATAGACAACCGACAGCCAAGTAGTCACCATAGCCAAATACCGGGAAAGACAGCTGATAAAAAAATGTAAAAGACATTAAATTATTAGAGTTTCATTATATTGTTAAGAAACATGATTAATTAAAAATAAATTAAATTTGCATTCATATTAAGGCAGCAGTAGCATAGGACCACCATGGCAAAACTTGAAATTTGACGCTGAAGTAGCTCGGAAGCTTCTCACCAGGGTCCTTACTAACGCAAATGCGATAACTATTTTAATTCATCGACAAATAGCAAAAGTTATTAATATAGATATAGTAATTCCTATAGATCTATCATCTCTCTCGTAACCAGCAAAGATTTTTGATGCCAAAAAATTTTTTTTTTTTGGCATCAGCCATTAGAGAGTATAAAACTTAGAAATAGTAATACAATATAATACTGATAAATTTTCAAAATGCCAAATACTGCGTGGCTTTTCATTTTTCTAATAAACATATATATATATATAAGATAAGTCATAAAAATAAGTTATATTTGACAAAATTATGAAGAATGTAATTTTTATAATCATTTGCTATCTTATTATTATGGTTTAAATATTGTTTTAAATTTTAATGGAATACGTTTTTCACAGTTCGATATTTTTTAAGATTTCATATTAGTAATATAGAATTTTTAAAATTCTTTTAACCCTTTGTGGCGAAAGACAATTCGGATCATTTAAAATATACTGCCACCGGAATTCATGAACTAAATTAAACTAAAAGAAATTTTAAATTTTAAGGTTAAAAGAACCGGCCTTTTCTGATATGTTGTAAACGTAAATTTTTGCTAAAAAATTTCCGGGATGAATTTTTGCAGCTGGATCTTAAATTTAGCGTCCTCGCAGCGAGGACACCGCGCGTTAAGGGGTTAAGTATAGTTAGCAACGGCTCAGATAAAGAACGTTAGTTTTAGTATACAAAAAGAGTAATTTTAAACATTAACTAAATTAATAGATATAGAAAAAAAAAAAAAAAAAAGAATTTGAAACTGTACCTGGAGTTTTTTATTTCCGTTTAGTACATAAATTATTCATAAATTTTATTTGCAAAAGAATCCGTATTTCAGTGTCTATTTGCTCGGGGAAAGACAGCTGTTAGAGAGGTTTTCTCCGGCTAAAAAGGAATCCCTTTTTCCCACTCGATTGTCAATCTATGTCTTATAACTATATATGCTTGTTATTAAAGTCGCCAAGGAAGTCCTATATTAATGCTGTCCTCGCATTGTTTTGCGGACGATAAAATCAAGGAGAAAAAAAAAGTAAGATTATTGGATTTATTGAAATTAATATTTTAAAAATAAACAAATTAAAATAGAAATTTTAAATATATTATGACGTCCGTTTATCAGAATTTTTTTTATAATTACTGGTTTATTCACGTTTAATTATACGATATTTTATTCATGTGCAGAGAGATATTTCTTTTCATGTTAAAATAAATAAAAATAAAATAAAATGAATACTTTTAAAGTTATATGCCGTCAATTTTAACGCGCCTTTTATTTTTTCACAAGATTTTGTATCAATTTTATTAATAAAGAGTAAATTTCTTTTCATGTCTAAAATGTAAAAAAAAAAAAAGAAAGAATGAATGAATTTATAAAAATTTGTTTTTTAGTGGCATCAGCTAGATTTTTAATATTTCACTTTTCATGGATTTTATGGTGACTTTAATTAACATATTTAAATATTGAGCTAAATTTATTTTATCAAGATTAATTATGGCCTCTAGCACTGAGAGAGAGTGTAGCTTTAGATTATTGAAAAAAAAAAATTTAAAAGGGTTCAGTAGTTCCAGAGATTACATACAAACAAATTTTTTATCTTTATGTATATTAATATATAGGTGTATAAATAGATGGCCTCTAAGGAAAAAAACAGAAGTTCAAGGATGACTTACATACATATTTGCCAACATCCTAATTAATATTCCGTTGCGTTATTAGTCCTGCCTTTTTTTTTTTTTTCCACACCAGTAAATGTTTAGAGCAATATTTTCCGAATTCAATTCGATTAAATAAGAAGAAAAATACTCTAAAAACATACTGATGTGAAAAAGAAGGCGGGCTAACAATACTGTGGAATATTAATTAGTATGTTCATAAACAAGAAAATTTTTAATTAATGAGCAGAAAACATAGTTATATAAAGCTATGTTAAAATGAACAAGCTAAACCATATTTTCTTTACTTGTGATGATTTCTAAAATAATCTTTCACGCAGAGTTTCTCTTAACAGATAGGACAAAAATAACGCTTTACACAGCGGGTTTTTTTTTTTTTTTTTTTTTTTAACTCTTAATACAAAGTCTACATTCAATCATATTTGCTAATATACTAATTAATATTCCGTAGTCCAGATAATCCCACCCTTTTTTTCACACCAGAAAATTTTTAGAGCAATATTCTCCAAATGCAATTACGATTAAATAAGAGAAATACTCTAAAATGATACTGGTGTCATAAAGAAGGCGGGACTAACAATACTACGGAATATTAATTAGTATGTTGCCAAGTATTGGTCATTCACTTGTCGGATGCTGTTTCTTTTCTTTTCCTTTTTTCCCGGAAGGTGCTATTTCCCGTAAATAATTAAGTTTTTGTGACCTAATAATTTTTAATTAATTGAATCTCTGGTTCGATGTTGAACTCGTTGAACGATTTACCCTGTAGTTGGCTTAAGCAATGAGTTTTTTATAATTATAAACCAATTTACTAGATAAATCGCAAAATCTTTTTGTCAAAATAATAGTAATAATAAAAGAGAAAAAAAAAATAAAAGAAAAGAAAAACATTCGGTATTCTTTTTGCTTATTACTATATGTTATGTTTAAAGTTTTATAAATACAACACTGTTAAATTAAATTATCTTTTCAAATCGGAGTCCTGAAAAGCATCGTGGTAATCAACGTGTTACATAAAACATATTTATTTTTATTTATTTATTATTTTTTTTATTGGTTTTAAAATATCAGAATTATTGGCAGCTTATAGAAATTCGCAAATATTTAATGCTGTGTATATAAAACACTCCATATATATTTATCTATACATGATTACGTTCTGTTTACATTTTAATGCGCACACACACACACACATATATGTGACAGCTCATCGGAATCAACCAATACGAACAGATATAAAAGGATAAAAATCCATGTAATTGATGAGCAAATTAAAAAAGATCAAAATATCAGTATTAGACGAAGTCAAATGAATGAATGCAATTATGTTAAATTCCCAATTTCATCAGAGGCATTATAGGAATTGTGCTTGCAAATTGTGATTTTCTGTGAGTAGAATGCATAATGTGCTTTTCTTCTCTTCTCAGATATCAGGTATGCAAAGCTTTATAAGCTAGTGTAGGTAATTAATTACCTTTCGTTTACATATTAGATGCACAAGAAAATTCTCTTAAATTGAAAAGTAACACGACACTTCTTTTTATTATTACACTTATATATCTTTTGATTTTGACCACATGTTTTCCTATAAATATCGTAAAAATGTTATCGTAAAAATTTTTCTGATGTCAATTTTTAAATCCAGTCGGATTGAATTTCCCCGTAGACTTGAAATCTACTCTGTGGACATTTCACACATTTTTCTAAATATATTATACCCGAAAGAGTTAGAGATTAAAACTTATTCTTATAATCTGTTTCATTTTCTGTCGCAGCATAAGAAAATCGCAAGGACAAAATAGATGAACCAAACTTTAGAGCATTTTAATTTTTTTTTCTAGCATTCGTATTGATACATTTGACAATTGATACATTTTTCAAAAATGTGTCAGTATCACCATTATCTAATTTTAATCTATGTATAATTTTATCAATTCGTTAGCTAAGCCTACTAATTCAAATCTGCATTTGGTGGAGAAAAAAATACTTTCGTCCTTAACATATGAACTACTCATGGACACAACCAAAAAAGTTTGAATGTTTAACCCTTTGCGGCGCAAGACAATTCGGTTCATTTAAATAATACTGCCACCGGAATTCATAAACTAAATTAAACTAAAAGAAGTTTTAAATTTTAAGGTTAAAAAACCCTGCCTTTTCTGGCATGTTATAAACGTAAATTTTTGCTGAAAAATTTCTGGGATGAATTTTTGCAGCTGGATCTAAAATTTTGCGTTCTCGCAGCGAGGACGCCGCGCGTTAAGGGGTTAAAAAGAAGTGTCAAAGATATCTCTTTTTGTCAACATAATTCATCATCTCGAGGTCTCACATTAATGTTGGAAAAATTTTCAGCCTGTAAATTTGCCTACCTTTCACACATGTTATAATGAATTAAAAAAGTGGCACTAGTTATGCATTCGGAAATGTTTAACGTTTTCATGAACAGTGTAATTATTAAACCAGGAATAAACTACTACGTCAGAAACGCCAAAGAAAAATTATTGAGGTGCATACAGCTGTTTCGGTAGCCTAAAGCGTACCGTCATCAGTGCAAAAAGAATTCAGAATCTGGAGAAGTGCTCATATATATAGGAGAGGGACCGGATTTAGTTCAACCAATAGGATTACGGAAGAGGTGGGGAGTGTGGCCAATAGGAATTAAGGAATGTGTAGCTGTGTAAACTGTAGAAAAATTAAGGAAATGTGGACTGAATGTAAAATTTCCAACAATCAGACAAATAGGGAACAGCGAAATCACAATTTACAAGGTTTTTAAAATTTTTATAAATATGAAAAGCTTCAAAGAAATCGAGTTCATGAATGGATTTAGGTCTGCAAATTATTTTAGCTGAATTAAATTTGAAATTATGATTTTCCTCCCAGCAATGTTTAGAAATAGCCGATTTATTGGTTTCTTGTTTGCGGACGTAATTCATATGTTCTTTTAGACGAAATTTAAGACTGCGTTTAGTTTGGCCAATATATGATAAACCACACTGACAGGAAATACTATAAATGCCCCAAGAATTATGCATATCAATAGGATCTTTTAACTGAGAAAAGGTGAGTTTATTGGAAGGCGAAAATATTATTTTAAAATCATATTGTTTGAGAATTTTAGCTATGGTTTGACTGGTTTTAGAAAAATAGGGTAAAACAATACTGATATTAGATGTGACTCAGTCACATCTAATATCAGTATTGTTTTACCCTATTTTTCTAAAACCAGTCAAACCATAGCTAAAATTCTCAAACAATATGATTTTAAAATAATATTTTCGCCTTCCAATAAACTCACCTTTTCTCAGTTAAAAGATCCTATTGATATGCATAATTCTTGGGGCATTTATAGTATTTCCTGTCAGTGTGGTTTATCATATATTGGCCAAACTAAACGCAGTCTTAAATTTCGTCTAAAAGAACATATGAATTACGTCCGCAAACAAGAAACCAATAAATCGGCTATTTCTAAACATTGCTGGGAGGAAAATCATAATTTCAAATTTAATTCAGCTAAAATAATTTGCAGACCTAAATCCATTCATGAACTCGATTTCTTTGAAGCTTTTCATATTTATAAAAATTTTAAAAACCTTGTAATCAGTCACATCTAATATCAGTATTGTTTTACCCTATTTTTCTAAAACCAGTCAAACCATAGCTAAAATTCTCAAACAATATGATTTTAAAATAATATTTTCGCCTTCCAATAAACTCACCTTTTCTCAGTTAAAAGATCCTATTGATATGCATAATTCTTGGGGCATTTATAGTATTTCCTGTCAGTGTGGTTTATCATATATTGGCCAAACTAAACGCAGTCTTAAATTTCGTCTAAAAGAACATATGAATTACGTCCGCAAACAAGAAACCAATAAATCGGCTATTTCTAAACATTGCTGGGAGGAAAATCATAATTTCAAATTTAATTCAGCTAAAATAATTTGCAGACCTAAATCCATTCATGAACTCGATTTCTTTGAAGCTTTTCATATTTATAAAAATTTTAAAAACCTTGTAAATTGTGATTTCGCTGTTCCCTATTTGTCTGATTGTTGGAAATTTTACATTCAGTCCACATTTCCTTAATTTTTCTACAGTTTACACAGCTACACATTCCTTAATTCCTATTGGCCACACTCCCCACCTCTTCCGTAATCCTATTGGTTGAACTAAATCCGGTCCCTCTCCTATATATATGAGCACTTCTCCAGATTCTGAATTCTTTTTGCACTGATGACGGTACGCTTTAGGCTACCGAAACAGCTGTATGCACCTCAATAATTTTTCTTTGGCGTTTCTGACGTAGTAGTTTATTCCTGGTTTAATATTCCAACGCCAAGTCTCCTGCTATTATAAGTGTAATTATGTTTGCTTAATAACAACTCCACCAGAGTTTGAGAACAGAAGTTATAAATGTATTATTTTTTATCACCTGGTTACTTTTATGTCACAAGCAACATTCGAAAAACGAATTGAATAATAAGCCCTACATTGAATAATAAGCCCTGTCTACTTTTTTTTTTTTTTTTTTTTTTTTTTGACATTTAAAAAAAAAAAAAAAAAAAAAAAAAAAAAAAAAAAAAAAAAATCGAAATTTAAGTACATTAAAACATATTAATACTTATATATATATTGGTATAAAGAAAATATTTTACATGAATAATGGACATTTAAAAACAACATTTAAAGATAGCTAATAACTGAGAAAACTTAACTAATTTTTCTCTAAGGAAAACAATTGGTATGATTTTATAACCGTTTAAATTGGATTATTTTAACATAATTCATTTATCATTTTCACCTTCCCTTCTTTCTTTTAGAGGTAGCGCAAACACAAACATACACACATAAATTAAAGTTTATTTTACAGATAAAGGAAATATTTTACATAAATAACGCAAATTTAAGGAGTGCATTTAAGTATTCATTATGAGGAAGAAAGCTTAGCTAATTTTTCATTTATGAAATCAAGTGGTATGATTTCTTTAATCGTTTCAGATGGATTATTTCATGTTTATATTCTTCATTTCCTCCCCTATTCCCAATTTTCTTGTCTTCTCAAAAATGCACATTCGCGCAAGCTTCCACACACACACAGGCATATACCAGGGATGGAACACGGGTACAGAATTCATACCACTATCAATGTAAGAAAATTTTCTACCTCTTAAATCAACGATATTATTGGTAGAAATATTTCTTAAACAGATTCCGGTATGAATTCTGAGCCCGTGTTCCATCCCTGATATACGCCAAGAAAAGGAAGTTATGAAAAAAGTAATAACACATTTCCTTCTACCATATATCTTTAAAAAATGCTTTATCACATATTTTGTGTAGTTGTAGATTATATTTTAAAATTATTTTCTAAATAGATAAAGTAAAATTGTTACATAATTAAGTTAAAAAAAGAAACATTAATGTTAATAATTTTTTCATTAAAACACAGTAAAATTTAATGGTTTATTTATTTGAGCTCACTGAAAATCAAGTAAGTATTCTTTGAGAAATGAAACAAGCATTGTCAGACGTTTAGCAAAAATTTAAAAAAGGAGTTGAACATTATTTACTGGAATATATGGTTTAATAATGTTTATTTCTTTATGATTAGTGCTGCTTTAAGATAATGAAAAGTGCGTAAAAGAAATAATTCCCATAGACCACAATATTTTCGTATTATTTTTCGTGTCTTTATATAAAAATCGGTTTTGCTATTTATAACATTTTCAGAACGGGCTGTGCTGTGGCAAGAATTGCCAGGTAAATACTACAATTTTATTTTTTAACACCACTAGATCTTTAGATTACCAATCTATTGGTTCCATTAAACCTCATTTAGTTTCTGTATGTGTGTGGTTGCTTTGATATAAAATTAATGGCATTAAAAAAAAAAAATGTAGTATTCATCTGACAATTTTGGATGTATAGATTTATGAATAATTTATATTAATAAAAAAAGTATAGAAATATTTACAGAAATTAGACGCCAAATATAACGAACCGAACTCATTGCAGGGTTAATGCAGAAAATCAAGTCTTCTATCATTTACTTTAAACAGTGATTTTTGTGATAAAATTAGCATACAATATATATATATATATATATATGAAACATCTCTGTATATAGTCGTTATAGGCTCGATAAAAAAAAAAGCGTTGTTCTACGAACACTACAAAAAGGGTTTCTGCTTTTGTTATATATAAAAAAAATTCTAAACTGGGCCATTCATAGTTTATTTATTTTTTTGCAACCAGTCTGCTGATTAATACATTTGTAGATTAATACATTTGCTGTACTTCTTAAGACCTTCAGTAAGAATTGTAACCAAACGATTGAAGATCGAATAGGTAAAACCCTCTGTTGCCTTCCTATTTAAAATAATGTAGCGTTTTAAAGGAACGCCTAATGGAAGGCTTTTTTTTTATTTATATTTATTTTCAAACTGCTAAATCTATATTTAGTTTCAATTCCGATATTTATTTCCTAATTTAAAGATGTATGTTTAATGAAAAAAATAGCTAGATATAAAATTAAACTAACTTTTTTTTAAAGAATAGATTCAAAGATTTATTCGTTTTGTAATAATAATAATAATAATAACTTTTCTTTTTATTTTCTTTTTTTACATACTTTTGGTCAGCTATAGCCTTACAAATTTAGCCATTAAAAAAAAAAAAAAAAAAAGGTAGCGTTAAAGAGTTGACTTCATTTCTAAAATTTACTTTTGAAAAAGAACGAGTAATATATATATATGTAATATATATAATATATATGTACAGAGTTTTCTTGAATTCATAGGCCAAATTTTTAAAGTAGGTAAAACACATACATACTTGCCAACATCCTAATTAATATTCCGTAGTGTTGTTAATCACGCCATTTTTTTTTTTTTTTTTTTTCACACAAGTAAATTTTTAGAGTTATATTCTCCAAATGCAATTACGATTAAATAAGAAAATAAATACTCTAAAATGATACTTGTGTCAAAAATAAGGCGGGGCTAAAACTACTACGGAATATTAATTAAATTGTTGACAAGTATGCACATACAGGACGGAAATAAAAAGTGTCAGCAGGAAAACAAGAAATGTACTACACTTTAGAATGTGAATAAAAGGGGGAAATGTCAAAATCCACAGAAAACAGCATGAATAAGAAAAATAAATAAATAAATAAAAAATCGCACACTCACAAGTAGAGATGCAAAAAACCCGGGAGTTTTGGGGAAAAAACTGGGAAATTTGGGAACTTTTGGAATTTTGCGGGGAAAAAACAAATTAGAAATCTCTAAAGCAAATAATAAGTTGTTTATTAATATAAATGGCAATTTTAAGGACTTTGATACACTGATAAGCTTATAACATTATTTTAATTTATCATTTTATTTTCAATTTATCAGAACTGCAGTCAAGTTATAATTTGAAAAGAAACTTAATGTTTATTTAATAAATTAGCATTTAAAATAAATGTATCGGTACAATGTTGGATACAATTTCCATATTATACAAGCTGAAGAATTACGAAAACCAATGTAAATAATCCTGTAATAGTTTGATAAGAGAAATAATTAAGGTTTGAAAACGTCTTTAAAAATTTCTATTTTTAAAGAATTATATAAAATAATGAAGTGGTTTTTAAAAAGAAGGGATGACATTTTATGCAATTACTACAGTGGTATAGTTTTTTTTACAAGTTCTTTTTATAAATATTTCTAATTAGAGTTTGTAAAAAATTATGTTAAAATTCGTAGTATGAAATATTTTTTAAGAAAATTTATACACATATTGTTTTCCTGATTTTTATGCATAAGGAAAAAAAAAGTTTCTGCATTTCTAACACAAGAAGTGGGAAAATTTTTCGAATTACTTATATATTTCCCTAAAACAGATTAAATTTAAGAATTCTTCTTCTTCTTCTTCTTATTATTATTATTATTTGTAATTGAAAAAAAAAAAAAAAGGGAAGAAGAAGAAGAAGAAGAGAAAAATTTTAAAAATTTTCAGGTAACAAACTAATTTCCTAAATATTTCATTTGAGTTTAATGAAATATAAATTTAGTTGGGTTTGTTTCCTAAAATCTGAAGTCCAATTCTCTAATTGTTTTATAGTACATTCATAAACGAATTATGAATTTTAAAAAAATTAAATGTTATTGATTCTCATTAAGAATGGAAAGGATATCTCAAGAACATAAGAAAATAATATTAATGAATAATGACAGAAACTTACTGTTAGTGTTAGCACCGCATTAATTATAAATAATTACTTTCTTCGTTTTCGGAATAAACATCGTAGACGCTCGAATTAGCGGGAAAGGGAAACGAAATGGAAATCTATGCCGGAATTAAAGTTGAAGATAATTTAAAGATCGGTGGCTAAATAATTAACAAAAGTTATAAAAATATTCATAATTTCAAAATTCCCAATTTTGTCTTAAATTCCCAGGGAAAAAAAACCCGGTTTTTTTCGGTGTTTTGAAAACCTTGCATCTCTACTCACAAGTGTGTGAAAAACAAATTACTGACATTAGTCAGAAAATAAAAGAAACAAGAAAATGAAACTGAAGCCAAGGAAAAGTGGGTTCTTAAATTGCGGTACAAAACATGCTTCTTTTTATGTATTTGACCTGACCTTAAAGTTTCGCCCAAAAGTCAAGGGTCAGCCTGTATCATACTTGCCAACATCCTAATTAATATTCCGTAGTGCTGTTAGTTCCGCCCTTTTTTTTTTTTTTTTTCCACCAATAATTTTTCAGAGAAATATTCTCTAATTGCAATTGCGATTAGTAAAGAGAAAAATACTCAAAAAAGATACCGGTGTGAAAAACAAGGCGGGGTTAACAATGCTATGGAATATTAATTAGGATGTTGGCAAGTATCAGAGCCTGATTAAGGGGGAAGCACACATTATCTCCTCTCTCACCGGAATATTTTTACAATTATTTTTTACTTCATGTCATAGAAATTCCACGCTTTGACGAGGAAATATTTTTTATAAAAAATGAACGGTGTAAAACAATCCAATTTACTCACCGTTATTAGACACCAGAATTCTTTTAAAATAATTTTTAATGAGAATTTTGTGTTTATAATAGGAGGAAAGTATTTGTTAAAAAATAACGGTGTAAGTATAAATAATGTGTGCTTCCCTCTTAATCAGGCTCTGGCAAGTATGCTGTATCTCCTAAATTAGATGCCTGTCGCGTGGCTCGGAAACTTTGCAACATTTCAATCGGTGGACAGCGCCATCTGGTACAGATTGCACGACTTTTTTACTCAACAGCCACCAATAATTTTAATAAGTGGGATTTGATGTAGTCAGCCAAAAAAAAAAACGCCCCCCCCCCCCCACCTAATTTCGCCGTAAATTATCGTAGAAACATGCGGCTGGTACCTATCGATCTGTAATAACGTCTAGTTTTTAATGTTGTAGTTAGATTTTGCTTAAGGGGTTATCTACATATTAAAACAGGCATAAAACTCATTTTCTTCAATGACGACTCCTATTTTTGACCTCATATTCAGATTTCTGAGATCAAGGCAGTTCGGAAAACATACCTATTTATATACTTTAAATCAATTCTAAACAGAGTTACACGTGAAAATGTGTTAGGGGACCGTCTATACATTTAGAAAAATTAAATCGTGATCTACCACACAATATACATTATTTATTAAATTTCACACCGGAAAAAAAGTTCAGAAATGTTAGATATAAAATAAAAAACGATTCAAATTCGCAGAACTCACTGAAATAGCTTATGAATTAAAAGATTTTATTCGTTTCAATTTATTAAACATTGAATAGTTAAATACAACTCTTATAGCTTGAATCATATGAACCCTACAATGTTTAATTACAAAAATCTAGATACCAAGGTAAAAGAACAATAGTAATAATGATAATAATATTAATAGCGGCTAAAAAAAAAAGTGTTTACTATTTAAGAAAAAGAATTATCTACTTCTTAAAAGCAAAAACTGTTTTATTTAAGAGACAAAAATTTAAGTTAAAAAATATATATAATAAAATATGTATATATATAAACAATTAAAATCTATTAACTAACAATTATTATCTACTTCTTGTTGGGTATATTTTTATTTTATACAGTAAGCCTCCCATGAAAGTGTTACTATAAAGATTTACATTTAATTTTAGGCGTGCAAACCAACAATAGATAATATACAAAAATATAGATAACAAGATTTAAACTAAAATCTGAGAAAGGATATTTAATATTTTCGCGACCACTGACGTAGTTTCACGTCATTTTGAAATCTGTAACTCCTTCAGTGGGCGTTTCTTTCACAATTTGTGTGTTACGATATTTCTTAAGAATATTCCTTATATTCATATATAAATAAACAAAATAGTATGAATACAAATACTTTCACTAGAAAGAGTATAATTATTATGTATATCCATATGAAAAGAAATATGGATATAGAAAAAACGGTTTCCTATTGCCTAGAACGAGTATTCCTCGTTCTGCAGTCGTCTACTGTACTTGAATTCTTAATTTTAAATGCGTAAAATCTATATATTTAAAAGTAATAAGACATGTTACTTTGTTTTAAATTCTTTTTCCGTGATAAATGTGACGCCAGTTTTACGCCGTGATTAGAATAATAGAAAATAAATAATATTGCGCTTTGTTTCAATAATAGATATTAAAAACATAAAAAAAAAAAAAAACCACTTTATTATTCAGTATTAAAAAAACATTGAATAAAAATTTTATATTTTATTATATTACCTCATGCGATAAAATTTAAATAGCATAAACGGTAGAGTAATCGAATGCGAAAATGTCACAACAAGATTAAAACAGAAAATTTGTTTTAAAAAATCTGATAAAAATTAAGAAAAGTCAATTATATTAATTTAAAAAAAGGAAAAAAAAATGTATTGTTCACAGCGCATTGCTCTTTTTTAAAATAATAGTCCTCGTCTTACTGCGTTTTTTTACCGTCATGATACTTAACTTGAGGTGTACGAATCGTAGAATATTCAAGTTAAAAACAAAAGACAAAAGGGACAAAATAGAATTTTAGCAGTGAGAAACTGGGAAACGTTATGTAATATTTAAGAACAAAGACTTAACATTTCAGAATCGAGTATAAACCTCTTTTGCGACGGAAGCCACGCCTTTACATAGTTTTTCTACAACTTTACATTATAAAACAAAATTATTTTACATACTTCCAATTAAATCATTTAAATTTTGTCTTCAGCATTCGATGTAGTAAATGCCATTGACATTTATGCATACCAGCGTCACATAGAGAGTCATATACGAATACAGAAACTAGTTTTTTTACTAATGCAGGGATGGAACACGGGCGCAGAATTCATACCACTATCAATGTAAGAAAATTTTCTACATCTTAAATCAACGATATTATAGGTACAGAAATTTCTTCAACAGATTCCGGTGTGAATCCTGCGCCCGTGTTCCATCCCTGCTAATGTTTCCGCAATATAGAGGCGGGGCTTCATTTCTTTTGGAAAACTTTTCACAATCTCTCGCTTGCATTGCGATAATTTTATAAAAATGATCCAATTTGTATCATAAACATCGAAATGTTGCTTAGAAAACAATTAGAATAACATTAAGGTAAATTAAAATAGTTTTTCGTCAAAATATATACAGATATTTACTCACAAAGGATACAAATTATTATAAGTGACGGCCCCTAACAACACTAAAAAATAAAATATCACTGTAACTCAAAAAATAATGTTAAGAACGAGTTGTAAATTTGGAAACCCATGTTTTTGATGATGCCCGTTCTATTTATGCAAAAATTAACATAGGTCATAATTCATAATTTTTTCAAATATGAAATTATTAATAATTTTCATATTTAAAAAAAAAAAGAAATTTTATCAAAAATACGCATGGAATATGTTTGGGTCACTTCATTCTATCATATAAAAAAACAGAATTTGAATATCATAATTATTTTGGAAGATATGAATTAATGTTTGTCACATTCATTTAACATTAGCGCCCTCATAGTTTGACAGCTTATAACTCTGTGAAGAATTGAGCAAAATATATAAATTAGACCATTTTCCGCGATGATTTTGTCCAAAGAATTCAAATAAATTATAAAAAATGGGGGTTACCATTGAAAAAAAATGAAGTTGATGCCAGTTTTAATATGTAGACGACCCCTTAAACAAAATCTAACTATATCATTATAAACTAGACGTTATTACAAATCGATTGGTACCAACCACATGTTTCTACGATAATTTACGGTGAAATTAGGTGGGGGGTGGCGTTTTTTTTTTTTTTTTTTTTTTGGCTGACTGTACATAAAATGCGAATAGAATCGAAGAAACGACGATTATATATATATAATATAGCACTTATTAAAATTATTGGTGACATTGAATAAAAAAAGCCGCGCAATCTGTACCAGGTGGAGCTGTCTGCCGTTGGAACTATTGCCAGGTTTCCGAGTAACGCGACAGGCATCTAGTTTAGTAGGCTATGGCTGTATATATAATTTGTTTTATTAATAATTGTAATTATTAAATACGTATTTCTCAAACATTCACTATTATTAATAATCATAATGATTAAATTCAATTTCCTTCATTTTTGTTTCCATTTTACATCAAAAGTTAACAGTTACAATTTTCCTTAAAATTTTATTCCACAAAATTAAAAATTTTATAAATTTTTAATTTAAAGAGATTTGAGAAAATAACACTGAACCAAAATCAAGTTTCAAAAGAGCATGCTTTCAAAATTATTTATTAAATATTATTAACAAAATTGTCTCTTTCTATAGTATAATTTTATAACCTTTTTTTGAGAAATATTATATTTGTTATATTTAAACAAACAAGCGATTGTTCTCGAACGCGCTTTAAAGTAAACAACAGCGATAGTTATTTAACAAAAAAAAAAAAATTATATTTTCTGCGAAAGATTATATCATGTTTAAAAATACAAAATTAAGAGATGTTGCTACTGTTATCTTAAAGGATTTTTAAACTCGGGCTTGTGCTACAGAAGCTGAAAGCAAGATAAAGAATCTTCGATATAGATATTCTTTAACGAATTTTAAACCAAGCAATATTTTTGGTAAATAAGAGTAAATAATTATAATTTTATTTTATACACATATCTTAAAAAAATCTAAGTAAAGATTATTATTATTTATTTATTTTATTTATTTATTTTTGCTTTAAATTATTTTACATTTTTTCATCAATTTAATTTTTATCAGAAGCATACGTAGTAACATTTATAATATATTCTGGAGTACTGTTAACCCTGCCCATTTTTCGCCCCAGTATACTTTAAAAGATTTATTTTTCTTTTATTTTTTCTTATTTTATCGTAACTATATATTGGGGAAAATTCTTATAAAATCACACTTATGTGAAAAAAGGGCAGGGCTAAGAGTACTCCAAAATAAATTATAAAATATTACCAGGTGTGTTAGAAGTAAAGGAATAATTTTGTTTCACAACCATGTGCTACTTAATATAATTTAACACAAATGATATATTAAATGAGATAAAATTTGGTAAAAAGTGTAAAAGACAAATGTATTAGTTCATCAGTTATCATACATTACATTTCACGAGATGTAAATTTCAGTTTAAAAAAGGTATTAAAATACTACTTTTATTTATTTTATTTTCGTAATTCCATTTACTCCTCCCATTATTGCTAATAGTTTAAAATGAACCACATTATTCGGGTATTCAGATCTTAAAGGGCAGTAAGATTTGTATAACATTTTTTTTTTTTTTTTTTTGCGGTGGTGGTGTGTGTGTGGGGGAGGGGAGGTTGCCTGGTCGGTAGGAGCAGCAAGTTCGTGATCGAAAGATTGCAGGTTCGGTTCTCAAGCCGGCCGAAGACCGTCGTGTACGCTAATGACGACTGGTGCACGTTAAATTCCATTGTGGTCGAAAAGTCCTCCAAGTTCCCATCAAAAATTATACCTCTGGGGATATCGGAACATGGGCTTAACTCGAAAATTCGTGTTCCTATGGTTTGATGGTGCTGCCATCATTCGACAGCTTCTGGAGCTAAGTCGTTCTTTCTCCCTATGTGGCGCTCCTCTGAAAAAAGGAAGGCGCACCCCTCCTGCCTTAAATCCGGATACTTCAACTACCGGGGCTCGGAATTTCCGAGTGGCATAAGAAACAACGTAATGTTATTTTATTTCTTTTCTTTTCTTTTTGTTCACAAATTATAGTGATTTTCTATAATAATTAAACAATAATTTAATTCGTGATTACCTTGTCAATCAGTGGATTAAATGCATTGTGAAATTGAAATTTCTTGTTCATAATAGTAAATCGTACTCGTCAATTCTTTTGATAACTTATCACATGTTTTTCAGAATAAATATTTTTGATTTTTATGCAAATTCTATTTTTATATAATTAAGTAAGTCACGAATAACTAAATTTAAAAAGCAGTGCTTATTTATAGCTGCCAGTTCTTCACAATATCTTTATCTCCACTTTTTCATAATATATACATACTTGCTAACCATCTCATTATGAAACGTACAATTTTTCCGTCTTTTTTTTCACACCAATAATTTTTTAGAGTAATTTTAGTTTTATTTAATCGTAACAACATTTGGAGAGAGAAACTCTAAAAATATATTGGTGTGAGAAAAGGGGCGTTTTTCCATGGGGCGTTAACAATTGTACGGTTATTAATGAGATGGTTGGCAAGTATGTATATATTTTTGCTCTAATTAAAATCTACATTTAAACAATTAAGTAAGACAAGAATAATTATTTTCAACTAGCGGTGATAAAAAACCGGGGTAGTTTTCAGCTATAGGTTTGCAGCGTTAAAAGTTTTTTTTTTTTTTTTTTTTAAGAAAAGAAACATTAAATTGGGTATTTTTCTAGACAGACCCATAGTTGCCAACATTTTAATTTATTCCGGAGCAGTTTTAACCCCGTATTTATTTCGCATTACTTTATTTTTAGAATATTTTCCTGCAGTATATAACTGCGATAAAAGAAGAAAAAATTGCTCTTAAAAAAAAGGGTATGATATAAATGCAGGTTTAAAAACGCTCCGTAATAAACTAAAATGTTGGCAACTCTGCATACCAACAGGAATTTTTTCCGGGCCCTTTTTAATATCTGCCCTTTCTACGCAGCACTTTTCTTGAAAGATATGTTTCTTCTCATTTAATTATAATTACATATTGGGGGGGGGGGGGGATCACTCTAAATAACGTGCTGTGAAAAAACAGCGAGTACTAACAGTTCTCTGGAATAAATTAAAATTTTAACATTTTCGCGACCGCTGTCGTGAATTCGCGTCATTTGAAAAACTGTAACTTGGCCAGTGGGTGTTTCTTTAGATTGCATAAGTTACATTATTGCTTAACAATACACTCAATATTGCTTAACAATACACTTGTTCACATTTAGATAGTCAGTGCATTATGGATACAAATACTTTGATTAGAAAAAGTATAACTGTAATGTGTATTCATTTATACTATAAATATGAATACGGAAAACATTCATTTAAAATAATATAATGTACAAAAATAACGCCCACAGGCGGAGCAAACTGCGTAAAAGACAAAATCATGCTGTCGCAAAAGTGTTAACATGTCTATTTTTGTGACATGTTTTATACTTTCATACTTATATAGTTACTCTTCCATTAATTCATAAAAATATATCGATACGACTTTTGTCACAGTTGCCAACTTCTTTGCTTTTTTGCTTTTTGGATTTTAATAGTATTTTTTTTATTTAATTATTGAAACTGTTTTTCAGAAAATATAAAAAGAATCTATTAAAAATATCCGAAATCCAAAAAGCGTAAATGTTAACAGCTGTGTTTGGTTGAAATTAATCTTTTCGGCTTTAAACAAGGCACCTCCACAGAAAATGCACTACAAAAACTAATAGACAACATAAACAAGGACAGGACAGACAGGAAACAAACACTGCTAATTTCAATAGACATCAAAGGTGCCTTTGACAATATTCGTTGGCCGACTCTGATAAATAACCTCAAAAACTCCGGCTGTCCAACATACCTCGTTAACTGGATAGTAAGCTTTCTGGAAGACAGGTATGTGACACTGGAGGAAAACGGAATAATAATCACAAAACAAACATTCGGAGGCTGTCCGCAAGGAAGCTGCCTAGGGCCCCTCCTTTGGCTATTAATAGCTGAGACAGCGCTCAATCATAGCTGGGGGAACAACACAAAGATCCAAGACTTCGCAGATGATTTTATATTGACAATCTCAGCAAAAAACACAGAAACACTCATAAATACTGCAAACACGGCATTACAAAAATTCGGAACATGGGCAATAGAAAACGACCTAACTATTAACTGGAGTAAAACGGAACTGCTATACCTAAACAGACCACGACTAGGAAACCTCCCGACAGCATGCTCTCACAAACTAGAAGGGATACACTATAATGGGACAGCGCTAGAGACACAAGAAAAAATGAAGTATTTAGGAGTAACAATCCACAAAAACCTCAGATGGCAACCCCACATAGAGAAACAGACAAAAAAAAATCTACAAATCCTTCAATCTGTTTGGACGTATGGTCTCAAGGGGATGGGGACTCAAGCCAAACTTGGTTAAAACTTGGTACAAAACAGTAGTGGAAAAGACACTGACCTACGCATCCCCGATCTGGGGGAACAACCTAACGCAGCAGAACAAAAACAAACTGCTCAGCTGCCAAAGGCACTTTGCGCTGGCCATCGTAAGGGCATACAGAACAGCCCCAACATCGGCACTTCTGGTTCTCTCTGGCCTGATTCCAGTACACCTCCAAGTACAATACGAGGCAGCATATGGCTCAATCACAAGACTTCACAAGAACTACAACCTACACAACAAAATGTTCAACCACACTGACTATGTCACAAAGCAAAACATTTGGCGCAAGCACCCAGCCGACACACCAGAACCACAAATCGGCTCTTCAGCACACGACATACAAATTTACACGGATGGTTCGAAGCTGGAATCAGGAGCTACAGGCTCGGCCTTTGTAGCCTTTGAAAACACATCAAAAATCTACGAATGGTCAGCGCCCCTAAGAAAGTGCAACAGTGTCTTCCAGGCCGAACTACTGGCTATACTCAAAGCTGCAGAGTGTGGAAATACAAAGGGCATTTCATATAGTATTCACTCGGACTGCATGTCAGCCATACAGGCCCTCTCCAAACCGTTTACGACTGATTATATGGTTAATAAAATCCACTCGGAAATTAGAAGATCTAATAACACCTTTAAAATAGAATGGGTAAAAGCCCACGTAGGAATATATGGGAATGAAGAGGCAGATAAACTGGCAAAAACAGCAGCGGAAAACAATACAAACCGCAATCACTTCCACCTTGGAAAACCGATTTCCCACTTAAAGAGTAGACATAAAGGGTTAACAATGGAACAATGGCAGTTCGAGTGGGACTATGGGGACACGGGTAGGCTAACACACAGATACTTCCCTAAAGTGGGCACTAAAACACTGGTCAGCTGCAAGCTCTTGACACAAATCTACACAGGACACGGGGCCTTTCCGGCTTACCTCCATCGTATTAAGAAGAAGAGAAGCCCGGATTGCGCCTGTGGTGCACTAGGCACAACAATTCACTACCTAACAGCCTGCCCTCTAACGGATCAACACCATCTGGCCCAAATAACACAAGCAAATGAAATACTATGGTACAAACAGCTAGCACAAAACACACACGTACAGAACAAGGCAAAACACATAGTCAGATGGCTCACGAACAACATAGATGACATCTCACAATAACAACAAGCAGTGTCAGCACCTACAAGAAACTACAACCTTCAGAAGAAAAAAAGGAACAAACTACCGGAAGAAGAGAACCTCCCAGCCAATAGAGGCACCTACCGCTACCGCCACTTTTTGTTTATTTTAGAACATGAACGAGGCCCCTGTTGTTAAAGCGGCTAGCATCGATATTACTTGAGGCCCGGTAAAAGTAAAAATGTTAAAATTAAAAAATCTTTGTAAAATAAAAATTATTAAAAAATAAAAATGTATAAAAAACTATTATAATATAAAAATGTATAAAAAATTATTTAAAAATAAAAATTGTATAAAAAATGTGCATATAAATGTAAACGGTCCTCGGTTTTAATTGGTCTGTAAGTCCGCACCACGCTCATGACCGCGCATAAATGGGTTATTAAACCAAAATTTTTTTTTTTTTTTCCTCATTTATCCAACATTTAAGTAACTATTTTATTTTATCTCAGTTAAGTACAAAATCCTTTTTTTTTTTTTTTTTGCTCCTTGAGTTTGTATGAATGGTATGATCAAGAAGCTAGCACTACCGCTCAGCACACCGCTGTGGATTCACCTATCAGCATTCTTAGGTCCGAACAGAAGAAGTCCATTACTCCAGTATCCCAGGAAGGGATCCAAAAGGTTGAATCCTCGCATCGGGCCTCGCAAGCCACCTTACGTCCGTAGTGTCTCATTCGAATCTTGATCATGCACCCCCTTATTTTTTTTTTTTTTTTTTTAAATTTAATTTAATTTATTTTTTTTTAGCTTTTGTTCTTCATAAATTATCCATAACTGAACTTACTAATTAATAAACCGTTAATTATTAACTTTTTTTTTTTTTTTTTTTTTTTAATCCTTCTGCGGGTTTGTTTGGGTTATTGCGGGGAGGTGTCAGTACTACAGTTTCTAGTTCAGGTCCCCGGGTCCGCCTCCTCGAGGGTGCCCTCCCTTTTTTTTTTTTTTGAGCCCCTTGGTTTTCCTGAACCGGACCCTTAAGTGGGTAAGGTGACCGGGAGCCAAGCATGAGCGGCTCTTCCACCCCAATTTTTTTTTTCTTTTAGAGCCCCTTGGTATTCCTGAACCGGACCCTTGAGTGGGTAAGGTGACCGGGAACCAAGCTCGAGTGGCTCTCTCCCCCCCCCCTTTTTTTTCTTCATTGAGCCCCTTGGTTTTCCTGAACCGGACCCTTTAGTGGGTAAGGTGACCGGGAGCCAAGCTTGAGCGGCTCGCCCCCCCCCCCATTTTTTTCTCTCTCTCTCTTTTTTTTTTTTTTTTTTTTTTTGAGCTCCTTGGTATTCCTGAACCGGACCCTTGAGTGGGTAAGGTGACCGGGAACCAAGCTTGAGCGGCTCTCCCCCCAATTTTTTTCCCCTAGAGCCCCTTGGTACTCCTGAACCGGACCCATGAGTGGGTAAGGTGACCGGGATCCAAGCTTGAGAGGCTCTCCCCCCATTTTTTTTTCTCTCTAAGAGCCCCTTGGTATTCCTGAACCGGACCCTTGAGTGGGTAAGGTGACCGGGAGCCAAGCTTGAGCGGCTCTCGCCCCCCCCCCCCCCATTTTTTAATTTTTTTTCTCGAGCCCCTTGGTATTCCTGAACCGGACCCTTGAGTGGGTAAGGTGACCGGGAGCCAAGCTAGAGCGGCTCTCTCCCCCCCCCCTTTTTTTTTTTTTTTTTTTTATCCCCGAGGCTCTCCCTGTTAGCTCCGCTGTTCTCTACTCGCCTCCCTGCAGTTCTCCGAAGCCTTGAAGATTTGCTTAACTACCAACTAACCGTATTAAATAAATATATTTTTTTTTTCTTATCTTAATTATTACTTATTTTTGTTACTATTATTTATTTATTATTTATTATTATTATTATTCTATTATCCATTTTATTATTATTATTATTCTTTTTTTTAATTTTATTTTTAATTTAATTTAATTTAATTTAATTTAATTTATTTTATTTATTTATTTTATTTTATTATTATTATCTTCCTTTTTTTTTTTTTTTTTTTTTTTGTTAACGTACCGAGGGTGTGGCGGTGTCTGGTCCTCGTAAAAATGTGCTGCACCGTCAAGTGCTCGATGGGGTCGTTAAGCAGTCGTCGGGCTACCAACGCGGGGCACCATCCCCCCGTGGTGGATCAAAATTGTGATGGTCCCTCTTTCCTCTCCTTTTAGGCCATTAGCGCATGGTCCCATTTCCCCTTTCGCCCAGCCACTTCAAATCTCTAGACTATGCGCTACAAAAGTTTTCCTTCCTTCCACCTGTGGCAAGAATTAAAAATCTTTTTTTTTTTTTTTTTTTTTTTCTCTCGTTCAGCAGTTTCGGTGTTTAGCTCCCCCCCTTTTTTCTATTTGGCCTCCTCAATTCGGCATAATTCTGAGTGCACAACATATCATTTTGGCTCCCCTTGCGCTTCCCCCCTTCCCAAAATTCAAAAATTATTTTTTTTTAATTAACATAATTTTTTTTTTTCTCCTTCCTTTTGGCTCTCCGATAGTGTGCACTTTTTCTAAATTTCTGCACCCAGGTAGCGTGCCTGTGCGCTTCCTACCTTGTGCGATCTGGAGGTGTGGTGTGTCAGTCGAGCATTATGTGTCCAGAGGAAGAAGTCGCAACCCTGTCTTACCAGTGCTGTCTTGTGATGTCACCTTGTCGCCTAGCAGAAAAGTGGTCTCTCGATTGAAGTTAGAAGTCTGAACGAGCCATCGGACACAGCTCATTCTCTGTTGCGTCTAGATTACTGTCTGGCAGTAGGCAGCTATCATGCAGTGATCCGGCGATTTATTCGCTCCGGCGGATAGCATCCAACCCGTAAAGCTTGGCACGTCCAGGCAGGCAGGGGCTGTCCAAAGGTTTCAATGAAATTAATCTTTATGTTTATATATTAATGCTTTAAAAACTTTATATATTACTGAAAATATTACTGATTTAATTCTTAATTATTAAACTTAATTATCAGTAATTTTACGTTTAAATTTATAGATGGTACTTTTTCAATTATTATTACCGGTGAGTAAATTTTCTCTGTGACATAGAATTGTAACTGTGCTTTTTCATATTTACAATTTAATATAGTTGGCAGTTACTTTTTTTTAATTATTTTCTTTTTACTTTAAAAAAGAAATATTTGTACTGTTTTGCAATTTTTTTTATAGTATATATTAAATGTTATCAAAAACCGGGGGGAGGGGGAAAGGTGGGAGTGGAGGAAGGCAAAAATCCATATAAGAAAATGTGGGATGAAAACGAAAAAACTCAGAATCACAAGTGTGCTGATTGAAAAAAAAAAGGCTTACATCGGAAGAAATATAAGACCAAAATAGACTACAGAAAATCATCGTATAGTTTTTTTTTTTTTTTTTTTTTTTTTTTTTTTTTAACGCTAGGAACCAAGCTGTTGTCGACGGAAAACTACGTCTCACCTATTATAAGCCCTATCATTACATAACGATTCTTCTAATCAAATGTTCATTTTCTTATGCCAATAAACGTATTCAGTTTACTCCTTTGATGAAAGTTTTCCGCTTTTTCTGCTTCCAGTATTTTCATAAAAAAAAAAAAAAAAAAAAAAAAAAAAAAATACATTTTTTGAGATTTTACAGGTTAGAAATTTTTGTAAAAAAGTGCTGGTGAAAAAAAAAAAAAAAACAGAACTCTTTCATTTCTGGTTTACTCTGTAAGTAAGAAAAATAAATTCATTTTTACAAACCCTTTTTATAATTTTCTTTACATATCACAAAAAACAGTATCATTTTATGAGAAATAGCCCCATTGTCTCATTCTCTCTTTTCCGATATAAAGTAGTAAAAATGCTCATATTGAAAAAGAAAATATATAAATGTTAATTGTACACAAAGACTATAATATTTTTGATATTCAATCACACATATTTATAAAAAAAAATCTGGAGTGACTCCACTCGACTTTCCGAACATTGAGAAATTAACAGTTTTGAAGATAAAGTAAAGAAAGAGGAGTTGTTAAACAAACAAAAGGGAGAAAACCATGATAGAGTGTTTGAGTATTTTTCTCCATATATTACAGGATGTTTTATTTAACGCTACTGATCTTTGAGCCCATAGATCATAATGATAAAGAATTTTTCGTTGTGTCCCTGTAAAAACCTATAAATGCTAGATTCACCAAAATGCTTATAGTTAGTGCAACAGTGATTTATAATATTCATATAAATTTTCAGCTCAATTGAATAAGGCGTTTAGATGCTATCGCACTTTTAATAATTTGGTCCCATAGGCCATAATGATAAATATTTTTTCTTTGTGTCCCTGTAAAAACACTGTAAGTGCTAGATTCACCAAAAATCTATACAGTGGGTGCATCTGTGACCTATAACATGTGTACAAATTTTTTGTTTATATTAATAAGGCGTTTAGACGCTATCACACTTTTAAAAATTTGGCCCCATTGGCTATAATGATAAAGAATTTTTCTTTATGTCCCTGTAAGAAAACTATAAGTCCTAGATTCTCCAAAATCTGTACAGGTTGAGTATCTATGACCTATAATGTGTGTATAAATTTTTTGCTCAATTGAATAAGGCGTTTAGATGCTATCGCATTTTTAAGATTTTGGTCCCATAGGCCGTAATGATAAAGAATTTTTCTTTGTGTTCCTGTAAAAAAACTATAAGAGCTAGATTCACCAAAATCTATAGGGTTCGTACTATGGTGACTTACAATATACGTACCAACTTTCAGCTTATTCGAACAAAGCGTGTAGACGCTAGCGTGTTCACTCCCAGACATACACACTTACATACACACATACATACACACATACATACACACACACATACACACATACATACACACACATACATACATCATCGCAAAAATAGTGAAAACGGACTCATTGGACCTTGAAACGTATAGAAACATCAAAATCTCAAATTCCGATTTTTGACCTGATTACAATACTTTCCTCACTATAGTGTTCGGAAAGTAAAAATTAAAATTTACGAATTTGAATGCTTATAGTTTGACATAAAGTGGATCTTTGTTTTGTTTAAATTTTCATAGGCTAGTGTAGAATAATCATAATATTGTAGGAATAATTATGTAATTATAGATATGGTTTAAAACTGTGATGAAAATAATGATTTTTTAATATTGGTAAATTACATTTTATTTGTTTTCATTGTTTCGGGGTACATTACACTCACTCATTAGCAGAATGAGGCATGATTCTTGTCATATCGATTTTATTTTTTCCTATATTTAATAATATTTTTTAATATGATCTATCTTTTTCTTATCATAAATGAAATTAACGTAATAGAACCGAATAAGGTTATATCATTTACAAGTTTTGTATTTATTTTTAAAATTAGACAAAAATCTATATTAATAAAATCAGAGTTTTGTCTGTAAATTTGTCGGAATCGAAAACTTTTGCGATATCTTCACGTTTTACACCCCATGAAAGCCGAAAATGACTTCAGAAAATTTTACCTGTGTGTGTGTGTGTGTGTGTGTGTGTGTCTGTGTGTGTGTGTGTCATCGTGTCCGAATGTCGCTTTTTTTGTCCGGGCATCACTTGAGAACGGCTGGACGGAATTCAACGATGCTTGGCAGGAATTTAGGTCTTCACCCAACTTAAAATTATATCTATCAACTTTTCAGAAATTCCCCCCCGTTCTCCCTCTAGGGGGTAAAAGACTAAAACACGTTTGTCCGGGCATCACTCGAGAACGGCTGAACGGAATTCAACGGCGCTTGGCAGGGATTTAGGTATTCACCCAACTTAAAATTATATCCATCAACTTTTCAGAAATTCTCCCCGTTCCCCCCTGGGGGGTAAAAGACTAAAACACGTTTGTCCGGGCATCACTCGAGAACGGCTGGACGGAATTCAACGGCGCTTGGCAGAAACTTATAGGTCTTCACCCAACTTAAAATTATATCTATAGAAATTTTCAAAATTATGATTAGTGTTTAAATTGTGGGTAAAAAACGCCTGCGCATGCGCCATAAATATTTTTTCACTAAAACGCTTTGAATGGAAAAATAAAATGCAAAAATAAATTTTTAAGATAAAGACTTTTTTCATTCGCGTGAATCGCACTACAAATTATGAAAAGATTTAAATGAAGTTTTGCCATCTGAGTTTCATACTTTAGTTAATTTTAAAACATCTAATTGTCGTATCGAAAAACTGTTTACACCCCAGGATTCAGAAAAATCATCTCTTTAATTTGGTACTGAATTTGTAACGATAGGTCTGATACTTCTAATTTATTTTTCCCTTTTTCCGTTTTTCCGTTGCCACTTAAATTTCATACTTTAGTTATTTTTTTAATATCTAATTGTCGCATCGAAATACTGTTTACACCCCTCGATTCAGAAAAATCGCCTCTTTCATTTGGTACCAAATTTATAAATATAGGTCTGATATTTCTAATTTATTTTATCCTTTTTCCGTTTTCAACCTAGATTCGATATGGAACAGCTTTAGTATTGGATCCCTTTGGCAAAATTTGAAATTCGGAACCGAAGGAGCTCGGACGTTTCTCGCCAAGATCTTTGATTGCACAATTGAGATAGCCAATTCAGTTCATCGCAAAAATGGCTTAAAATATTTAAAGTCACCAAAGGGTTCCCATACTAAAGCTGTGCATTTTGTACTTATTTATTTATATTTTCTATTAAAGACTTCTGTGGTCACGAAATTTGGTGCGTAAATTGTATGTTTGCATCCGGCACTTATTGTAACTGGATTTCACGAAATTCGAAATCTCCCCCCCCCCTTCTCGGAGTCGGAGGGCAATAAACGGTATAACTTCTGTATAACCCCACAGCTGAATTTGGCGATTTTTCTTTGGCGTTGTTTTGAAGGATAACGATGTCGTTCTGGACTGTTTGCGATATAATATGGCAGCCTAATATTTTGTTTATTTTGGATTTATGACTTAGATTATGATTTTATCATTTATCATATATGATTTATGATTTTTAGATTTATGATTTAGCCATAATCGCCAACAAAAAAAATCGCCAAATATCGTTGTGGGTTTATATTGAAGTCGTTCCCAATAAACATGTGTAAAAACATATTTTTCCGTTTGAATTCGCTATTAATTATCTTAGAATGGCGAATTTTGGTGTGCGGATATTGATTAAGTGTACGCATTATGTACGTTAGTTGGATTTTGCAAAACTTCGAACTCACCCACTGAGGAAGGGGAAGTAACAAGTGGGTAAGTTGTGCCTAAGGCAGTGGGGACCCAGACTGTATATTGATTAAGTGTACGCATTATGTACATTAGTGTGATTTTGCAAAACTTCGAACTCACCCGCTGAGGAAGGGGAAGTAAGAAGTGGGTAAGTTGTGCCGAAGACAGTGGAGACCTAGATTCCTCACTTTGCGAGCGATAAAACCTCTACCAATCACAGCGAGAACTTGGGTTATTAATAAAGATATGGGATTTTGACAACTCATTTAAGTTTAATGTCCAGCGAAGCGGGCAAAGCCTGCTAGTAAATAAATAAATATTGAAACTTTCGACAATAAAATTGCTTAAAAAATATTTATTGCACAACAGCATTTATGAAACGTAAAACATATCTATCAACATTTTAATTTATTAGGGAGTATTTTTAGCCCGGCTTTTATTTCATATCCCCCCTCCTCTTTTTTTTTTTTTTTTTTTTTTTCCTTTCTTTTTTTTTTTTTTTCTTATTTTATCGAAGTTACATATCGGAGATTTTTTTTTTTCTGTAACTAAAGTGGTGAGAAATAAAAGCAGGGCTAAACATGCTCCGAAATTAATTTAAAATGGTGTCAGCTATGATAAAAACGCCGCACCAGTGCTTCTGAAGTTCGGTTCTTAAAGTTAATAGAAAGCAAGCGCCGGTTTGTAACTCAAGTCAAGCTTGAAATCCAAGCTATCCAGAAATTCTGTTTTTTTTTTTTTTTTTTTTTTTTCTTTCTTACTCTGGTGATTACTAGCTGAGTTCTCTTAGATAATTCTCACTCAGAGATTCTCATTGTAACGTCTCCGTCAGGAATTCAAGATGAGGTAGCGTTAATGGAGTATCACAGCCTTAAAATACAATTCTTTATTTTTAAATACAATTAATCGTAAATGTAGGTTCAACAGTCAAGTCGTTGAAAAGGTTTACATGAACTAGTTAGATACCAAGTAAAAATATAGTTTTTAAGAGACTGCCTTCACAAGGCTAAGTATTTGCAATTAAGTAAAAGATAAATGTTATCTGCCATTACCAGGTAAAGTTCTGACTTCCAAAGAAGAGCAAGTTCGAGCCTCGGCTCGTACACCGAAACTTAATTCCTTCTCTGTCTTCTCTTCCTTCACAAGAAGACTCGGTTTTTTTGGAGGGGTTAAATTGTACCTTAAATCTCCAATGGTCTTTTAGAAGGTGGAGATCCGTTGATATTTCATTTGTTAAGTTGTAGGCGCCAAGGTGGTGAAGTCCGTCCCATGGAGTTCCTCTTTCAACATTTCTCAGGGAAATGCAACACCTTTCAAGGCGTTACAGGGCGGCTATCCTTTTGTTAAATAATGTCAAAATCTTAGACTTTCAGTCTACTCTGTTTGTTCGAAACATTACAGCTTGAAACATTACAACATCTAGGACTAGATCTTTAACAGAGGCACTTGTTTTTAACAAGAGTTTCCAACTTTTATAATTTTTTCCGGAACACTTTTTGCACCACCATTTTTTGTACCAATAATTTTTAAGAAATATTCTTTTCTTATTTAAACTATGTTATACATTGGAGAGAAATATTCTACAAAAATTCTGGTGCGAAAAGAAAAATGTTCCGGAATAAATTACAAAAGTTGGGAACTGTGGTTTTAACCTACATATCCATAGCTGCCAATATTTTAATTTATCACGGAGTAATTTTAGCCCCGCCTTTATTTCGTACCACTTATTTTTTAAAAGTAATTTTTTCTTATTTTATCGAAGTTATTGTACGGAAGCAAATTTTTCTATAAATAAAGTGGTGCGAAATAAGGGCGGGGGGCTAAAAGTACTCAGGAATAAATTAAAATATTAGCAGCTACGACATATCAACATCAATGCGTTAAATTACCAAAACAGATATTTTATAATGTTGTCTTGATGTAATAAAAATTTCGAAAGATCACAAACTGATAAAAAATTAGCTTATTTGTGTGTATTTTATTTTATTTTATTTTTACTGTATATTCTAATTATCGCAAATATGAACAAACTAGTTAAAAAGTATTTTCCTAGTTGTAATAGATAATGTTTGTCCTAGATTTTTATTCATGAAGGATAACATGCCTCTCGAGAAAGCGGCTCTGTTAACCTCCTTCTTTAACGGCAAAAATGTTCAGTGCAGGCAGCACCTTCCAATTCTTTTTATCGCAATCCTAAAGAACGTACGTTTAACATAAACTTGTGATACTTTTTCTAACACACTCTTTATCATATACTGAATTCCATTATAATAAACCGTATATAAAGAGTTTACAGTAGAGATGGGCGTTATTTCACATAATAAAATAAATAATACTGTTATTACATAAGAACCTATATTAGCATTGTAATATATTACAGAAATGATCATATTAAATAAATAACGCTTCCATCTTACCTCTCAGCATGCAAAAAAAAAGAAAAAAAAAAAAAGAAAGAAAGAAAAAATGCCTGTTATAAAAAATGTAATAATGATAATAATAACACGGATTTTTCTTTCTTTTCTTTTCTTTTTTTTTTTTTTCTCTTAAGTAAATGAACGTACTTCTGAAATCATATTTTTAGGGGAAAAAAAAAAAAAAAAAACTCGAAAATTTACTTCTTTTTCCTTGTTCTAAAACAAAATTGCAAACGCCAATTAAATCATACAAGAACAACTTATATGATACAGCATTATACAAGTAACGAGTTTAAAACTCCCTTTCCCATTATGAATTTACAAAAACAAACTATAAGCACCGCGACTAGCAAAATCGAAATCATACGTAAACAAGTAAACCGAATCACATCATGCGAGTAACAAATAAAACACTCGCTTTTCAGAATATGATAATTTCCGTATTACCGCATGTAACGAAAAATTAACATCTTTCTCATATATCAGACTTCCCGCACAAATGTTCCAGCTTTGCTCGTCGAATTAAAAAATACCGATTCGTTACTTCGAGTCGAAGAATGCTCGTGTAACATCTCAGTAACGAGCACATACTGTTACTTTGTAGATTACAAATATTCTTCCTGATTCAAATATTCTTTCAAAATAAGTAAATGCTTTGATTATTTTTACATCTTTCTAATATTTTATTCAAAATATTAATTCGAAACTGAACATTATTGTATATTAGTTTAGTTTAATATTAGTATAGTGTAGCTCGTGACATTTAACGTGGAAGCTATTGTAATACCACAGTTTAACGAAATAGTATTGTCAGAATGTTAATTTAAGCAGCCATCATCAGATTGGTGATCATGGGGTGATTCTTACATGTTATTTATTTCGTCATGAAGATGGAGAATGGGATAACGCTTTGCGTTTAGTCAACACCTGCTCGAATAAGTCGAGGAGGTGGTTTAGTTTGGGTCACGGACTTAGATACGTCCATGGTTTGGCGTTATGATGGAACGTTTAATGAAAAGAATGGCTGGTAAAGGAAAAGAAAGGATGGAGAGTGTTTGTTTATATTTGAAATTCTTTATATAGCAGATGGAGTTGAAAATACTTAATCTCATTTCGCATAGTGTTAGTGTTGCTGAGCATTTATTTATTGTGATTTAATCAAGAATAAATCGATAAGAAAACGGATCTATTTATTTATTATTATTATTATTATTATTATTATTATTTTAAGGATTTTATTTATTTTTTCTTTTTTTATCTGATTTTTTCTCGAGACTATTTTTAATTATTGAAAATGAGTAAAGGTATTAAGAATAGTTAATTATGGTAGTGTGTTAAAATTAAGTGTCTGAGAAAACAATCATTTTATGTAGTTTTTCTAAGCAAAATTTATAATTTAAAACAAGGGTTTCTAATTTTAGTAAACATATTCAAATTGACGGTTTGATAAGTATGATTAAAAAATATTAATTTTCTTGACAATCTGGGATGTTCAAGTTTTTCGGAAAATCAAGAGGCAACTACTCGGTAGTTTAAAATTTGGGATGTCTTAAAGACCTCTTTTAAAGAATTGTTATTATTATTTAATTATTCCTTAATTATATGGCTTTTAATATGAGGGTTCTTTTAGTTCTCCATCGTATTATAGGTTTGGGGAACTTAGGTAATCGTGAAAATTTTCGATCGTGGTGTCTTTATTTTTTTACACGTTTTCAGGTGTGAGTAAACTAAAAGTGACAAAATTTGTATGGTGTCCGTCTGTAGGGTGTCTGTTAGTTTGTTAGTCCATTAGTAAGTCTGTTAGTAAGTTTGTTAGTCTGTGTACAAGTTATCTCAAGAAAAAATAGTCGCAGAGAAGTCAGATCAGTTTTTAAATATTACTTTCGACACTGGGAAGTATCCTATTCGTTTGCAAAATTCAAATTAAGAAACTTCGTAAGTTATTACAAATTTACGATTTTCTTAACATGGGAGAATAGGGCAAAATTTCGCTTAAATGTCCATTAAGAAGAAATTTTATCTGTAAAGATGTCAGGACAGTTTTAAAATATCAGTTTTGAATTCGGAATGAACTTCATTAACTATAAACATGCTACTTTGAAAGTTCCGCAAGCTATTTGGAATTTACAAATTTCTTAACATGGCAGATTAGGGCAAAATTTCACATAAACGTCAATTTTGAGGAATATTTTCATCGTAAAGATGTCAGACCACTTTTGAAATATTATTTAGGATACTGGCATGAATATTATTGACTATGAATTTTCCAATATAAAAATTTCGTAAGTTACTGGAAATTTACGAATTTCGAAACATGGCAGAATAGGGCAAAATTTCATATAAACGTCAATCTTGAGGGATATTTTCATTGTAAAGATGTCAAACCACTTTTGAAATATTATTTAGGATACTGGCATGAATATCATATACTATGATTTGTCCAATTTAAAAAAATCGTAAGTTATTTGGAATTTACGATTAACTTAACATGGCAGAATAGGGCAAAATTCAGCATAAACGTTCATTTTGAGGATCATAAATATATCAGACAACTTTCAAAATGATATTTATGATACTTTTTTGAACATGATTGACTACAAGTATTCCAATAGGAAAATTTCGTAAGTTATTCGTAATTTAAGATTTTATGAACATAGCGAAATTGAAAATTTTTCATATAAATAGGATTTTTGAGCATTATTGCATTGGAAATAATAGCATGAAACTAAACAACAGAGTTGACCCTGATAAAATAAATTAATAAATTAGAATAAGATAAATATATAGAAGAGAACGGTGGATAGCCTATTAGGCGGGGATTTCATGCTGTCACTGTGTCAAGCTTTGGTATAAATTCATTTCTTTTAACATGATTATAACATGTCTGGCACTAGAAATTTATGAGAACATAAATATGATGGGGAACTGAACAGAGTCCACCTATGCTAACTAGTTTTACAGAAAATGTACGTATTACTTGATATTATTTGAAATATTCTATTTTCGTGTTTAAAAAATTTATTTAACAGAATCTTATGCTTATACTACTGGGATGAACAATTGTATAAAACTTTGACTCCACCACAATTTCATATCAATGTTTTTTTTTTTTTTTCTTTTTTTCAGAAATTCTAGTGTTAAATAAAGTGAAGATTACTTTTCGAAAGCATTGGAACTCAAGAACATGAACCGCATCAACTATGCAGGACACATGTATATATTGTATATCCTGAAAGGATTAGAAAGACATTAGCCATATAATAAACTAAAGAGTAATGGGTTATAAAAATATTATATTACAAGAACCTATTACGAAGGGTAGTATGGAACGAAGTAACCTATTACTGAAAAATAACTGCGTTTATCCCATCTCTAGTTTACAGCGCTTTCAGCACAAATCTCATCTTCAAAACCTCATCAAAAATACAATAATTTAGTGTGCAGCTGATTGGTTCGGTGGTATTTCCCCCGTGATAAATGAAACTACTTCGTCACACTATTTAATCCAATTTCTTAAATTTGTATTGTGACACATTTTTCAGTTTTTTTTTCTTCTTTTCTCACATTATTGAATTCGCATTCTTCTATATCTTTATTCCAGCGTTGATTTTTAGAACCTTTCATTTACCAATAATTTAAGTTTCTCTTTGTGACGTCAGTGTAATTAGTCATATTCAGAATAAAAGATCAGAAGTCAAATAATAATTAAAATCTGTTGCGTAACTCATCTGAACGATCAGTTAAGTAACAGATTTTGATTCCGTTTGCGAATTAAAAGTATAAAATCTGCAATGTAAGTGTCTAAAACCTGTAACATATTTTAAAAATTATTTTTTTTCATACGATACATGTTTGGTAATAACACCTTTCAAAAAATGTAGTCTAATGGTTAATAAAACGTACAATATCATTTAAATTTTCGTTCAGTCCAATAATGCAATTAATCGAATTAGTTTTAAAACCAAAATCAATGTCCAAAACTCCATTTTTGGAAGTAACGTTACAATTATTATAAAAATATGCAAAATACAAAATTTATAAACTTTGTAGCTTTTTTACACGCGCCATTTGTTTTTTACTTTTTTTTAACGACACAAGGGACGGGGGGATGGGAGAGAACTGTACTTAATATATATATATATATATATATATATATATATATATATATATATTGAAAACCTTTTCAAACAGGGTAGCAAATGTAACCAAGTATCACATGAAGAAATAGTAAAATTTAATAAACATGACGAAAAAATGAGAAAACTGAGATCGAAGCATACGACATCATTACGTTATGAAGGGCATAGAATTAATGTTACATGTAAATAGGAAGATATTTCTGTAGTGCTGTATGTAAACTGCTGAAAATTTACCGCACTCTATGCCCCATATTCACGCATAAGTCATGAAAATTATTGAAACTCAAAGAAAAGAAGAAAAAAACCAAGTGAGAAACATACTTTTTATCGAAAGTCACCAATAACTGAATAATCAAATTATTCGTAATATAAATTAATAAAACCAAATCAGTAATCACAAACAAATGCAACTCACGTCGAAAAACATTTCAAACACATCATCTATGCCATGAGACGCTATGAAGACGAGGCGGCTGAACTACAGTTAATCGGAGACGTATTTATCTACTGAAAATTTACCGCACTCTATGCCCCATATTCACGCATAAGTCTTGAAAATAATTGAAACTCAAAGAGAAAGAAGAAAAAAACCAAGTGAGAAACATACTTTTTATCGAAAGTCACCAATAACTGAATAATCAAATTATTCGTAATATAAATTAATAAAACCAAATCAGTAATCACAAACAAATGCAACTCACGTCGAAAAACATTTCAAACACATCATCTATGCCATGAGACGCTATGAAGACGAGGCGGCTGAACTACAGTTAATCGGAGACGTATTTATCTACTGAAAATTTACCGCACTCTATGCCCCATATTCACGCATAAGTCTTGAAAATAATTGAAACTCAAAGAGAAAGAAGAAAAAAACCAAGTGAGAAACATACTTTTTATCGAAAGTCACCAATAACTGAATAATCAAATTATTCGTAATATAAATTAATAAAACCAAATCAGTAATCACAAACAAATGCAACTCACGTCGAAAAACATTTCAAACACATCATCTATGCCATGAGACGCTATGAAGACGAGGCGGCTGAACTACAGTTAATCGGAGACGTATTTATTTACTGAAAATTTACCGCACTCTATGCCCCATATTCACGCATAAGTCTTGAAAATAATTGAAACTCAAAGAGAAAGAAGAAAAAAACCAAGTGAGAAACATACTTTTTATCGAAAGTCACCAATAACTGAATAATCAAATTATTCGTAATATAAATTAATAAAACCAAATCAGTAATCACAAACAAATGCAACTCAAGTCGAAAAACATTTCAAACACATCATCTATGCCATGAGACGCTATGAAGACGAGGCGGCTGAACTACAGTTAATCGGAGACGTATTTATCTACTGAAAATTTACCGCACTCTATGCCCCATATTCACGCATAAGTCTTGAAAATAATTGAAACTCAAAGAGAAAGAAGAAAAAAACCAAGTGAGAAACATACTTTTTATCGAAAGTCACCAATAACTGAATAATCAAATTATTCGTAATATAAATTAATAAAACCATATCAGTAATCACAAACAAATGCAACTCACGCCGAAAAACATTTCAAACACATCATCTGTGCCATGAGACGCTATGAAGACGAGGAGGCTGAACTACAGTTAATCGGAGACGTATTTATCTACTGAACTAACAAATAAATAACATTTAGTTTAAATTGTTTCTGCTAAATTTAACAACTAATAAACCTTAAATTTAAAATTTATTTGATTAAATTTTAATTTGTCACTTATAAACTAATTAGAGATTCGTAAATGTGTAATTCAGAGATAGTGGTTTTGTTTTTATATAGATGCTATAGAACAAGAGAGGAAGAAATGATAGCGCCCTCTATTAGAGTGAAAAAAAATGAACGTAATGACCTTCCCCCCTTTTTTTTAATTGATTTTGCTTAAATAAACCTAAATAAATAGTAGCTTTTTAATTATCCTATTAGAGAATCGGACATTTAATAACACCATGCAGTAAGTAATTTAAAATTATTAATTAAATATCAAAACTGTGAATAATTCTTTCGTTAGCTAGACGAATTATTATTATTATTATTTAATAATGTTTTTGATAATTATTACGATTACGAATTTTAAAATTTTAAAATTCAACTAATTTGAAAGTTAAAACTAATCTTTTTTTTTTTTCTTTTCTTTAATAATTATTACGAATACGAATTTTAAAAATTTAACCAATTTGAAAATTAAATTTAAATGTTAAAATTTAAATTTAAAAATTATAAAGCATATTTAGAATCCAAAAAGCAATAATAATTTTATTATTCATAGTTCGTACAGTCCTTGAATTTTATTAATTTTCTTCACCAGTATTATTCTTTAATTTAATATTTTTTAAAACCAAGTCGGTAAAGCGAAAAACAGTCTGATATGTTCAAAGTGCAACACAGCAAGTTAAGATAACGCTAAATCACTGATTCATTGCAATAGCAGGGTTCCCACGCCCCGAATTTTTTCAAGGACTTTTCCACCAGTATTATCTAAAAATAAATTCCTTATTAAATGTTCATTGTACATTTAAGAATAAACTTATCTTATGATTATTCTGGTGTAAGAGTCCTTGAAAAAAAGGCGTGGCCGTGGGAACCCTGAATAGTCCTGTCATAGTAATAAATTGAAAAAAAAGTATAAAATGCATTGTACGATTTGGAAATAAATGATTTTTTTTTTTTTCATTAGGTTGGTTGGTTGGATTTAACGTCGCACTTGTACTGCGCTATGGGTAATTGGTAACAGTCTGGGACACAACCTAAGGATGGTCCGGGGACATGCCATTACAATTTTGATCTTCCACTGAGGGGATGGCTCCCCCACTTCTGTGACTCCCAGAAGTATAATTTGGATGGGAACATGGAAGTCAATGCGGCCAGGACAGATTTTACGTGCACCAGCCACCGTTAGTGTACACGATGGTCTTCAGCCATCTCGAGTATCGAACCCGCAATCTTTTAATAACGGTGCTATACCAACCGGGTTACCGCGGCCCTTTTCTCATTAAGAAAGAAAAAAATATTTTTCTTTATTATAATTTAAATATATGTATATATATTTCTTGAAACAAAAATCGATGAGTACTTTATCGGAATATTAAATATTTTCTCCTCTTTACCAATCAGTTAATAATATAACATTAAATAATAATTAGTAGTATCATTCAATCTATTAATAACAATCAATCGATTTAACATTATTTAACTACACGCGTAAAATATTTGATAATGAAAGGGATAAAATGTATAAGTTTCTAGAAAACATAAAATTAACTAAGTATACAAAATTATTCGTCCATATGACAGCTCTTACGTACTTTTATAAAATGGATTCCATTTCCCGTGAAAACTTTTCTGTCACTGAACAGTATGCTCGAATCATAAAACAGATGCCGCCACTAACTGACAAAAAGTTTGGCAAACTTCCAGAGTTCATGAAGGGGAAAGGAAGAGAAATCAAAAGTTTGTTAAAGTGGGTCAGAATCATGAGGATAAGAATTGAAGCGCAAAAATCAATATTTTTCTTTTTAAAGAGCGTTCGCATGTTAAATGAACAATAAGTATTTTATGTTTATAGTATTTTCGTCAGATAACTTTAATATAAAAGTTATTATTTTATAAACGTTTAAAACTTTTGCCTTAAATGATTTGAGAATCACTTATTAAATTTGCGGTTTCGAATGAAGTAAAATAATCATTAAAAAAAGAAAATCTGAGTACTCTAAATGTTTTCTTTTGTTATAAAACATATAGACCCAATTTCTTATTCTTTCTGAACAAAAGTGAATTATTTTTTAAATAACAGTAATAATGATAATTTTATTTGTAACTCATGGCTGCCAATATTCAGGGGTCGTACTCTCCGCCCATTTTTCAGGACACTCTCAAAGATAAGAAATTTCCATCTTCTTTGTCACCACTGATTTCATTCAGAAATACTTCTGAATATACATTTGAAATACTGTGTCATGATTTTAATGAGTAGAGATTATTGCATAAAAATAGTGGTATCAATAAATTTAAAAATTTTTATTCTTGAGTGTGTCATGAAAAAAGGGTGAAGAGTACGACCCCTGCAATATTTTAATTTATTCCGGAGTACTTTTAGCCCCGCCTTTTATTCGCACAACTTTATAGATTTTTTTTTTTTTCTTAATATATAGCTTCGATAAAATAAGAAAAAAATTCGTTTAAAAAAAAGTGGTACGAAATAAAGGCCGGGCTAAAATTACTCCGGGATAAATTAAAATATTGGCAGCTATGGCTAACTACTTTTAATTTAGAAAAAAAAAAAAAAAAAAAAGGATTTAAATTATAGTGAAAGAATGAGAGTCCATAAGAGGGTCCTTCGGCACTGAAGAAACTCAAGTTACTATTTTATTATATGAATGGTTAGATCATTATTAATAAAAATTATACGAATAATTGCTATGCAATATTACATAACAGTATTAATACATAGGCCTCTCACATTCACTGTTGGCATAATCATGGGTTGCATTATCCGACTTTTTTTTTCCCAGGGCTTTCAGTAAGGAAAAATTTCCCACTTTATATATAAGTGAATTTTATCATTAAGGAAAAGCTCAGACGTTAATTATTTATCGATTAATAGATGTTTGCATAGCATTTATTTTTAATTTCATTAATATGATGGCAACATCCTATTCTCCATGGTGTTTGAAAGTTTTACATGTGGTTACTCCGATTTTTTCTAATTTTCTTTCTGGTTTCATTGATGATTTGATTTAATATTTTATTTCATTTCTCATTCAAAATGGTTTTGCTGCTCGATCGAGGCATGAACGATATATATTTGCTATTGTTAGCTATATTGTTTTATGAAATCGTTGAGGCTTTCACAGCTTTATGAAGTATATGCTTCCTGATGATATAATACTTCTATTTTTAAGCATTTTTCCCAATAATTAATCCATTTTTTATTCCAATTATTATTTCTGTAGTCCTTTATTTATTTTCTCCGTCATTATGTTTATGGTCCTTTTTCACTCAAGTGGGCGAAAGTAATTTATATTGTTTTTGTCTCTTAATGGATCTTAACATGTATCGCAAAATTTTTGTGCTAGTTTTAGCAATGTGTTACAATCAGTTTTATTTTTGTTGTGTTGGTTTTGAAATGTATCTATTAATTGCTAAATAATTAGGGTTAAAATATCTATCATTTATATAGTACATATATATCAGTATTTTTTTTTTTTTTTTTTAAGAAATTTTTATAGTATTTTCATAGTAATGCGTCATGATTAAACAGGATGGAGTTTTTCTGTAAAAATAGTGGTAGTAAGAAAGCCGGAAATTTCTCATCCTCGAAAGTGTTCTAAAAAGAAGGTGCGACTTCCGCATAATGTTAAATATAAGCTCCGTCTGTGGGTGTTATTGTTGAAATTTACATAATTTTAAAACAGATTTTTCTGTAATTATGTTTATAATACAAATGAATATACATCATAACAATACTATTTCTAATCAAAGTATTTGTATTCATTGTGCATTAATTGTCGAGAGACTAATATTGGGTTATTCTTAAAAAAATATTGTTGCATACAGAATGCAAAAGAAAGTTACATATTTCCAAATGTCACAGATTTCTCTTCATTATAATTTTTAATGTTGTTTAAAGTATAAACTATACAGATAATATATATATATATATATATATATATATATATATGTATGACTTAAATATTTTTTAAAGAATATTTAGTGTAACAAAAATAAAATTTAAATAGAATTTGATTAGACAGATTCGATTTCATAAGTTTCAGCTTTTTCCAACAAGTGAGAAATAATAGCGTGCGTAATGTATTCATTATAATCAATATTGTGTGTTTTTTTTTCCATTTTAATTATTTTTATATAAGCGCAGTGGAGCAACACTTTTATCTTTATGTATAATTTAAGTCGTAGTATTTCATAATATATTTCAATAAGAAATTTTTTCATTTTTTCTCTTTTGAGCTCATGTAAAAAAGTAGGTCATGTCAAAAAAAAAAAAAAAAAAAAAAAAGGGGGGGGGGGGAAATTTTGCCCAAAAATGAAAAATTGTGAATCTTTGGGTGTCTAGGGAGCTATCGATTTCTGTAATAATAAAAATAATATTGATTGAAAATTAAAATACACAAGTTCTAAAATAATTAAATGCACAATTTTCACACATGTAGTAAATTTGATATTTTCCCTATTTTCAGAGCTAAAAAATAAGCTTTTCAGGAGTCGTATTCTCCGCCCTTTTTTCAAGACACTCTCAAAGATAAGAAATTTCTGCCTTTTTTGCCACCACTAATTTCATGCAGAAATAATCCAGGTATATTTACGTTAATGTGCCATGATTATACAAAGTAGAGATTATTTTGATTATTAGTTCCCCATCATACTATAGGTATGGGGAACTTAGGCAATCGTGAAAATTTTTGACCTCGGTTTTTTGACATTTTTATACGTTTTCAGGTGTGAAGAATCCGAAAATGACAAAATTTGTATGGTGTCTGTCTGTAGGGTGTCTGTTAGTGTGTCAGTCCGTTAGTGTGCCAGTCCGTTAGTGTGTTAGTCCGTTAGTTTGTTAGTCTGTTAACACGATATCTCACGAACAAATCGTCGAAGAGAGGTCAGATTAGTTTTAAAATATTACTTTCGATACCGGCAAGAACCCTATTCATTTGCAACATTCGAATTAAAAAACTTCGTAAGTTATGAGAAATTTACGATTTTCTTAACATGGGAGAATAGGACAAAATTTCACTTAAACGTGCATTAAGTGGAAACTTTTTACTGTAAAAATGTCGGACCAGTTTTAAAATATCAGTTTTGATGTCGGAATGAACATCAGTAACTATAAATATGCTACTTTGAAAATTTCGCAAGTTATTGGAAATTTACGAATTTCTTAACATGGCAGTATAGGGAAAAATTTCACATAAACGTCAATTTTGAGAGATATTTTCATCGTAAAGATGTCAGACTACCTTTGAAATATTATTTAGAACACTGGCATGAATATTAATGACTATGAATTTTCCATTATAAAAATTTCGTAAGTTATTGGAAAATTACGAATTTCTTAACATGGCTGAATAGAGCAAAATTTCACATAAACGTCAATCTTGAGGGATATTTTCATCGTAAAGATGCCAAACCACTTTTTAAATATTATTTTGGATACTGGCATGAATATCAAAAACTATGATTTTTCCAATTTAAAAAAAAAATCGTAAGTTATTTGGAATTTACGATTTACTTAAAATGGCAGAATAAGGCCAAATTTAGGATAAACTTCCATTTTGAGGATGATAAATACATTAGACAACTTCAAAATTACATTTATGATATTTGTTTGAATATGAGTGAATACAAATATTCTAATAGGAAAATTTCGTAAATTATTCGTAATTTACGATTTTATCAACATAGCGAAATTGTAAAATTTTAATATAAATATGAATTTTCAGGATTATTGCATTGGAAATAGTAGCATGAAAACGAAACAACAGAATTGGCCCTGATAAAATAAATTAATAGATTAGAATAAGATAAATATATCGAAGTGAACGGTGGATAGCCTATTAGGCGGGGATTTCATTCTGTCACTGTATCAAGCTTTGGTCAAATTCAATTCTTTTAACATGATTACAATATGTCTCCCACTAGAAATTTATTAGAACATAAATATGATGGGGAACTGAGCAGAGTCCACCTATGCCAACTAGTTTTATAAAGATAGTGATGGCAATAAATTTGAAAATTTCTCATCTATGAATCTGCCCTGAAAAAAAGGCGGAGAGTACGACCCCTGCCTTTTGGACCGTCATCTTTTCATGATTTGAACTTTAGTTTAGGTTTAAAATATAAAGGAATAAAATGAGCTTTTATAAAGTAAATAAAATTTTATCGGTATATTTAATCAGATGCGTAATTGAGGACTATATATAACTAAATTTAAATATAATCCTCAGTTTAATATTTCTGAATCTTTCAGTTTAATAATCGTTCTACATCTAATCAGATGAATAACTGAGGACTACTGAAGAACGTGTAGATAGTTTTGTATATATTTATTAATCAGTTGACAAGTTGCAATAAAATAAGCACTGCAAATAACATGACTTATTTATTTTTTTTAATAAATTAACACTTTTTACTTTTTTTTTATTATTAACACTTTTTACACTTTTGAAGGCTGTATAAGCAAGATTTGTACGGACCTGCCGTTTTTCTTTGAGCCTTCCACCACTATTCGTAAACAATAAACTCAGTTTCAAAGTTATAGAGTTATTTTATTACAAAAATACTTATTTAATGTTAATGACTGAAACTCTCGAAGGAAAAAATATAGACACTATGGATCTGGTCAATAATTCGGTTAATCTCTTGCTGTCTAATTTCTGTAAACATTTCTAAATTTTCTTGATATTGATATAGATTATTAATATTCAATATAGAATATTCCCTTCTAAAAATCGCATAAATAGTGGCTGGTTCCTGAATAAAAACTCACAAAAAATAGGGATACATTACGGTCTATGAGAAGTATTTTTTTCATGCACAATGCAACATCTTTATACAGTGCTAATCAAAAAAAAAATAAATAAATAAATAAATAAATAAATGAATAAATAAATATATAAATAAATATATATATAATGAATAATAATAATAATAATAATAACGTAATAAACAATAAATTAAATTAAGTACACTATCATAACTGCTAAAATTCCATACGAAGCACTTAGCATTTTTTCTTGTTCTGATTTTCAGTGAATGCTCAATTTGTTTCTTGTGATATATTTTAGAAAGTAATTCTTACTAATGAATTTCTGAGTCATTGACATAGCTTTATCTCTCGAGCTTAAAGTGATTAATTATATTAAAAAATAAAGAAAGAAATAAATCATAAAAAGGAAAATCGTTGGATGGATCGGCACCGGCATCGGCGTGTTTCTTGCTAAAAGATAAGTTAACAACAACAACAATAATAATAAAAAAAAGAGTTGAAAATTTATTAAAATAATAATAATAAATAAATAATTCTTTTTTCTAATTCACAATTTTACGTTAGTTATATTCGTTTCATTTAATTGCAGATTTTTTTCTACCGCACAAAGTCATAATATTTGAATTGGAATAGTGGTTTTAGAAAATCGGCCGGGGGAGTAGCTATGACATTAATATGAAATAATATGCAAACTTTTAAATAATATTACACAATTTAACAGTTTGCAAAGATGTAAAGCGGAGAAGCTTATATTAAAAATAGAACTCGTGAACTAAATTCCTGAAACAGAACTAAAATCTATCAAGAACAGTATTTTAAATATATCTTAATTTAGTGATGCTACAAAACTGCAAAAAGTAGCAGCTATGGTTTTATAAATATGATTTATGGAGGGGAAAAAATTACTTGTTTAAAATGTTGAGTTGCCTGCAACATCTGCAAGACATTTTTTTCTTATACAATGTGTTAAAAAAAAAGGACAATAAAACATGAATGAGATTATTCTTCCCATTTTCTTTCATTTTTCTTTTTCTTTTCTTTTCTTTTCTTTTTTTTTTTTTTTTAGTACCACTACTTCCGAATATTTTTGTTGTTTTATTAAAGACTAAGAATCTCCATTTAAATAAAAGATGCATAACTATATTGAAATATATGATCCTCGTGTGGGCAAGGGAGAGAAACGTCCACTTGTCATCCTTTTTAGAGAAGATGGGTTTATCCACATCTCTAAGCATCGGAGGCATGACCATCCTGGAGTCTGGAATCACCTAATACAGTATTCTCAGAGCCTGATTAAGGGGGAACAGAGCTGCCAACCTAATCCGGCAAATTGTTAGTAACGCCCCTTTTACTACACCAGTCATTTCTTAGAGTTTTTTTCTTCTTAATTCATCGCAAATATATTTGAAGAAAATTACTTTAAAAATTAGGTGGTGTAGAAAAAGGGGCGGTACTAACAATTTGCCGGATTATGTTGGCAGCTCTGGGGGAAGCACACATTATCTCCGCTGTCACCGGAATATTTTTACAATTATCTTTTACTTCATGTCATAGAAATTCCACGCTTTGACGAGGAAATATTTTTTATAAAAAATGAACGGTGTAAAACAATCCAATTTACTCACCGTTATTAGACACCAGAATTCTTTTAAAATAATTTTTAATGAGAATTTTGTGTTTATTATAGGAGGAAAGTATTTGCTAAAAAATAACGTTGTAAGTATAAACAATGTGTGCTTCCCCCTTAATCAGGCTCTGAGTATTCTAACTCCAAATTCACGTTTCCATAGAACGAATCTCTATTATCATCTGTGTATTTTCACTGTCATTTATGTAAATAGTCTTTTTAAGTTTATTGATAGGAAAATTCAGGAAAGTATGCAGTTCCATACTCATGCATATCCAAAGGTGCCTTTTTAAAGGTAGAACAGTCTATGGCAGACCGACGGGCCCTGAGGCGGGACTGTGTGTGATCCAATTTCGTTAGTTAAAGAAAAAAAAAGAATGTATATATATATATATATAGATAGATAGATAGATATTACATATATTGGATATAGCAGGACTTCCGGAATTCCACCATGTACCAAATAGCTTTTAGATTTTCACCACATACATCACTTCACCGGCTCTCCTCAGGTTGGCATGCTTTTTTTAATCATATCATCACGCCGAGTTCTGTTTGAACTCACTCATTTGAAGGATACCAATATTGGTAGATTCTGCAACACCATAACAAGCATTTTACAAATTCAGTTGGAGGTAAGCGTTGGTCTCGATCACCGCAGCTACTCCTGAAACTCTCGTGATGGTGATGGTGAAGATGGTGATGATTTTGAAATAAGGCTAATAAACAATCGAAAGAGCTGGTAACTATGAAATAAAAATGGCAACTGAATCCATGAAGATGAACAAAATTTTCTATGGTACTTACGGTTGTATTTAAGCCATATTAATAGAAAGCCAAACTACCACCCTTGATATTAAACAATGATTTTCAACTTACTTTACAAATTAGAATCTCCCCTTACTTTTAACTCTGTATTAAATATTTAACCCTTTTAGGAACTCTGTAATTTCGATTATTTAAAATCAAGTGCCGCCAAAATTTAAGACCAAGAGTAGAAGAAAAGCATAGCTGCAATATTTTAAATTATTCCGAAGTGCTTTTAGCCCCGCCTTTATTTCGCACCATTTCATTTATAGAAAAATTTTCTTCAATGCATAACTTCGATAAAATAAGAAAAAAAATAAAAAATACTTTAAAAAAATGAGTGGTACGAAATAGAGGCGGGGCTAAAATTACTCCGGAATAAATTAAAATATTGGCGGCTATGGAAAAGGAATAAATGAATTTCTTTCAGTTAAGTTAAAAAGTAAAATTTCTGGGTTGATTTTTTGCAGTAATTAATTAAATTTAGGTGATATAAAGCAGGAGAGGCCTCCCCGCAGCCCCCGTGCTGCAAGTAGTTTTTTGCGGTTTGCGAGGAAATTAACGATATTTAAAGTTTGAGTTCTTTAGTTAACCATTAACAAATCCGTTTTGAATTTTTAAAGTAAAAATACCTTTCAACAGTTGCTAAATAAACAAACAACTCGTTAAAAATAAATAAATAAATAAATAAAGATAAAAATAAATTCATTCTTCTTTTTTTAATATATATTAGTGTATAGTAATAAATTTTGGACGGTTCTACTAATTATTTAAAAAAAAAAAATAATTTAATATTAATGTATTTTGTTCTGATTCTTCACCCTTTCTTCTCTCGTAAAAAATATATATACATACACGATTCATACAGTCGGGGAAAAAAACCCGCAACACTCGCTGTAATTTTGTTATTAGTTCACGCAGAAAAATCTAACAGACATCATTCAACAAGAAATTAAGTGCACTTTTTGAAAATAAGTAAGTGCACTAGTGATTGACTCTTTTAGTCAATCTCTGGTTTATTTAATCTCTGATGTTTTTAATGTTCTGGTCATCAGAATATTTTTTAGAAATCTTAAGGTAATACATATGGCATGAAAGACATATTTGCAAAAATATATACATTTGATAACAATTATTTTTTTATGAGTTTTTTATTTGACACCCGCTCAATGTTCCAGCAATTGACACTGTCAGTTTTTCCTTTTATTAGTAATTGGCACCCTATATTCCAGTGTTTGACACTGCTAGTTATTCATTTTACGAGTTATTAGCACCCTATGCTCCAGTGTTTGACAGAAAATGTTAAAATTCTTATATGTAAAATATATGATTTTATTATTTTTCTTATTTATTAATTATTTCTGGATGGATGTCAATTACTGGAGCATGCCAATCACTGGAGCACTTGCCCTACTTCATTAGGGAATACATTTTAGATTGATCAGACAGAGTTCTTTTTAAAAAATGTGCGATATTTTCAATTCAAATGTGTCATCGTGGCTATACTGATCACAAATAAAAATTTAATTTTAACTTTACTTTATTTTGTAGGTGTGACAAAATATAAGAACTGAAATAATTTATATACATATGCCGTATTTTCCGGCGTATAACGCGGAGGTCAAATAAGTGAGTTACACACCAGAAAAGTTAATCTAAAAATAACGCTGTATTTGTTAGAAACAAAAGCTTGTAAGTCATGGAAGAAACCTGCGTGTTATACACCTGAAAATACGGTATATACACATAACAATGCATGAACTAAATCGCTTCTGATAAATTATTGTAAGATATCGTGAAATAAACATTAAATTATCTTAATCGTACTTACCAGTTTTGGTCAGTTTAACTCTTTGAAACTGTAAAATATGGTTTATAATTTCTATGAAAATATGGTTTCTTAATTAAACTGTATTTAAAAAAGTAATTTTTAAAGACTAAAGTATCCTTAAAATATTAATCCTCCACACACACACAAAATAAAATAAAATAAAATAAATAAATATAAAAAATAAAGCAATGCATGAACTAAAGGATTAATGTTATGACTATGACTGTAGTGAAGAAACGATTTAACAAGTCTGCATAGCATTCCAATATCATTCGATTTTTTTTCTTTTTATTGACAATTTTTACATATAATCTATTTCTTTATATTAAACAGTAAACCCCGCTGCCTATTTAGTTGATTTTTTCCCCTCCTAGTGTTCGTTTAAAGGATTAAAAATTTATCCCTAGTAATAGGTTAGGCAAATACCACTTGTGTATGTTGTCCAACGTAAAATAAGAGGTTTAATACGTATAGGCATAGCTAATTTTTCTTTTTCTTTTGTTTTAGAACTATGAAAGACGTGGCTTGTTTTCTTTAGAAAATAGATTTCGTTTGCTAAAATTAATGTCTAAAATTCATCTTTTTTGTTTCATTTCTTCGCGTTCGACGTTGTTGTTACACAGTTTGACTCGTAAACAAAAATAAAAAATATTTTGTTTAATTTTCTTTGTTACTTTTTAAAAATTTTCATCGTTATCTCATGCAAAACTTCATAAGAAACGGCCCCACAAGCCTCTCCAAAAGAAAGATTTATTTATATCTCGAAAATTAATAGCTGCAATGAGCTGCCAATTTGCACCCCGATATTTTTCAGCATTGGGATTCATTTTATGTAAAATTTAATATAGGGTATAAAATAATTTTTAAATAAAATATTAATAACTCTTTAAATATATTAGCTATCCTTAAAAAACTCAATACACGTAAAAAATATAAGATTATAACCATATCTAAAATTTGCGGATGAATAGGCGCTTGTATAGACACAGGGTATCTACAAATACTTTTTATTTTGATTTGTTGTTCGTGCCCTAAGGATTTTCGTGGCAAAAAATTTGCTTAAAAATATGAGGAAAGACATATTTTTCTTATTACCAAAATTCAAGAACAACACATTAAGTATTTTTAAAGCCATTTTATAAATCGTTAAAAAGCAAGCGAAAGTATTTCCATTGTCAGAGCCGCCAAATTTTGAAACTTTTAAATCAGAATTCACACCAGTATTTTTAAATGAAAAATGTTATGTATAAATTCGACAATTATTGTTACTGGAAAGGGAAACAGCTGTAAAAATTTCCCTGTTTCAAGTTAGTGATGCCAGATTGGGGATTTTGTCCCCATTTTGGGCATTTTTGAGGCTTCTGAGGACAATTTTGGGGACCAAATGTTTGTGGGGACTTTTTTGGGGAATTCTAAAATTTTTGGGGACAATTCTGGGGAGTTCTTCAACTTTCTGTCAACGTAATGATTTATCCCTACGACTAGAGACTTTCAACAGGTTTATTGTTATTTGGGGATTTTTTTTCAAAAATTGCTTTCATTTGGGGAAAAATCTGAGCTCGAATAAAAAAAATCTGCTTGATATTTTTTTTTTTTTTTTTTAATTTTATTTTCCCTTTTTAGTAGAAATCAAGTTGGGGATTTTTTCGAAAAAAAACCCCTGATTTGGAGAAATTTTAAGACCTGTTTGGGGAAATAATTTTCGACCATCTGGCATCACTGTTTCAAGTCTCCCGCCAAAAACAGTGCACTTATGCTTCATCTTGTCGAACACATGTATATACCAGATATCTAATATGGCTGTAGACATTTTGAAATTTCGTAAAAAATGAAGGAATTGGTAAAATCGAGCATGATTTTCGAAAAAAAAAAAAAAAAAAAAAAAAGTTATTCTTGTGGAAGGGGACTTTTTTTTTCGGTAAATTAAAAAAAAGTAAAAATTGTTTTCCATAGGGGCGCTGTACGTGAGCAATCCACACATTTCCATGAAATACTATATTTATAAATGTTTCTGAGCATGTAATTCCTATTTCATGTGTCCACCATCACCACAAATTACAGTTTGTAAACGAGTTACACCACCAATAACTGCATCTTCAGTCGTAGAGGCAACGCTTAGCTGAGGTAAACCATCATCACCAATAAAGCTTTATCCACCAAGACAGCATCGCAATTAAAATTTCATGTATGCAAAATCAGGAGTGAAAATAAGAAATTAGCTGTTAACGTGAAACCGTGCAATTTATAAGGCTTTGATTTGCTTAATTTTCGTAACGCGTCTGTGCAGCGCCCTCTGACGACGAACATTTTATTTATTTTACTTATTTTACCAAAAAAAGTCCCCCTTCACGAGAATAACTTTTTCGTAGTCCGCGTTTAATTCTACCATTTCCTTCAATTTACATGATATTTAAAAATGTCTACAGGGTTGTAGGACACCCGGTATATATATATATATATGTATATATATATATATATATATATATATACAGTAGACTCCCGATTATCGGCGGTCGGATTATCCGCTTTGCGGATTATCCGCGGTCCTCAAGGGCCTGAATTTAAAAGGAATTTAGAAATACAGAACAAACTTATTACAAAAAATATCGAAGAGGGTAATGACCTTCAAGGCTTTTGGAGATATTACACGATTCTTGACAGCATTTATGGCATACACACTGCTTAGGAGGTAGTTAAGCAGTCTACATTGGTAAGATCTTGGAGAAAAATTTTACCAAATGTAGAAAATACTTTGGTAGAGTTTATTTTATAGAGGATGAAATTTCTGCTCATGATTTGGCAAATTTAGCTAAATCTGTTACTGGAGGAGAAAGAGTCAATGAAGGAAACATTGAAGAGTGGATTAATTGTGACGCCAATGATCCAGGTGTTGAACACCTTACAGATGAACAAATGTTAACATTAGACACAGTTTCAGAAGATAGTGAAGAAGAGGAAGAAGGAGATAAAACTCAGCAGAGGATGAGCCACGACGCAGCCCTAGCACATGTAGATGGACTTACAAAATATCTCGAGGAACAGGACGATGTATCACTTTGTGAAAAAATGCTGATAAAGAAACTGCAATCGCAAATTAAGAAAACGTGTTTTAGTACAGTCACCCCAAAAAAAAACGCCACCCCCCCACCTAATTTCGCCGTAAATTATCGTAGAAACGTTTGACTGGTACCGATCGATTTGTAATAACGTCTAGTTTATAACGGTATAGTTAAATTTTGCCTAAGTGGTCGTCTACATATTAAAACTGGCATTAACTTCATTTTCTTCAATGGCAACCCCTATTTTTGACTTCATATTGAGATTTCTGAGATCAAGGCAGTTCGAAAAACATACCTATTTATATATCTTAAATCAATTTTAAATAGAGTTACACGTGAAAATGTATTAGGGGTCCGTCTATACATTTAGAAAATATAAATCACGATCTACGACCCAGTATACATTATTTATTAAGTTTCACACCGGAAAAAAATTTCAGAAATGTTAATTATAAAAAAAAAAACAATGACTAATTCAAAGAACTTTCTGAGTTAGTTTATGAATTAAAAGATTTTTATTGGTGTCTATTGATTAAACATCAGATAGTTCACTTCATACGAAGAAAATTAAATAGCTTGAATAGATATTAAAATATCTATCAAAAGAAAAAAAAAAAAAAAAAAAAAGATCAATGGTTTTAAATTTGTTTGAAAATTCAAAATTATTTTAACTCAAGCTGCCGTATAATTGTCTGAAACGGCGGCACTCAACCTGGTTCCCACGGCCGTTTCACAGTGACAATGGGAGTTTGTTCTGATACTGCAGTACTTTCATTTTCTTTAATTGACTTTTTTGAAATATTAAAACAGATTTTTTTATTTTTATTTATTTATTTATTTTTATTAATTATTATTATTATTATTTTCATGACATTATTAAAAACTTTTACATAAATCTCCATGATATTCTTTTGCTTTTATATTTTATAATGTGTAACAAATTAATATGCAAAATAATAAATCCTACTACTTAATGGGATGTTCTAAAATTCTACACTTTAACACAGATACCGAAGTGGACGGTGGTTGTAGAAAGGCTCACTACCCTTAATCTAAATCTTCACTTGAAAAGGTCAAAATGTTACATAACTCTTTTTTTTAAGGAAAAAAGAAAAAGATAAGGAGGAGAAGGAAAGATCAAAACGAATATAAAGCATATTAAACGTCAATACAATTTAAACACTGGAAAAAGGCGGGGTTTTGTATTGTGTGTCATTTGGGAGCTGTAGAGTGCCAGATAATTACTTTATGTAATAAAACTTTTCATTTAAAGGGTATTTAAAGCAGCATTATATTTAATACATAGACTATTCAGAAAAAAAGTACCATTCATCTGGTTCATGAAAAATAAAGAACATTTTCTGGCATTGCTCTATGTATATACATTCTTGTCAACCTATCCCGGAAGATTACTGGTCCCGCCCCTTTCCGTACATTTTTTTCACATCAGTCTTTTTAGAGCCGTGTCAGCCATCGGTGGCTGACACTGATCTTTCCATTTAGGCTAAGTCAGCCGGCAGTGTAAAATATGATATAAAACTACAGAACTTACATAGTTTTAAGTAATTACTGACAATTTATTTAAAATTTACTTCATGTTTTTTTTTTTTTTTTTTTTTTTTTTTTTAATAGGATTTTTATAGGATTATATCGTTAAGGCCTAATGGGGTTTATTGAAACTCGATAAACATAACACGCTTCTAAGCAGCACGTGTGGCCTGAATGGGATTTCCATAAGAATTGACGTGGCGCTCAATGAGTTAATCGTAAATGTATTTGAAGTTAATTACTCTAAAAATTAAATTGTGTACACACAGGGGCGGGAACTAACAATGTTACGGGTTAGGTTGGCAAGTATGCATATATATTTTGCTTGATTTATAAAAATTTATAACACATTTTCTTCTTTTTTTTTTAGTATTTTGTGTTTATATCTCTCATTAAAAATAAATACAATATTCATATATAAACATTTCCATACAGTAATGTATATAAACATATTGATTAAAGAAGATTTGTTGATATTATATAATTATTCTTCTATCTGTATAGTATATTAACACAAATATATTTTGTAAATTTCGCAGCATCGAAAAACAGCAACATAGCTTCCATATCAAGGCTTAATGTAAATAGGACGTAAGCGTACTGTAGCTAGTGTTGAAATTTGAAAAAAAAGAAAAAAAAAAAAAAGAATAACAGTGGGCTAAAAATACGCCGGAATAAATTTAAATGTTGTTTATTCGGTTTTAGTCAGGTGATATCACTCGTGCTAAATAGCTGGATCCGCCCTCTCTTAAGCTCAGGTTCAGCTCATCATAAAAATATTGTTTTTAATATCTGCCGCACCAAAATGTTTAAAACACAAATGCCAATTTTCATATATTTTGAAATCTTCCCGTTTCAACTTTAAAAGCATTTGGATTAATTTATTTTATTTTGAATTTTTAAATTTAGACGTTTAAAGTGTTTTAAATGAAATTTCAGGATTCTGTAAGATCAATATCTATATATTTGAAAGTAATAAGACAACTCCTTTGTTTTAAATTTTTATTCCATAATAACTGTGACTTTGATTTCGTGATTAGGAAATTGAAAATAAATACTATTGAGCTATGTTCCAATAATAGATCTTATAAACTTAAAAAAAAAAAAAATAATAATAATAAAGCAATTTTTCCCTATTTGATTCTGTATTAAAAAACTTTTAATAGAAATTTGATATTTTATTATGTTACATTATGGGATAAATTTTAAATAACACAAAGCTTACAAACGGTACAGTAACCAAATGCAAATACGTCACAACAAAATTTAAACAGAAAATTTATGGTAAAAAGTCTTTTTAAAATTATTAAATATTCATACTAATAATAATAAAACGATTGTCGAATGCATAATTGCTGTTTCATGCAATAAGTTTCGCTGTACCGTGTTTTCTAAAACATGATATTTAACTAGAGGTGTACGTACTCTTGAATATTGAAATGCGAAAAAAAAGTGTTACAGGGTTAAAATAGAATTTTAGCAGCGAAAAACTAGAAAAAGATATTTAATACTTATGAAGAAAGACTTGACATATTAGGATCGGATATATTCCTCTCTTGTACCGTAAGCCACGCCTTTTCACAATTTTTCTAAAACTTTATAATATAAAGCAAAATAATTTTGCATATTTGTAATTAAATCATTTAAGTTTTGTCTTCAATAATCGATGTAGTAAATACCATTGTGATTTATGCATACCAGCGTCACATATAGAGTCAAATAGGAATATGCAAATTTGTCTTTCTTTTAAATAGTGTTTCAGCGAATCAGAGGCGGGGCTTATTTTCTTTTGAAATTCTTTCACAATCCCTCGCCTACATTGTGATAACTTTACAAAAATATGCCAATTTGTATAATAAACATCGAAATATTGCTTAGGAAACAATAAAAATAACATAAAGGTAAATTAAAATAGTTTTCCGTCAAATTATATACAAACATTTACTTATAGAGGATACAGATTATAACAAGTTACGGCCCCCTAACAGGAATAAAAAGGGAAATATCACTGTAACTCAAAAAATAATGTTAGGAACGAGCTGTAAATTTGGAAACCCATGTTTTTGATGATGCCCGTTCTATTCGTTCAAAAATTAACATAGGTCATAATTCATAATTTTTTCAAATATGAATTTATTAATAATTTTCATAATTCAAAAAATGTTTTTTTAGCAAAAATTTGCATGGAATATGTTTGGGTCACTTCATTCTAACGAATAAAAAAAACAGAATTTAAATATCAGAATTATTTCGGAAGATATGATTTAATGTTTGTCACATTCATTTAACATTAGCACCCCCAAACTT